>CM055272.1:47929975-48529975 GCA_029237695.1 Conchocele bisecta | reverse complement strand
ATTTGGGCAGCGTTCGTGAAACAGACAGTAATGTGCCTGTGGTGACTGTGACTGGATAAATGGGACTTCATGCACTTTCGCCAGTCCAGCTCCTGATCTTCAGAATGGCGAACAGCGCAGACCACGACCTGTAGCCTATTTCATCAACTTCGCAAAATATACTTATCTAGCAAAGTATACTTTGAGGGAGAAATTTTCAATTTAAGGATAAATTTATTAATTGTTATTATACTGAATTTATTACATTATCACAGCCATTTTGGCTGTGATAATGTAATAAATTCAGTATAATAATTCTGCATACTTTTAATCATCAAATATATGCAGTCGTTAGTTCTATATGAAATAATGCATTTCGGGAAAAATAAATTATTACTCCCTCAAAGTATACTTTGCTAGAAAAGCATACTTTGCAATTTTGATGAAATCAGCTACTGATTTTAAGAATGGCGAACAGCGCAGACCACGACCTGTAGCCTATTTCATCAACTTCGCAAAGTATACTTTTCTAGCAAAGTATACTTTGAGGGAGTAATCATTTATTTTTCCTTTGAAATGCATTATTTCATATAGAACTCACGACTGCATATATTTGATAATTAAAAGTATGCAGAATTATTATACTGAATTTATTACATTATCACAGCCAAAATGGCTGTGATAATGTAATAAATTCAGTATAATACAAATTAATAAATCTATCCTAAAATTGAAATTTTCTCCCTCAAAGTATACTTTGCTAGAAAAGTATACTTTGCAATGTTGGTGAAATAGGCTACTGGATCTAGAAAGAAATACGCTTGGTCCCAATCCCAATTACAACGTTAACTAATATGTGGCTGTGCATGGAGAAATGGGGCTTATGGGTTTTGTGACCAGTGTACCAGTGGTCGAATGACGCACTCATGTAGCCGTAATTAACCTATATTGCTGATCAGAAGGATTGTGGGTGTTTCATGGGTGGATTGGGAACACTACAGATCATGATTTATCTGGATCTACACTGGTCGCAAAACATGTATTCGCACACCCTGTATATGTGGCTGTAAATGGGGCTTATGTGTTTGCGACCAGTGTAGATCCAGATCAGCATGTGCATCCGAACAGTCTGATCAGGATCTGCACTTGACGCCATTCCATCAATGAAACACACGGCATGCTTCGAACAAACAATAGAGATAGTTACAAGGCTACAGGAGTGTGCTATTTGATGAGGAGCTACGCTGGTGAGAAATCATATGAGCCCCAACCACATAATTATAATACTGAGCTAAAACGGGTTCCAATTACCAATTATGATACGAAACAAACCTTGTGGTAATAATTTACTACAATTTCCGTAAATAACCACGAAAGTTGACGAAATGTTCATAGCAAATGCGGAATCAAATTCCACGTTTGCTATGAACATTTCGTCAACTTTCAACGTCATTTACAGAAAATATCACAGTTTCTGTAAACATTTTTCATCTTCTTAGATACAAAAATCACATGGCTTGTATTGTCTCGTGTGCGGTGTGAAGTAGTTCTACTGAATTAAAGACATGCACCATAGATTCTAACCGGAGTTATTAATTCAGAATCAATTTAGGGGGATGTTATTTTGTTTCTGAAGTACGTACAAACAATCTCCGAGCTAATAACTTGCATTCATAAAGAATACACTGTTGCACTTCGAGATTTTTAGACAAAATAATACGACGTAAGATTCGTCCAAAAAGTTGAACAAATATTTAAACCAAAATAAACCTTAGTTTGTATATGCTATCGGACAGTTTTACCACTTGGAGTGTTTGACACATACAGCAAATAATATGGCAGTGCGGCCCGCAGAAAATCTAATAAAATGTGGCGCAATACGTCCCAGATATATTTGACGACAACGTTCTATAAACACTATTTGAGCGGACTACACAACAAGCTACATATCTGAGCTTTGATACCCATCACTCACAAAATATACAATGGACACTTGTTCAATGTGTAAAATGTCAAACTGATGCGTTGTCTATTATTAGAAGTACATTTGCCACAAACAAAGTCTTATTTAGTAGACAACTAACCACTCAGACAACTGTTCACAAGTCGCTGGACCGATGCAGTATGTATACATGTATATATTTATTGCACTGTGTATTGTTCTTACTGTTACACAGTCGTTACTGAATTTTCAAACATTTTAACAACAGGTCAACAAGCCCATCATATATCAGACTGTGTATATAAATTTGACAAAAACAACGCATAGCACGCTGTTCTCTGCTGTCCTCCCGTCATACTGCACTACAATGTATGACAATGACACGGGTTACAGTGGAACAGACACACGGATGACCGACTTCTTAATCCATATGCCCACTGCTATGATGTATCACGGACACACCTTGAATATGTATGAATGCACATGCTGATCTGGATCTATTCTGAAAAACGCAATAACACTCAATACAATAACATCACTAAGTCACATATGTGACTGTGATTGGAGAAATGTGGCTTATGGGATTTGTGACTAGTTTAGCTCCTGATCGAATAGCACACTTCTGAAGTCTAATAACAATATGTCTTTCTCGTTCGAAGCATAACGGTGTTTAATTGTTGGAATGGCGAACAGTGCAGATCCTGTTCAGACTGTGCGGATGCACAGGCTGAACTGGATCTACACTGGTCGCAAAACCCGTAAGCCCCATTTCTTCAGTCACAGCCACATATGTATACAAAATGAACGTATTAGGAAAACTAGTTTAATGTAGAGTTGTATCGTATTTATGAACTGTATGACTATTGTACCCATACGTCGCCTGGAACAAAACCGGAGGTTGGCAATAAATGTGTATAATACTGAAAAATTACTAGCGCGTTTTGCAACACTAGTTATTTTTCAGTATTATAAACGTGTTTTGCAATAAATTTACTTTATTTAAATTAACTACACTAGCGTCTATAATGGAAACTTCTTTCTAAATGAGGCATAATATGATATTTCACAACAAACAATAAATAAATTTCATATTTTCTTCTTACTGGTACATGTATAGCGAAAATGTCAAATTATGCTAAGCCAACTAAATTAGCTCCCCTGCTTATCGTAGTTTCTAATAGCATGTACATGAATATAACGCAGGTTTTTGGGAATGTGATCAAATAAAATGGTGCGAATGATACTTACTTATATTTTGTTAATGTGGTGTTTAGCCTTAGGGACTGTAAATGACCTCTATGAAACAAACGCACTATGTATTTGATTAAATTACAATGAGTTTGTGTCGTATCATCCATCTACAATTGAGTTCAGAAATACGATGCAAATCTGCAAATCTGCAATTAAATTATTGTTTTACTAAAGTACTTTATTTCATCACTTTTTGCACATATCTAAGACCCGTTGACTGTAAAATCATAATGCGCAGGCTGATTTTGGTCCGCGATGGTCGCATTTGCAACAATCTCCATGTCTCCGGTGACAGCCGTATATTTGCATGTAACATTACCCTTATTGTATCCACGTCTGTTAGTGGACACTCGACCATGGAGTCAAATTCAGTATCAATATCAGACACCGCATTGACTCCCCCTTTACCATCTCCCGATATGGACAGTATTAATTATGGCAGTGACTGGAGAAATAGGGCTTATTGGTATTGCGACCAGTGTAGATCCAGATCAGACTGTGCATCCGCACAGTCTGATCAGGATCTACACTGTTCGCCATTCCATCAATGAAACACCCATTATGCTACTAACAAGCAACATAGTTGGTTATCAGGCTACAATTGTGCTGTTTGTTAAGCCGCTACACTGGCCACAAATCCCATAAGCCTCATTTCTCCAGTCACAGCCACAATTAAGTTTGTCCATAAATCCACTCGGATAAGGGTCCGATTTTCTAATTGCGTGTGCTAATGAATCTTTGTCGCGCCCAGTCAAATAGGAGAATATAATGGAAAGTAACCAGAGATACTTGACAAATCCGCGCCGACGGCTTTCTAGATTTGTATCTATAATTGCTATAAATTATACCACCAAGTGGTCAGTGGCTAGAGATGGTACTGGAGAGAGTCTGTGTCCCAATGGTCATACATGAACATGTGCTTAGTGTTCAAACTTACCCATTTAAACTAAATAACTGGTATAGACGGGCTCATGATATTTTTTAGACTAGTACATTATTCATATGAGAATAATTCCAGCACAAAAATATTTACACAATTCCCTAACATTTGATTGGTCCGTAGCAAAGTTTATATCCCAGTAAACTCCCATGCCGAACTACTTTCCGTAACCGTGAGGCGCAGTTAAAATAATTCTTAAGAAAACGGAAAATACATTTTCTTGATGAATTTATTTCAAATGCTGGAATGCAGTATTCCCGCGACTTTTCCAAGTTTATACCCGATAAATTCCACAAAAAATGCCATTCATTCCTATATTATTACTTTTTAATCTGAAAAAAAAAAGAATACTGTATATATTGATGAGACGGCTCGTCCACATCTACAGTGTTTGCAAATGATGGAGTTGTGGTATTTTGAGTTGAAAGGGTTAAATACACTGGGTCGTATATATGTGCAGAAAGGTACGAAACAGACTGTTGTTAGTAAGAGTAATGCAATTATGCCCTCGCCGATAGCCAAGAGGGGATATAGCGTTAGTCCATGCACGTACTAACACCTTCCATTTTTCAATAACTCATGAACAGCTTCACAGATTTTGATAATATTTGGCCACAATGTGCGTCTATGAATGGTGGTTTGCTTTGCATACGACCCATGTCCGACCGCCCGAGGTCTAGGTCACTGAGGACTTATATTTATCGTGTTTGTAGGCAAACATGTTAAAGTTGTGTTGTTTTATTTTATTATCAAGGCTGCCCGCGAGGTGATTATAGCTTAGTGATAACGATGTTCTTGTAGTATATTTGTATCGATCTACGGTAACTACTTTAACTTATTATTGGACATTGTGGCCTTTTCTGGACATCCAGGTACGATTTACATAAATTAAATGTGTCTTGATAAAAATGAACAAACTGCCGTTTAATGTACCCGATACGCCATATCAGATGTCACTGTATCAAAAGCTACAAAGCAAATATTAAAGTGTTTAGGGGATTATTGACACCTTCGGTACCATCTTCCCGCGCTGTACCGGAAATGATCTTCAATCTCTGAAATGAGGAAAGGCCTTTAAAGGCAAGGCCTTTCCTCATTTCGGAGATTGAAGATCGTTTATCTTTATCAATGCTAATATGGCGTCGGTGCATTTTTTCTCTGCAACAGCAAATATTTGGATGGGATGGCAAACTAAAGAAAGGTGTGTTCTATGACCATTATAGACTAATACCAATGTAGTCTGAGCAAGGTAGCCACTGTTTGCAATAAAGGTATGAGATATAGGTACAAATATAGTAAATCAAACAATGGGTGTTAGCGTTTAACGCTTCATTTATTTTGGATTTCAACACACGGCATACCCGCATTGAGGCACGCCATTTCATTTTGTATCTAAGAACATGCGCGATTTCTCATGAAATCTCTTTTCAGAAACTGTAAATGACGTCAACATATACAATTTTCATAGCAAATGCGGAATTCAATTTCGTCAACTTTCGATGTCATTTACGGAAACTATCGTAAAGTTTGTAAATATTTTCCATAAGATATCGCACATGTTCTTAGGTACACAATGGCCACAGGTGGAAGACTCGGACCTATGACACAAAAAAAATGCCTATTAAAAAAAAATCCCATTACCCCACCCACTTGGTCTCGTACAGTACCATATGCTAATATAAAGGTGAGCATAAATAGGGCCATTATATAAAAAGCCCTCTCTTTTCCGGCTCGCACAAACACAATAAACATCGATTAAATGTATGACTTCTGTCTGGCAATCGATAAAGGTATTAGGTGTGTGAATATATTTATTCAGTTATTCGCATTTTGTATACCCCATCCAAAGCGAAATTTGCGTGTACGAAAGAATCTCACACATAATCGGAGGCCGTCCGGCTGGATTATCGGTTATATTTGGCCGATAGCTGATCGCCAGCTCAAACTAAAGTCGTGCACCATGATCATATACATTAGAGATTCCAACCATACAAAGTTCGTCCAATTGTGATCGTTCGCCGATCTAAAAAACACTTTTTTCTTTGTATGGTTGGAGTCTCTAATACAGATCAGGGGTGTGCTATATGATCAGGAGCTACGCTGATCACAAATCCGATAAGTCCCATTTCTCCAGACACAGGGGCCCGTTTCACTAAACTCCGTACGACTAAAATGTTCGTATGTGCAAATTTAGGATCGTCTGGAAATTTCATTTATGGATTTACATTTATTGAGCATAGGCTGCATAAGCAGCCTATGCTCAATAAATGTAAATCCAATAAGTGTTTACAAGAAAACAGTGTTAATGTGAAATATACAGACCATCATAATTTTGCACTTACGAACATTTTAGTCGTACGAAGTTTAATGAAACGGACCCCAGGTGAAGTACGGCCGATGCTGAGTCGAACCTGATAAATGTATGATTGTGTGTTTATTTACTTTCTGGTGCAGTGTCCTAGATCTCGGGTATACAAGAAAAACAACCACATATCTGCATTTCAAGCTTCTGTATTAAATAATCTAACATACATATGTAGAGCCGGTTTTTGTCCACCGCCCGTTTTTGTCACTGGGTGACATACGTGAAAAAAAACTATATTTGAGTCGGCGGGCTGACTGGCAAAAATAACTTAGTAATTGAGTATCTTGAGTATCTTGAGTATCAAACTCTGAACGTCGGATCAAATTATTTTTTTTCACGTATGCACACTCATGCACAATGTACATCTTATATCCCGCATTAATAATATTTTGGTGTCAAAAACCGGCGAGTGACAAAAACCGACGCGTCGTCAACCGTTTTTATCACCGCCCGTTTTTGTCACCCAGTGACAAAAACCGGCGGTTGACAAAAACCGGCTCTACATGTGTGTATTTACATCTGGGGGCATTTTCACTAAATTTCCTACGATTAAAATGTTCGTAAGTGCAACTTTAAGATCGTCTGGAATGTTCAATTGATGGGTTTACATTTATTGAGCATAGGCTGCTTATGCAGCCTATGCTCAATAAACTGTAAATTCAATAATTGTTTACAAGAAAACAGTGTGAATGCGAAATGTACAGATTCATAATTTTCCACTTACACACATTTTAGTCGTACGAAGTTTAGTGTCCCTGGATTCTAACAGCAGAATACAACGTGCCGAAGTCATATTTGACTCACAGGTGGTGAATAACGCATGGCATGGATGGTAAAATGGTTAAACATTTTCTATTGGTGTTTACAAACCGGCAGACAGTCAGAGAATTAAAATTGCCATGAAAACAAAAAACCAATACCTCTAAAGGCCTATTATTATGGATATTATTGTTTCTCTAATAGGCAATTATAGGACTTTTTTTGTTGTTTTCATGGCATTTTTATTTCTCTGACTTTTTTTTTTTTTTTTTCATGGCATTTTTATTTCTCTGACTTTATGCTGGTTTTTAAACATAACTTTTAACCATTTTACCGTCGCTGCCACGCGTTATTCACCTGGGGCCCGTTTCACTAAACTTCGTACGACTAAAATGTTCGTAAATCCAAATTTAAGATCGTCTGTAAATTTCAATTGATGGATTTACATGCAGCCTATGCTCAATAAATGTAAATACAATAAATGTTTACAAGAAAACATTGTTAATGTGAAATTTACAGACTATCATAATTTTTCACTTACGAACATTTTAGTCTTACGAAGTTAAGTGAAACGGCCCCCTGTGACTTGACTGGCGACTTGAACCTGATTTGCAAAGAAATGAGACAGTGGCCTGATATACTGTCACTGTACACAGCATCTGCGATTCATGTCGAAATGACCGTTTACAACTTGGTAGAACTTTCCGCAAAACATCTTAAAAGCTAATAACCTCATTCAGAATTAAAATCCGCTTTCAATTTGGTTGGATTTGTTGCTACAATTTACACGTTTTCCCAATAACGGTGATTATACAACTTTCGGAGCACGTTCTCAAAATCTGAACTGGAAATCGAGCAGTTTGACTGGTCGAGTCTGAGCAGAGCTGAATCAAACTGCTTGATTTACAGCATGAGATTTGGCACATGCTCAGAATGTTATATAACCAAAATATCTGATTAGAAATACTTAACCCATTGAAGTCTACGGATACAATACATGTTATTGTAAACATCTGATTACTGTCTGTTTCACGAAACCTGCCAAAATTTTACGACCACATAAACAAATGTATCAAAAAAATACTGATGCAAAATCAGTATTTTTTTGATGTAAGAATGAACTTTTTATTTCGTGAAAATTGGTCAAATATTGATTTTATTACGAAAAATTGATTTGTCTATGGCAATTTAACATGGGGGGAAAAGGAGATGGATGAACTGTGGGAGGAGTCCGAAACCTGGCTAGATAGCTTGGAAATAATCTAACTAAGAAAACAAAAGTTAACTTTTGAAAATCGGTCCAGTATTTCTGAAATTCAAAAAAAAATCCCATGTTAAATCCCCATAGACCTCTTTCACGAAATAAAGAGAAGGCTCATTCTTAAATTATCCTTTAATTTAATATTATCGAAAAAAATATTGTTTTTGAATTGTTTATATAGCCGTAAAATTATGGCCAGCTTTCGTGAATCAGACAGTAGCTTGTTTATTTTTTTCCTGTACATCTTGTTACGACCCATTTGAACCGTCGAGAGTGGTAACAACATATACCTTCGAATAACAATAAAGGTAATAGAGAAATAGCGAAAAGAGATTCTCCAAAGCTTCATACTACTGTAATTGTAATGTGACTTTCTGACCACTAGGGGCCACACTGTTTCATGTGTTAGAGGTAATCAGTAGACTGTAATCATATGTGACCTGCCACGACAACATGGGCCAATTGAAGGTCCTCAAACTAATTGGTCAAATTGAAAATGCCCATTTCACCGTAGTGGATCACATAAATAATTTATTTAATATAATTATTATGTGGATGTGACTGGAGAAATGACCATAAACCCAATTTCTCCAGTCACAGCCACATATCTATTACTAGAAATGCATTTTTCAGATCAAACGTATTTACAAGTGTCTCCCAATACTGAGATAGTTAGTTGTCGCCGCCCTCCATTGCACACAGCCTGTGCAGGGTAGACCTGGTGAAGGGGTCGACATAGACGGCCCACGGGGCCTGCTCCACCTGGGCCTTCACGTACAGGTAGTCGTCGTTGGTGGTCCCGCCCAGGCGGGCCGCCAGGGCCGAGATACGCGGGTCTCGGACCGACCTCGACGGGTTGGCGGACATCACTCGCCGCATGAGGGCCTCGTCCTCCAGGCGGGCCGCCCGCTCTATTGCCCGCTCTCGCTCCGCCTGCAACAGATCGGGTGAAACGTTGATACATGTACAATGGCAGGCCGCCCGCTCTATTGCCCGCTCTCGCTCCGCCTGCAACATATCGGGGTAAACGTTGATACATGTACAATGGCAGGCCGCCTGCTCTATTGCCCGCTCTCGCTCCGCCTGCAACAGATCGGGGTCATGGTGATACATGTATAATATATATATGTAGGGTAAAATGGTGATACATATTTGTTACATTTCAGCCAGTACATTACACAACTATAACATTTAATGACACCACTCAGTTCTGTAGAGCCGCAGTAGTTTACACCACTCTCGTGTTTACCATATATGGAGAAATGTCGTCAGTAACGGCACAATGATGTGCTTTATTCGACAAATCATGTTCTCAGACACACCCTCTGAACTTAGACAGTCGCCTTCTAAACGACTCACCTCCAGAAATTAATTTGCACAACTCTTGGCCATAGTTTTCGATTGATTCGCTTTGGGATTTTGTCTAAAGTAGCATGTGTGAAATGTAAAATAAAACAAAATGTTTATATTTAACCGGGTAAGCTGATTATCTTGAAATAACGCCCTCGTGATTGAGTCCTACAGCTAAATAACATCGGTTCGCTACGCTCACTCGTTTGAGTAAGACGCGATTACTAGTCAGCTCACCTGGTTAAAGAGATGATGTTTAATTGGATCTATCGTCCGTTTCGTGGTTCTACATGTACACTGGGATCTGGTGGTACTCTTTCACAAAGCGAAAATGGAATAGCGAGTGGCTGCGAGTGTGTGTGAGTGTCAGATGGAAAGAGAGAGAACGAGAGAGACAGCAACACTCGCTAGAGTTTATTAATTTCTACTCAGGAGTTAGTGAAGTGGTCGGTGCAAGAAAGCGACTAACTCCATCACGGAGTTAGCCACTTTCTTCCACTGGTCCCCTCAATTAGACAGCCGTAAGAATTATACATACCCTGATTTTGTCCCATTTCTTGACGATGACAGCGGCCCTCTTGACGGACATGCGGGCGCGCCCCATCACGTAGGTCATGTGGTCAGAGGTCCGGGACCGTTTGGGTGGTGGGGGTGTAGAGACGGACATCTCCCGTCGCCTCTTGATGGCCAGGCGCCGGCACATCTGGGAGTAAAGTATATGTGGTTAACACAACTGTCAATGGGGAATTGGATATTGTGACTTTTGAGACCGATGTAGACCCAGACCAGACTGCGCATGTGCTCTGGGTTTACCATGTTCGTTACTTTGTTAGTATCTAAGCATGGATCCTTACCACATTGCAGGAACATGCTGGATGATGAGGAGCTAGACTGGCCAGAAATGGCATGAGACCCATTTATACAGTCACAGCCACAATTGTGATATCCGTAATTCATCAAAATCGTCCAATTTTGATTTTGTTTGTACATTTAGTGGCCCCCAGTCCGAACAAATGCACATATTAATACAGATGGGTGGCTGTATTTTCACGAATGAACAGAACGTAAATAAAGGTCACTCAGTTTGTTTAGGTGCCTCTCTGTCATCAAAGTGTCTGATTACGCTCAAAATATCTGGCAGCCATGCACATATAGCTAGACCAACTGCTACACAATATATAAAAGTAAAATAACAGGTTGTGTATTTTTGCAGGCGCGTCGACACTTCAAAAATGAAAAGCAAACTTGTCATTCTAGTTTTCACATAGGGTAACCTATGTATTGTAATCGCCTCGGACAGTTAGCCACGCCTTAGACCATCCTCGATGGGCTGGTCCGTAGTGATATCGTGGAGTAACCATAACAACAAAATGCATTGTGTTACTCAATGTTTAACTGTCATACGCAACCGCTAATTGAAAATAATATTATGAAAAACTACTTGCACTGAACAATATCAACAACGGATGTTCTACGTGTAAAAATACATCGGATTATTTTGTTGCGCTTGATTTGCCCCCATTTGCGTCACAGATCGTGCGGTCATCGCTAAATTTAGTAACAGGCTATAGTTTTCGGCAGAGTTAACTCCCCTCCGAATACTCTCCACCGGATAAACAACACGCGACTCGTTCAACACACAAACGATATCAAGGGGTTACAGCTACCTGCATGTTGACCCAGCTTTTTTTAATGATCTCGATTGTGTCGCAACAAAACTCGCACGTGTGGGTCTAACTGATGTTAATCCTCATTATATCGATGGATTTACAGCGGATTTTAGTGACATTCCCGAATTCTGCCTGATTGACATTTGTCTATGGTGGCCAATACACGCCAACATGAGTGCGAATTCTACGTTCAGGGAAGGGGGTCAGTAAGTCAGTAAGTGATAAATTACAGTCACGGAACAAATTAATGACAGTATAACACATCCAGCGTAGATTAATACCCATATTAATGCAAGTACTGAAAATACGACAAAAACAAATTCTAACAAGTTTGGGCTTCCATACATTGAACATTTTGTCAGCGGTTTCCCCAATGTCGTCATTTGTATGTTTTAATATACTCAATCCGGGGCCAACTATTTCATTCACAAAGCAGAAGAAAACATGGCGATGTCAAAGTAATGCAGAAACTTTAACAAAAATCCTGCTACAACATTGTTTTGTACCGACAAGGCATTTTCAGGCGCGACACCGCTTCCGTGTCGGAATTCTTGTAGTACCCTATGTTCAGTACTTTCAGTACTTTTAGTCAGTGTAATATTACTTTTAACCAAACATGAATGTTATCTCACCGAACACATTACCCACCAGTCTGTTCTCTTCCCGCTTGCTCTCCAGGAACCGTGCCCGCCTTTCTGCCTTCCGGGTGCGACTCCGTGCATTATTGACCCGCCTCGTCTTGTGCCTCTTGCGGGGAGGTGGATACTCGCTGGTCCCGGCACTGGGGCTCTGTAGGGGTAATAACGAATGTGTATTTGGGGCTCTGTATGGGAAATAACGATACTGTGTTTGTGACTCTGTAGGGGGAATAACGAAAGTATGTTCGGGCTCTGTAAGTATGGAACGCCAAATCTACATAAACTCAAATAATTAATGCTAGCTTCAAATAATTAGTGCTCTCTCCAATTCTATTAGTGCTCTCTCAATTTCAATTAGTGATCTCTCTAATTCAATTTGTGCTCTCTCTAATTCAATTTGTGCTCTCTCAAATTCAATTTGTGCTCTCTCTTATTCAATTAGTGCTCTCTCTAATGATAATTAATATAGAGAGCACAAATTGAATTAGAGAGAGCACAAATTGAATTAGAGAGAGCACAAATTGAATTAGAGAGAGCACAAATTGAATTAGAGAGAGCACAAATTCAATTAGAGAGAGCACTAAATGAATTAGAGAGAGCACTAAATGAATTAGAGAGAGCTCAAATTGAATTAGAGAGAGCACAAATTCAATTAGAGAGAGAGCACAAATTCAATTAGAGAGAGCACTAATTGAATTAGAGAGAGCACAAATTGAATTAGAGAGAGCACAAATTCAATTAGAGAGAGCACAAATTGAATTAAAGAGATCACTAATTGAATTGGAGAGACTGACATGTGTATACACTGGTCACCAATGATCCACACAGACTGACGTGGCTCTACACTAGTCATAATATGAACAATGTGAAGATACGGAAAGAACTTTTATATCTACACGATATGAGGGGATACACAGTTACACAGTACATACTGTTGTTCGAAGTTTGCCTCCTCCTCCTCGCAGTGGTTTGACATAGTTTTGCAAATTTAGGACACTCGCTGATTGATAAATTGAATATATATTCAACATCCTGGACGGCTATTCTATGATAGAGTGTACAAAGTATGTTCCACTTTTGGTGAAAAATCAACTTCAATATTTGACGAAATCAACATATGTGTCATGTTGCTGTACATCTTGAGGACAGGAATCCAAAATATTTCAGCACAAAGAGATCAACTTCAATGAAAATATGTATATGTTCCAATGCCAGTCAGTCTGAGGTACGGACCCTACAAATTTTACAAAAGTATACATATCAGCATATCAGAATACTCTACAGACAATATATAATGAACATATATAGTTGAAATGGAAATATGTCGAGCAACCATGGAGATATTCAAGATGGCGTCGAAGATGGCCGCTGTTTTGAAAATAAGCATTAACATGTATAATTGTTCAAATCACTCTATAAACCAGTGCTTCAATGTTTGATGGCAATATTACATGCATACTATAATAAGAACTAAAATTTGAAGTGAAGGAAGATGACATGTGATGCAGGGTCAAGGTCATATTCAAGGTCAAAGTTCAAATATTAGTCATTTTGTATTGTTCCTAACACTAATCATACCTTTTATAATCAAATTTTGAATGGAAAGTATAAATACCAACGTATACGAATACTATTAATCTACAAACATTATGTAATGCATATATTTAGGTAAAATGACGATACATTTATGTAGAATAGCCGTCAAGATATACAAGATGACATCTCTGTAATTCAATTAGCGCTAGCTGTAATGATAATTAATAGAGAGAGCACAAATTGAATTAGAGAGAGCACAAATTGAATTAGAGAGAGCACAAATTTAATTAGAGCACAAATTGAATTAGAGAGAGCACAACTTGAATTAGAGAGAGCACACATTTAATTAGAGAGAGCACAAATTTGAATTAGAGAGAGCACAAATTTGAATTAGAGAGAGCACAAATTCAATTAGAGAGAGCACAAATTCAATTAGAGAGAGCACTAATTGAATTAGAGAGATCTCTAATTGAATTAGAGAGAGCATTAATTGAATTCGTGCTAGCTCTATATTATTTGCAGAGAGCTCAACACACATACATTTAATGCTCTCTCTAATTCAATTAGTGCTCTCTCAAATTCAATTAGTGCTCTCTAATTCAAATTTGTTGCTTTCTCAAAGTACAATTAGTGATATCTCAAATTCAATTTAGTGCTCTCTCAAATTTATTTCAGCTGCTTCTCTATTAATGAAATTGAATTAGAGAGAGCTCAAATTCAATTAGAGAGAGCACAAATTCAATTAGAGAGAGCACTAATTGAATTAGAGAGATCTCTAATTGAATTAGAGAGAGCATTAATTGAATTCGTGCTAGCTCTATATTATTTGCAGAGAGCTCAACACACATACATTTAATGCTCTCTCTAATTCAATTAGTGCTCTCTCAAATTCAATTAGTGCTCTCTCTAATTCAATTTGTGCTTTCTCAAATTCAATTAGTGATATCTCAAATTCAATTAGTGCTCTCTCAAATTTAATTCATGCTCTCTCTATTAATGAAATTGAATTAGAGAGAGCTCAAATTGAATTAGAGAGAGCACAAATTGAATTAGAGAGATCACTAATTGAAATTGAGAGAGCACTAATAGAATTAGAGAGAGCACTAATTATTTGAAGCTAGCATTAATTATTTGAGTTTATGTAGATTTGGCGTTCCATATTTATGGGGATTAACGAAAGTGTGTTTGGGGCTCTTTAGGGGAAATAACGAAACTGTGTTAGGGAAAATAACGAAATTGTGTTTGGGGCTCTGTAGGTGGGGGGGGGGATAACGAAACTGTGTTTGGGGCTCTGTAGGGAAATAAAGAAAGTGAATTTGTGGCTCTGTACGGTGATTATGACGAAATTGTGTTTGGGGCTCTGTAGGGGAATAACGAAATGTGTTTGGGGCTCTGTAGGGAAAATAACGAAACAGTGTTTGGGGCTCTGTAGGGGGAATAACAAAACTGTGTTTGTGACTCTGTTGGGGGAATAACGAGACTGTGTTGGAGCTCTTCGGGGGAATAACGAACGTGCGTTTGGTGCTCTGTAGTGGGAATAACGGAAGTGTGTTTAATAATGAAATGTATGGTGGCGTGTTAGTGACATTTCCTCTCAACGTTTTTACGCCGCGTCGAGACGCACATTAAGAATTACAGTTTTCGGTCTGGTAATAGCGCACGGTTATTCTAAACACTCCATGCGACGACGAACCCACCTTATTGCGATGGCCGCCGTTCTGGATCCATCTCTCCCAACGTCTGACGGTTCTCCGTCGGCGACTCCGGCAGTTGTTACGTTGACGCAGCTTCCTGTCCACGGAACCCGAGTCGGGCCGACCGCGCCGTCTCTTGATGCCCCGGTGGCTCGAGGTCTATAGATGGAATGACGGAGAACAGTCATTGAGAAAGTCGTAAATTGAACGTACGAGTATAGGAGTATTGGGGCGAAGTGGCACTAATCATTAGTGTGGTAACATAATTAGAACCAGATAAATATGACACGACTCAAGAGTGCAGAGAGGAAAGACAAGGAAAGTGCAGGGAGAGGATGGAAACAAGTGACTGGAAGATAAATGAAGATGTAGCAAAATATATTGGGTTTGGAAGGAATATGCGGACTATGACAGGACTCGATGGCGGGAGAGCACTGGATAAACTGAGAGGAAGCTATACGAGGCGACAAGTGACCGAATGTGGAATACATGTATGAACTTTAGGAAATAGGACAACGCTGATTTGGATATCAATTCTGGGTAGAGCTTAATATTCGAATAGGGTGTTATAATGTAGCTAACAGAATGGAATAACATGAGTGCGAAAATACGGAAACTATGTCAGAGATAACTGAGAAATAAGGTGATTGGACATTGGAATGGTACAGGAGTCAGTGGGTAACTCCAGGGAGATATTGAACAAGAGCTTAAGGATAGGTGGAGATATATGCGTAAAATCGTTAGATATAATCGATATAATGGCGAGGGAACATAAGGAAATGCAGAACCCAGCGAACCCAGAACACAAGAACGTGTTAGGAGAAATGTGTATGATCGGTGCATGCCTGTATGGGTAACAGAAGGGACGGTTATGAGATGGGTAAGAGCTGACACATAGTTCAATGGACAGACAACACAAGTTATGGGAAGTTTATGTCAGTTATGGATGGAATAGTATACGGCACATTGGAACTAGATGGACGATATTATATTCAAAGAGAGAGGGGAAATGTTACTGAAACAAATTGATGTTATAAGGTTGGTGTTATGAGTTGGTGTGAGAATGGTGCGGGACAGATTGGGTAACAGCTGTGGGGTGGGGGAATGTTTGAGGGAAGGTTGAATGAGCCTCTCAATGTTGCTAATATAAAACGAGAAAATACGAAAAAGAAAGATTAGACCCTTACGGTAAAATACAAATGTGAAAAAACGAAAAGACAATATCAACTGATCGCGAATAAATAAAACGTTCAACACTGTATTGTTACTGGTCACATATACTCCACATTTTATATTGATCGTGGATACATCAATCGTGCAATCACATAAGGTATAGCATATCATAACTGGTCACATAGATTCCACATTCTGATCGTGTATACGTTAATCGTTCATTCACGCACACGGTATTCCTACTGATCACATAGACTCCATATTCTGATCGTGTATACATCAATTGATCATTCACGCACAATGTATGTTTAATGATCACATATGCTCCACATTCGTCCATCAGTTCACGAGGCACACTTTACACGTACATAGCGAGAAAGTAGTATGTAGAAGAAATAAAGACACGTTACCTTAGAGTGATCTGTGTTACAGATCGCTGAAATAGTAAAGATAGAAAGAGAATAAAAAATACAGAAAAACAATAAAATATAGTTTAGAAGAATGGCACCAACACGTCCTTTTCAAAGAAATTGTGCCGGAGCTTGCTACTATTTTTATAAAAAGAGACGTGTGTTTTTGAGATATTGACACTTTGTGAAAGAAAATTGTCCGCAAGTATTTGTTTTCAATTGTGAAGTGGAGGTTTATAAGCTCCATATTCATGGCGAACAATGTGTTGTGCAAAAATACATTTCAAACAATACATCGTTTATGACGCACCCACGCACACGCATGCCTGTCTATATGCATACCCAGGGTTCCAGATAAGGAATTAGTAATTAAGTAGTGTCACTGCATCATTTCTGAAGCAATTGGGTATTTCAAAATTTTAATTGTGTAAAATAGAATCACACTACTGTTTACACATCAGCAGACCGCACTTATTGAATAGTTTGTTTCTAAATGAAACACATCTTGGTATTTCATTAGAATTGTCTCCTTGGCTTGGAGACAATTCTAATGAAATACCAAGATGTGTTTTCATGGAAAAATAAGAAAATATGCTATATTTATCGTCTGTTTATTTTTCTCTGTAGCATGATAAAGATACCGCAAATTTTTCATTGCTTTTTGATACTCACTACTTCTGATTTCAATTGGGTTTTTGGCAATTTTAATTGGGTATTTAAGCAAATACGCACCTTATCTGGAGCTCTGGCATACACAATCCACCCCCACCCATCACACACACAACAGCTTATCACCATTCACAATACATGTACTGAACGGCCAAACATTTACTGACTTTAACACTTTTTTTAATATGAATAATATCTTCTTTTTAGTGTTATTTCTTTTGAGAAAATTAAATTTCAAAACCATAATGTGTCCGACTGTGGTCAGGCATGGTGTTGGAGACAGCCTTTGATATTATGGAAATTATGGAACTGCATATGTATCCCATCACGATAAAATGGTATTATTTAGTGCTTATGCTGCGTAACTCCTGATTAAAAAGTACGTACATTTAAATATTGCTTTAGATTTAATGTGTTTAATGGAAAAAAAAGTTCGTCGGCAGCAAAATGTGAAACAGACAGTAAGTAAAAATTTGGGGAGAAAACACACATGGTGTTACCTCTCTACGACAGCCACACACGTGTTGTAGAAAGGTGTCGTAGCTGTAGTGGGGAAGTGAAGTTGAGTACATTTTGTTCTCAGCTGTTCATTTTTATTTTCCATTTTTCTCATCCAAAAAATGCTTTAACAGCACTTTAGAATCATTTCTAATGGAATGGCTGCTAAACCATGTTTTATTGAAAATGAAGAAAAATATAAAACATTTCTGTTGTTGTAATTGATAGTATTCTCGGATGGGGAAGTGGGTAGGTGGGGTGCGGACGGGGAGAGTGGGGAGTTCAATCTCGTGGACGGGTGTTTCATTGATGGAATGCCGAACAGTGTAGATCTCTGTCACATTTCTCCAGTCACAGCCACATTTATGGCAAATGGGTGAGAAACTAAACGGTACGGTGTAAATTATTTTCCGCCACTTGTGTATTGATCTAAGCGAAACTCAATACAACAGTGTGGGACTGTGGGGTGTGGGATATAGACGTACGCGTATGACGGGGTTGGGTGTGGGATTGGTGGTGTCAATACAGTTAATACCAAAGATAATGACAGTAGTGGTCAACGACAATCAAGGATTTAAGCAAATAATAGCATCACTGGGGGAACGTAGTTGCGAACGGCAACTATTGCAATCTACTCCCGTACCGTCCGTAGCTACGGACGGTACGGGAGTAAATTGCTAGAGTTACCGTTCGCAACTATGGGAGACCTTTACAGTCGCCATTCTGTACTGAACTTCGCTGATGTTCAGCCATATTTTATCAGTTTCCTTCAAGAAAACGTGTACATGTGTATTTGTATTACCACAGAGAACAGATCCATCCAACGAAGAAGATCGGACGAGCTGGACAAAGGAAGCGGTAGCGGCGGATGGTACGGGAGTAGATTGCAAGAGATACTGTTCGCAACTCAGTAGATGGGACACACACATTTAACACCACAGAAATCACAACTACACCGGTCAACAATAATAATTCGTACCTGATCTTGATTCTGCTCTTCGTCTCCATTTTGTCGTTATTTATGTTGAATCAGTAGAATCGAAGTTGTTTTTTAGAATCTGTAGAATCCAGCAGGTTTGTAGAATCTGTCAAGTCTCGGTTGTTTGTAGAATCAGTAGAATCAAGGATGTTTTGTGCGGGTTTTTTTTCTTCGAAAGTGAAGTGTTCGCATTGACGTCTTGAAAGCTAGTGACGAACGTCGCTGGGGAGCCGTCGTATTTATACTTGTTTGGCCGGATGTCAACGTCGCGCCATGGATACGTTACGACTGACGTCATAGACGATTACGTCCACAAATGGCGGGAACGATTGAGTCCCGCTCAGAGGTTTAAACTAGACATAAGGCCCCAGTCTCGGGCTGCAGTAGGCTTAGAAGGCGGGAACCGAAAATTACCGTCTGATGTTGTTTCTTATTTGGTATTTTCTCTAAATAAAAACAGGTTTGGCAGCATTTTAGAATCATTTCCAATGGAAATGATTCTAAAGTGCTATCAAAGCCTGTTTTTGATAAGCAAAATGGAAATCAAAACATAAACTGCAGACGACAAATTTTAATTCAGCACTGTATGCGGTTGATCAGTTCTTGTATCCACATCTGTCTGCCCCACATGGACGGGAGGTGGGGGTTATGTCATACACCGCCTCCTGCGTTAATCTACACCGCCCGGATTTCAACGTTTCTGAACACCTACTGGCAATCTTAACACGAAATCAAACAGTTTGATTGAGCCTGAGATGTAACACAGCTCAGGCTCAGTCAATCAAGCTGCTTGATTTCAAGAACAATATTCAAGTATTTTGAAATACAACATTGAGAACTATTGGCAAAATTAGCGCAGGCGTCGGTGTAAACTGTCCCAGTTGAACTATGGTGCACGACTCGCTGCCAATCTAAATTATTCGTGCTTCAAATGAGACGTTTAAAATGAATGTAGTTTATTAATATTTCGAATTTGGTTCGACTTTGAATATCGTCTCTTCTATGGTTTCCAAAATAAATTGTTTTAAATTCAAGTTTCGCAACTGCGCACATTAATACCAGACATAAGTAAAATAATAGACTTATTTTAATTTCTCTACTCTGTTTGTTCAGTCAGGAAAGCATTGGTGCTAATCTAACGTTGAGCAAAAGCGAATCATATAAGTATTGCATTGAAAAATAGCTAAAATTCTTTCGAGCTGGCAAGGTCATTTTAGCAAGTGGAATGTGAATTTTAGTGTATATTAAAACTATAAATGAGAAATATAATATGAGACAAGCCATGTGATTTTGTACCTAATTGAACATTTTTCATGAAAAACATTTACAAAAACTATGACATTTGTTTTGTAAATGGCATCAAATGTTGACAAACATCTCAGAGCAAATGCGGAATTTCGTCAATTTTCGACGTCATTTACAGAAAATATCACAGGTTCTGTAAATATTTGTCATGAGAAATAGCACATATCATTAGTCACAAAGTCGCATGGCTTGACTCATGTCTGTCAGTCATAATAACACTGGCTTTGGCAATAAAAGCTTCAACAACGTGTCGGATATGCCTAAGTAGTATATTAAACCCTTCCACCCCGAAGTAACTGGAATGGACGGACTGTGATATGTTGATTTTCCAACAAATCCAATCGTCACAAAATTATTTTCAGACTCGTCCATTTATAAAAAGAGGTTAATTTTTTTTCTCTTAAGAAATATGAAAATTAGCACAGCACAGCACGAGGGACCTTCAATAAGTTCCGTCACGAAGGTTAAAACATTTTGAACTCCCCTCGTATTGCAATTTCGTCCTTTACGTCAGCTAATTGTGCATCTCAATAGCATGTCTATTTTATGACGAGAATAGAGAAAGAATCTCTAGTCTCTCTGTATTTTACGACACAACATCTCATGAGACAAGCTGCTAATATAGAGAATAGTAGGTGAGTGGCCGTGAATGGGAAACAATATCTGGCAAGGCTTAGGAAACGGGATGGGCGAGGCTCTGTCGAACACATCCCGTTTCCGTGCCGCGCCAGATATTTTCCCATTCACGGCACTAACCTACTATTCTATTTATCCCGTCAACATATACAAATGGCTTTAAATAACCCCAGTCACCGCATATATTCATACGCAGTGATTAGGTCGTATTGACAGGATATCAAAAATGTTTCACGGCACCGTGTTTCATGGCACATACGCACTGTGTTGACGGGATAAAGTGTCTCTTCCGTGTAATTCTCCACTGGAGATTTGTTCACACCTGCTGGCATAATATACACAACGTTTGGGTTGGACATTAAATCGGCCACACAACTTTTAAAATTGCCCGAAAAGCCATTTTGAAAACACCCCCATTAAGATACAGAGGAGTGATTTTAAAATGGTTTGACTGGTCATTTTCAAAACACTCTAGACGATTACAACGACAAGTTACGCTTCTGGTCAAATCCCATGACTAATAAACAATTAGTATAAGCAATTGTGTCTACTGTGCATATTTCTGAATACATCTTGCTTAAAGTAAAACACTCTAGAGTGTTTTGAAAATGGCTGTGTGTCATGTGTCCATTTTCAAAACAATCTAGGGTATTTTATATCGGGGAGAACATGTGGTTTGAAAATACGACACCCGGAATGGCCGCAAGACGGTGACTGACACTTAAATATCAAGTATGACAAGTATTCGTGTCACTAACTGTATTCCCCCTCCATTCTGTGGCACGGGTAGAATTACAAGTGACGGCTACCCGGTGGATAATGTACGGCACGTACACCTGTAGCCGACTTCACCAACATTGCAGAGTATACTTATCTAGCAAAGTATACTTTGAGTGAGAAATTTTCAATTTAAGGATAAATTTATTATTTTTTATTATACTGAATTTATTACATTATCACAGCCAGTTTGGCTGTGATAATGTAATAAATTCAGTATAATAATGCTGCATACTTTTAATCATCAAATATATGCAGTCTATATGACATAATGCATTTTGGGAAAAATTAATGATTACTCCCGCAATGTTGGGAAAATAGGCTACTGGGGACCGTTTCACTAATCTTCTAGAAGTGCGAAACTAAAAGTTACTGCACAGTTGCCATTAGCAGCCGATTTTGACAAATTGTTGGTGGCTTTCTCAGATTTAATGACCCTAATTACATGTCGGTGGAAAATTGTAACATTAGTGCATCTGATTGGTGGGTAAAGTAAATGTATAGAAAGTTTCGTAAGAACATTTTTATCGTACGAAGTTGAATAAAACGGGCCATTGATTTGTACATTAACGCGATTCCCTCATGCTACAATGTCCACCCACATGTACATTTACACATCATTAAATGTGAACACACCGCATGATTTACCAATATCTGCTATCAGTGCAAATATTATTATCCATGTTTCACCTTCAAATTGTCGGACGTTTTAGTCATACGAAAGTTAGTGAAACGAGCCCCTGTATACAGTTGTTCTACATATCTCAGCAATAAATGGAGTACTATTGATACGATAAGCTGTGATATTCAACTACAGTCGAACCTCCCCGAACGGCCACCTCTCTACAACAACACCCTCTCTGTAACAGCCGCTATTTTATATCCCAAATGGATGATTTCCTCTATGTCTAACCCTTAGACTGCTGAGCATTGTCATCTTATGTTGCTTTTGCATTCTTTCTCAATAAAACATGTTTTGACAGCACTTTAGAATCATTTCCTTTGACAGCACTTTAGAATCATTTCCTTTGGAAATGGTTCTAAAATGCTGTCAAATCATGTATTTGGTAAGAATTATCGAAGAAAATAAATAAACATCAGACGATAACATTTATGTCCGCATTAACCTCCCTACAACAGTCACCTCTCTACAACAGCCAGTTTTGCGTCTTCCCATGGGTGGCTGTTGTAGAGAGGTTGCACTGTAATTACAAACTATCCTCGGTTGCTAACGCAATCCCAATAGCTACAGCCGTTTCGGAAAAATGACTTCGAAACGGTCACCTCTATTAGGACATATTCATATTGCATTTCAACATGGCCGCTATTCGAAACTGATGTTGACCATACAATAATAAGTATCCACAGCTATGTACGTATGTCTGGACCGCCAGTGAAAGCAGTGAAATTTAAGCATACTCTTGATTCATTTATTTAATATGTTGTAAGTCATCTTCTAATGTTATATTTTGACGACACACATCGCTTACCATAGGTTGCAATGCAGTGTCCCGAGGTTTAATGTGAAGCCCACACATAACGGTTAACAAGAAACATACGCGCAATATAAACTCCCCTCCCAGAGGAATGTAATTTCCACCATAAAACCACAAGTGGTCCTTTTCACATTAATGAAACACAATTCCAAGTATACTAAAGCGGACCTCGTATTACAAGCGATTACATTGAAAAGTAAATAAAAATGTAGCAATCAAACTTATTTTAAATGTTTAGAAAACACACAGAAGCAATATAATTAAGTCCTACCCAAATGGAGATGACTTGCTTCGGGATATGTGTGACACTTAATGTCGCGGGGTGTCATATATTTGGTGTGCCTCGGTTGAGAAAACGGACATTGGACGCCTGCGAACTGCGTAGCCCCAGTTCAGACTGCGCAGTCTCGCAGTCTCAACTGGGGCTACGCATTTAGCAAGCCAATCCTGCATACAACAGTCATATTCATACCAGTAAGCGGATTGTATTTTAAACGTACCTTGTGAATATGCACGAGGGTGTATAGATGGACCATTGTTGTAAACGGCGTAAGGTCTAATTTGTCATTTCGGTGGTGTCATGTATTTGTGGGTAATGAAGCCGAATGTGGCTATGTCTGGGCGTAATTGGGTCTGTACATGGGTGAGGTACTCTTGTCTGGCCCTGGTGACACGCTGTTGCTGTTGTAACAGGAGTACGATAGTGTTCACGCCATCTGACTGACTTGTTCCTAGTACATGATTGTATTTGCATTTTTAAATGTTTCAAATGTGTTGAAAATACCCCATCAATTGATCAGGTTGTGCAAGAAAACCGTGTATGTGATCTAAGACCATCTGATTAATTTTACTTTTGTATAATCTTGACATTTATCTGCCGAATTTGGTACATGTATACTCACCGGATCTGTTACCGACATATTATCGCATTATTTATATTTAATATTGCTGATTGATGCCTCTTCCAGAATGTTTTGAATTAATGAAAAATAATGTATAACTCTTTTACAAAAGTATTTGCTTGTGTCAACGCTTTCTAGAAACACGTGTATGTGAGTGCGTGCGTGCTGCGTGCGTGCGTGCGTGCGTGTGTGCGTGCGTGCGTGCGTACGCACTGCGATGCGTGCGTGGCTGGCTTCTACAAAAGACCGCTTCGAATATTCGTCTCATGGAATTGATGTCATTGTAAGAAAAATGCCTTTCCGATGTTATATTAGTCCATTCTGCAAGTATGTCTCGTCAATATCTCGGCACGTGCTGCGTGGGAAAATTATCATGATGGTTACCACCAGATGGGAGAAAGGAATTTTCTCTGGGTACTTCTGTTTCTTCCCACATTAAGGACCACCCTTACGTGTTGCTTAGTTTTCTATTTCTAATCATTTTAGAATAAATAAAATGAGACACGTCCTGTGATTTTGTACCTTCGAACATCTGCGTAATTTCGTTAAATACGTTTACAAAATTTACAATATTTTTTCATAAATAAAGGAAAAAGTAGACAATATTCTCAGAGTACATGCGGAATATAATTCCGCATGTACTCTGAAAATTATGTCAACTTTTGACGCTACTTACGGAAAATATCGTAAATTTTGTAAACGTATTTCATGAAATTACGCAGATGTCCGAAGGTACTAACTCACATGGCGTGTCTCAAATGTGCGGATGTGCAGGCTGATTTTAGGCTTCGCTGGTCGCAAACGTTACACGGTCCCTTTACTCAACCGAGGGATCAAGTATAAAAAAGGAATTTCTGTTTCTTCACTGTCGCATAGAGCTATTAGATAACATCCATGACAGTTGAGGACATTTGATCTGCTTTGAAGGCACGATTCCAATTTAGATAGTAAACACGGTTGGATAGACTCGCGCATCTGTTGACTCGAGTTTTGAACGATTTTTGAATCAGATAGACTAAACTATCATTAAAATCTGTAAAATCTCTCTGATTTTGAATTGCCTGTACACTATTTATAAGCACACTGTTAGTGCAATTCATTTGAGAGTTAGATATCGTTCTAGTGTAATATAATATAATATAGAGTACATGAGTTAAAATTACATCCTGTGGCGAAATCCAAGATGGCCGCCGAAAGGGAAAATCGAATCTCTAGTTATCCATGGTAAACGTCACAATAATTTAAATTTGAGACACGCCATGGGATTTTGTACCTTCAAACATCTGCGTAATTTCATGAAAGACAATATTTTCCGTAAATGGCGTCAACGGTTGACAAATTATATTCCGCATGTACTCTGGAAAATTTTGTGAACTTTTGACTTAATTTATGAAAAATATTGTAACTTTTGTAAACGTATTTAATGAAATTACGCAGATGTCCGAAGGTACGGTACAATATCCCACGACATGTCTCATATTATCATCCGACTAGAACTGTAGAAATGAGGCATACTGCCTTTGCCAGTGTAGACCCAGATCAAATTGCGCATCTGATTGGGGTATGCACTGTTCGCAATTCAGTCGTTGAAGCACCGGTCAAGTTTCTAGCAATCAGGGGACCGTTTCATTAAACTTCGTAAGACTAAAATGCTCGTAAGTGCAAAATTATGATATTCCGTAAAATATCACATTAACACTGGTTTCTTGTAAACAATTATTGGATTTACATGTATTGAGCATAGGCTGCATATGCAGCCTATGCTCAATAAATGTAAATCCATCGATTGAAATTTTCAGACGATCCTAAATTTCCGCTTACAAACATTTTAGTCGTACGAAGTTTAGTAAAACGGGCCCCTGATCCTTATCAGGATGCAGTGTTCGTTAGCAGATCTAAACTTAAACTGGCCACAAATCACAGTTCTCTAGTTACACAACCGCCCGCGTTAATCTTGCCCAAGATGTCAACGTTTCTGAACATATTTTGGCAATCTCAACTCTCTCAGTCAAGCAGCTTGATTGGCTGAGCCTGAACTGTAGCACAGCTCATGCTCAGCCAATCAAGTTGCTTGATTTCGAGCGCAACACTATTCTGGTATTTTAAAATGAAAATAAATTTAAATATTTGTCAGATTAGCGATGGCGGTGGTGTACAGTGACACAGTCGCGGTGGCATAGGGTTATCGGACTCGCAACTGGGAGGTAGAAGATTCGAGCCTGCGCTCGGACTTCAGTGGCTGCAAGTCTAATAAATTGTAATAAAGTGCTGAACATAAAATCTTGCCTAATATGTCAACTTTTCTGAATATCTTTTGGCAATCTCAACTCTCAGTCAAGCAGCTTGATTGGCTGAGCCTGAGCTGTAGCACATTTCATGCTCAGCCAATCAAGTTGCTTGATTTCGAGCGCAACACTATTCTGGTATTTTAAAATGAAAATAAATTTAAATATTTGCCAGATTAGCGATGGCGGTGGTGTACAGTGACGCAGTCGCGGTGGCATAGGGGTATCGGACTCGCAACTGGGAGGTAGAAGATTTGAGCCTGCTCTCGGACTTCGGTGGCTGCAAGTGTAATAAATTGTAATAAAGCGGTGAACATAAAATTGGTGGCTAGCATACACCACCGCCTGCGTTAATTCTGCAAATACTGTACAGTGGAACCTCCTCCTCTCTACAACAACACCCGCTCTATAACAGCCGCTATTTTATATCCCGAGTGGATGATTTCCTCTGTATCTAGCACTTAGACTGATGAGCACGAAAATCGTCGTCTGCTGTTGCTTTGCCTTCTTTCTCAATAAAAACATGTTTTGACAGCATTTTAGAATCATTTCCATTGGAAATGATTCTAAAACGTTGCCAAAGCATGTTTTTGATGAGAATTATCGAAGAAAATAAATAAACAGCGAACGACCAAATTAATTCAGCATTAACCTCCCTACAACAGCCACCTCTCTACAACAGCCAGTCTTTCGTCTTCGCACGGGTGGCTGTCGTAGAGAGGTTGCACTGTGATACAATTTATTGTTATTTCAAAATACTGGAATATCGTGCTTGACATCAATCATCTTTATTGGCTGAACCTGATCTGTGCTACAGCTCAGTCTCAGCCAATAAAATTGTTTGATTGCGAATTGTGATTGCCAATATATATGAACGGTAACTCTTGCAATCTACTCGGTACGGGAGAAGATTTTAAGAGTTACCGTTCGCAAATATCAGAAACGTTGACATTTCGACAGATTAACGCAGGCGGTGGTGTAAAGCTATAGAAGTTTCGGCAAGCGGTTATCAAGGTGCATGATCACGTGGTTACACCAACAACCACGTCGCCCACTCCAAAGTAAGTATTGTTTTTTTATTTTCCTTAATATGCAACGGATTTTGATGAAATATGGCGCAGCAAACGCATCTTCAAGAGCTGCATTTGGTGGTCCATGGTGTTCTGATACGGTAGACACGGAACTCGATCCTTCGCAAAAACGACAGAAGTTTTGGCGGAAATACAGAGACAAACAAATGCAGCTGAACAAGACGTGTTTGATGCGTCATGTTTCATCAAAATCCGTTACGTAATTAGAACAATATAAAATAATACGTACTTTGAATCAGATGGATTCTGGAAGTTTCAGTACGTGTTGTTGTTGTTGTTAGTACCACGTGATCATACACCTTGGTTCTGTGGGAACTGTGATTCAGGGACATAAAAGGCAGCCATTTATCACAGTGGGTGATCGAAAACTCGCTTTGTCGACACAGACCAGCCTCGTGGTAACGTATTTAGCAATGTATAAAGTTGACAAACACGACTCCTTAATTACACTCATGTCCACTGCGTTATTCTCGCATTTGAACGGTTGCTGGCGGACAAATTGGAATGTGTAGCTGTTTAAACAGTGTAGACCCTGTCCAATATGGATATGTGTTATTGTGAATGAGGCAATACTTTGTTCGCGGACGGTAAGAAACATTTAGGCCTCACGGAGCAGTTGGCGGCTCCGGTCAAAAAGTGGTTATTTCAGCAATGTCCCTATAAGTTGCACGATTGTGTGCAGAAAAAGAATACTAGGCTTATTAATATGTATTTAGGCTGAAAATGGGTATTTGTGAAGTTATTGCATATTTCAGAATAAATGCTGCGCGCCTTGCTTGCTCTAGCATCATTGCAAATAGTGGTTCCCATACAGCTTGTTCGGTCGACAGCAACACTGCTAAGTATGTGTTTATAATACCAGGGGGCCGTTTCACTAAACTTCGTACTACTTAAATGTTCGTAAGTGCAAAAGTATGATAGTCTGTAAAATTCACCTTGTTCACAATGTTTTCCTGTAAATAATTGTTGGATTTACATTTATTGAGCATAATAAATGTAAATCCATCAATTGAAATTTCCAGAGGATTCTAAATTTTCACCTACGAACATTTTAGTTGTTGGAAGATTAGTGAAACGGCCCCCAGTTCCGGTAGCAAAAGATTTAGGTGGTTATGGCCCCCTTCCGAAACCGGTTTTAGATTCCGGTCAGGCATGCGTATGGATGGGTGCGGTAATTTCGTAAAAGTGCAAGCATGAGTGGTTAACTAGCTTATGCAACTTGTATTGTCTCACGGGTTTGCACTGTTCACCATTACATCAATGAAACACTCACGGGTTTGCACTGTTCACCATTACATCAATGAAACACCCGTCATGTTTTTAACAATCAATCACGAACTTTGGTCACAAATCCCATATACCCAAATTCCCCAGTCACAACCACATTACACGGCGCGGATGCGCAGTCTGGTCTGAGATTTTAGCAAATGTTTGATATCAATTAATAAGAAATGTAATAAAGACTATTATTACAAGGATTGAATGAAATACAACAAAAGGGCAAGAGGACGGACGTACCATCCAAATTAGAGCCAATTATGTGGCCGATGTCACGCCGCATTACACCACGAGAATATCCATCCACCATGGCTAGTTAGGCAATGGACAACACGCATTCTGCCCCCCACGAAAATTGCACCCGGACGAAACCATGCGCACAAATTGTTATGCAATGTAGCAAGCTGTGTTTCAAGACAATGGCAGGGTCATGGTAACTTTGGTTCTCGCAAGGTGGACAGTTTCTGGACATTCCTTGGTTCGCTGTGAAAGGAACACCTTTCATGACCAAGTTTGTTTTCTGATAAACGTTTCATTTTTAAACGACTCTTGTAACCCTTTCAAGTAACTGGAATGGATTTTGATGTGTTCATTCTGCAACCAATCCAATCGTCACAAAATGCTTTTCAGACTTAGTCCATTTATGAAAAGAGGTTGTTTTTGCTCTCGAAAATATGAAAATTACTTGCAAATAGTGCAGGTCCTGATGAGACGGCTCGTTACTAGCCGGCTCATCTGGATCTGCACTTTTTGCAAACACCGCTATAGCGTGCTTTAGGTTTCAAAGGGTTAATACAACAACTATGAGAGTGGCATGTTAATTTTAATGCGATATTAATTAAACGAGATTTTTTATTTCATAAGAAACAAATCTATGCCGATAGTGGATTTTGTTTAACCCTTTCACCCCTAAGTAACTGAAATGGATTTGTATGTTAATTTCCGGACCAATCCAATCGTCACAAAATGATTTTCAGACTAGTCCATTTATGAAAAGGGGGTGTATGTGCGCTCATAAATGTGAAAATTACTTGCAAAACCTGCAGATCCTGATGAGACGGCTCGTCACGAGCCGGCACATCTGGATCTACATGTTTGCCAACACCACTAAACAGCCTGTTGTGTTTAAAGGGTTAATAACAGTCCAGGGGCCCGTTTCACTAACGAACTAAGCAAGTACTTTTGTCATAAGTTATAACTTAAGTCCGGAGTACGTGCTTAGTCCGTTTCACAAAACATCTTAGCAAGAACGACAATCGAAATTTACTATGAAAAACTAAGACAGGTAGCTAGCAGTCTTAAGTTATAACTTAAATATTTAAGTCGGAACTTATGAAATAAACAAAGATGGATGCCCCCATGTGAGCCGAGGTGGAGAAAACAATTCACTGACAGCAGGTAAATGTTCACTTCATACGTACTATTTTAGCAATTATCTGCCATATAAACCATATATGCTTACATATAGATAGCCACACTTGTGCTAGTTACCCGTGTATTGCTATTTGTGATGTAGGTCATGTCGTTACCAGTATTCGTTATGCCCAGTTATCGACAACATTTACAACCACTGTAGATCCAGATGAGCCGGCTCGTAACAAACCATCTGTATGCTGTACATGTATGTCTGTTTGTCGGTTGGTGTCAGTCAGTTGGTCGGTATCAGTTGGTCGGTGTCAGTTGGTCAGTGTCGGTCGGTGTCTGTCGGTCTGTCAGTCGGTCGGTCGGTGTCGGTCAGTGTTGGTCGATCAATCGGTGTCGGTCGATCAGTCGGTGTCAGTCAGTTGGTTTCGCACGGTCGGTGTCAGTTGGTTGGTGTTGGTCGGTCGGTGTCAGTCTGTCGGTTGGTGTCGGTCGGTCAGTGTCGGTCGGTGTAGGTTTGTCAGTGTCGGTCGGTCAGTCGGTCGGTCATCGGTGTCGGTCAGTTGGTTTCGCACGGTCAATGTTAGTCGGTCGGTCGGTCGGTGTCAGTCGGTCGGTGTCAGTCAGTGTCAGTTGGTGTTGGTCGGTGTCAATCGGTGTCAGTCGGTCGTTGTCGGTCGGTCGGTCGGTCGGTCGGTCGGTCGGTCGGTCCGGGTCGGTCCGGGTCGGGTCCGGGTCGGTCCGGGTCAGTCGGTGTCGGTCGTTGTCGGTCGATCGGTCGGACGGTCGGTCGGTCGGTCGGTCGGTCGGTCGGTCGGTCGGTCGGTCGGTCGGTCGGTCGGTCGGTCGGTCGGTCGGTCGGTCGGTCGGTCGGTCGGTCGGTCGGTCGGTCGGTCGGTCGGTCGGTCGGTTGGTTGGTCGGTTGGTGTCGATCGGTGTAGGTTTGTTGGTGTCAGTCAGTGTCAATCGGTGTCAATCGGTGTCAGTCGGTGTCTATCAGTGTCAATCGGTGTCGGTCAGTGTCAATCGGTGTCGGTCGGTGTCGGTCGGTGTCGGTCAGTGTCTATCAGTGTGAATCGGTGTCGGTCGAATCGGTGTCGGTCAGTGTCAATCGGTGTCGGTTGGTGTCTGTCAGTGTCTATCAGTGTGAATCGGTGTCGGTCGGTGTCGGTCGGTGTCGGTCGGTGTCTATCAGTGTCTGTCAGTGTCAATCGGTGTCGGTCAGTGTCAATCCGTGTCGGTCGGTGTCGGTCGGTGTCTATCAGTGTCTATCAGTGTCTATCAGTGTCAATCGGTGTCGGTCAGTGTCAATCGGTGTCGGTCGGTGTCGGTCGGTGTCTATCAGTGTCTATCAGTGTCAATCGGTGTCAGTCAGTGTCAATCGGTGTCGGTCGGTGTCGGTGCGAGTTGGTCGGTCGGTGTTTGTCGGTCTCTTGGTGTCGGTGTTGGTTGGTGTAGGACAGCCCTGCCCTGCCCTGCCCTGCCCTGCCCTGCCCTGCCCTGCACTGGCCCTGCCCTGCCCTGCCCTGCCCTGCCCCTGCCCTGCCCTGCCCTGCCCTGCCCTGCCCTGCCCTGCCCTGCCCTGCCCTGCCCTGCCCTGCCCTGCCCTGCCCTGCCCTGCCCTGCCCTGCCCTGCCCTGCCCTGCCCTGCCCCTGCCCTGCCCTGCCCTGCCCTGCCCTGCCCTGCCCTGCCCTGCCCTGCCTCTGCCCTGCCCTGCCCTGCCCTGCCCTGCCCTGCCCTGCCCTGCCCTGCCCTGCCTGCACCCTGCCCTGCCCTGCCCTGCCCTGCCCTGCCCTGCCCTGCCCTGCCCTGCCCTGCCCTGCCCTGCCCTGCCCTGCCCTGCCCTGCCCTGCCCTGGCCCTGCCCTGCCCTGCCCTGCCATGCCCTGCCCTGCCTGCCCTGCCCTTGCCCTGCCCACCCTGCCCTGCCCTGCCCTGCCCTCCGCCCTGCCTGCCCTGCCTGCCCTGCCCTGCCCTGCCCTACCCTGCCCTGCCCTGCCCTGCCCTGCCCTGCCCTGCCCTGCCATGCCCTGCCCTGCCCTACCCTGCCCTGCCCTGCCCTGCCCTGCCCTGCCCTCCCTGCCCTGCCCTGACCCGCCCTGTCCCTGCCCTGCCCTGCCCTGCCCTGCCCTGCCCTGTCCTGTCCTGTCCTGTCCTGTCCTGTCCTGTCCTGCCCTGCCCATGTTTGGGATCTTAGGTGGTTGCAGGTGTCGCCTAAGACAAACAAAAACAATGCAACATATTCCGTAACCGAAGCCTTTTGTGTCTTAAGTGGTCATTATTTTCTTTAAAAACGATGAATATACCACCTAATGGTGTGTCATGTATGAACGTCCGTCCGTCCATCCGTCTGATTGACTATCCGACTATTCTTTGTTCTTTCTTTACAGAACATACAAACGATGGCAGCTGCATTTGCTATAATCCAGGCGCGTAATTTACGACTGGAACGAGTCTTTAGGACCGAACCAATCCCCTAGACTTCATGGATAACGAGGACCAAATATCGAAATTCAGGCTGTCTCGTGATTTTTTTCTACAAGTATGCGACATTGCACATGCTGACATTATACGGTCAAACCTGAGATCACACAGTCTGTCAGTGTCATTGCAAGTGTTGACTGCATTGCGATTTTACGCAACTGGTAGTTTCCTGGCGGTTACTGGAGATATATACAACATTAGCAAATCAAGTGGTTCTAGAAAGTGGAGTAGAACTTTTGCGGACAGTGTTAGCCTGTGTTTCGTTTCTGATAATGAGATACCTTGTTTTCAGACTAGATGGAGAAACAGTCCTGACGCATTTAACAAAAATTTCAGACCCGTCCGCTGAATGCACGTGCGCATTAATCCAGTCCTATACTGGTTAACATGTTCAGGGGCAATCCTATATGTGTGACACTGACTCACACAGTGCATGCATTTCTACATGTAATCAACAAATTACCCGCGTGGCACATACCGAAGCTGTAAACAATAACTAAGTTGTAACTTATGACGGACTTGTTATGACCGTCTTAAGTTTGTGTTGTGAAACCAAATAAGCAATGACTTAAGTCGGTCATAACTTTTGTCATAAGTTATAACTTAAGTTCGAACTTATGAACAAACTAAGATTTGTTAGTGAAACGGGCCCCAGGCCGGTACTATTGCTGCCATATGTCCTTATATCAGAGTTTTTTTCATGGGGACATTCGGTTTCTTTGTGATTGGCTTGGTGTTGAACTTTTTTAACCGTTTTAATGGCGTTTGTAGTCTTGCTCTCGAGTTTGTGTATATAGTTAGATTCGTTCCGCAACAGTTGCCGAGAAAGTAATATATATCGGATTAAATATTATGTTTGTATCAAATTGGAATTTGCCCATTGCATACACCACTCCTATTGACCATCCAAACACTCAATGATGTGGGTGGCTGTCATATGTGGCTGCGTCCGGAGAAATGGGGCTAATGGGTTTTGTGATCAATAGCTCCTGATGAAATACCACTCTTCTGTAGCCTGATGATGATCTATATTCTTTGTCAGAAGCGTTATGGGCGTGTCGTTGATGGAATGCCGAACAGCGCAGATCCTGATGATACTGTGCGGATGCACAGGCGGATCTGGATCTACACTGGTTGTAATTTCTTCAGTCACAGCCATATATGCCCCCGTCTGTCCAAACGCTATATGCGTTTGGACAGACGGTGGCATATGTGGCTGTAATACATTGCTGAGGATTTCTAAGCTTTAAAAACAAACGAACTGTATCACGTTCATGTGACTCTTCCAATGGTTGACGTTAACGACGTTTAGGGTCGCCGTTTTTAAATAATTGGCGATAAAGTTTGGAGACACCGTAGTTTCGCAGAGCCACTTCACGCGTATTGTGTCAAATTCAATATATACTGAAACGATTTAAAAACGCAACACTGAGGTATGTATGCTATTGGACACCCGTATGAGAGTGTCCATGTGACTGCAGCGCACCACAGAACTTTGATGCAACAGTTTCGATTCAGGGTTATTCGGATAGATAATGAATTGCTCATTATCCTCATAATAAAATGCTTTTCCAAATTATATATGCGTTTACCTCCGTGTTGCGTTTTTAAATCGTTTGAGTATACATGTATTTACGAATGACTTAATAGTGTATTTGAAAATGTACTTTTTCTGCATATCTGATGCTGGTCGAACTTTAAATAGACACAGATTGGTTAATGGTACATGTATATATAACGATTGTCTGTTCCACGTTTTTGTGCCGACGAACTTTTGGCTATTAAACACATTAGATCTAAAACATATTTAAATGTAAGTACTTTTTCATCAATAACAAAAAAAGACACCTTCCCCAAAACATATTGTTTGATGGAATTCTATCAAATATTGATTTTATTGCGAAAAAACGATTTTCCTATGGGAATTTAAAATGGAGGCTAAAAATAGATTTTTTTTTAAATATTTTTTTTATTTGTGGACCGATTTTCAAAATCTAACTTGTTTTCTTAGTTACATCATTTTCAAGCTTTCTCGCCAGGTTTCGGAGTCAATTTCCCAAATGTTTCGTTTTTTTATCCTTTAAAAACTAAAAGTTTTGGAAATTGACTCCCCGTGTTAAATTCCCATAGGAAAGTCGTTGTTTCGCAATAAAATCAATATTTGATGGAATTTCATCAAATATTTGTTATGGGAAGGGTGACATTTTTGTTATTGATGAAAAATTACTTACTTTTAAATATGTTTCACATTTAATGTGTTTAATGGCCAACTGTTCGTCGGCAGCAAAACGTGGTTGTCTGTCCAGCTCGCGTTCTACTCATGCAGTCTCATATGGATTTATAGCAGCACGACGGGCGTTCCATTGACTGAATAGCGCACAGCCTGAGTACAAGCCCCTATCAGAGACTGTGCCCATACACATGCTGGTCTGGTCGCAAATGACATAACCTCTGTTTCTCCAATCAGTCACAGCCACATAATTACGTTCCTGGGCCCGGTTGCTCAAAACATCCGTTAGCTTAACGGACTGTTAAATCCTTAACTGAATGGTTAAAATCTCTGTTTTAGCAGAGATTTTAACCATTCAGTTAAGGATTTAACAGTCCGTTAATGATTTAACAGTCCGTTAAGCTAACTGGTGTTTTGAACAACCGGGCCCTGGTTGACACAATGACATTTGAATCAGTGTAGCTCCTGATTAGCAGGCAACTAAACACACATGTATTGGCGCTTAATCTAATGTATCAGAATGGTTGACCGACAACGAAATGCTGTATCCGGCATTGAGACTGTGCCCATACACATGCTGGGGCCCGTTTCACTAAACTTCCTACGACTAAAATGTCCGTAAGTGCAACATTATGTTAGTCTGTAAATTTCACATTAACAATGTTTTCTTGTTAATGTAATGTTCTTGTAAATAATTGTTGGATTTACATTTATTGAGCATAGGCTGCATATGCAGCCTATGCTCAATAAATGTAAATCCATCAATTGAAATTTGCAGACGATTCTAAATGTGCGCTTACGAACATTTTAGTCGTAAGTTTAGTGAAACGGCCCCAGGTCTGGTCGCAAATGACGTAACCTCTGTTTCTCCAATCAGTGACAGTCACGTAATTACGTTCCTGGTTGACAAAATGACATTTGAATCAGTGTAGCTCCTGATTAGCAGGCGACTAAACACACATGTATTGGCGTTTAATCTAATGTATCAGAATGGTTGACCGACAACGAAATGCTGTATCCGGCATTGATACGATGCCTCACGGCCAATACGAATAGGAAAACTACATTCGCCGCCGTTTCATTGGTCGAATAGAATGACGTCACGTGAAGTCGCCGAATGGCGTCAATGTGGTGACGCAACGCAATCAAATCTGCGTTTCTTTCAAGAAAATCAACATTAAACTCGGTCTTCCAGCAGCATAAAACGTTACCTGATAAATAGAGTACCAGGATTGTGCCTCTTGATATAACGTTCACAAGGACGGGTGATGCTCGGAAACGGTAGGAATTCCGAGGCGAGCCTCGGAATTCCTACGCGTTGCCTAGCCTCACCGGATAAACCTAATATCAAAATATACAAACCTAGTATTCTGTCTCTTGAGCCTGTTTCACTAAACTTCTTACGACAAAAAAATGTTCGTACGAAGATTTCTCTGAATTTGCTTCCCACATTAACGGGTCTCTCTAATGCTACCATTTTGTACCTACGGGTTCACGTCATTAAATGCACATCCACGAAATATTTTCCATAATAGGCTGCCGGAAAAAATGTTACTGCCGATTTCAATTTTGCACTTACGAACTTCTTAGTCTTACGAAGTTTAGTGAAACGGGCCTATCTGGCAGTAGATACGCGGGTGATCCGGGACTAAACTCAGGCTCCCGTCGTCGTAAGAAACATTTTCTCAACCGGGGACAAATTGGAGATACGTACACCGCCGCCTGCGCTAATTTTGTCATAGTTGAAAATGTTTTTATTTCAAAATACTTAACTATTGTTCCAGGGGAGCCACCAGAAAATTGCGAAAAAAAGAGAGGGAAATAGTCAAAAGAAAATAGGAAACACCACTACCCATCCAAACTTTTATCATTTTCAAGTAGTTTGGACACAGTTTAGCCACTTCTTTTTAATGAAAAGTTGAGTAAATTTTTTTTTGACATTCCTGTTATTCTTGAAATAAAGCAGATTGATTGACTGAGTCTAATCTGCGATACGGCTCAGTCTCAGTCATTCAAACTGCTTGGTGACGAGTTAAGATTGCCAGTAGATGTTCATGCAGGTTGCCAGCTGGACAAGATTAACGCAAGCGCTGGTGTATTTAGTAACAGTAAAACAACATAATGTAGAACATTCGATTTATTTTATTGAATGTTGTAACAAGTGTAAATTCGTATGAAACAAATGTATATTACATGTATATACAACTGGGAAATAAATTGAATACAAAATAATGGATTTTTGTTATATTTTTCAGTACTCCATTGCTTGGTGATAATGCTTTGACCGACGTCTTGTCGTAAAAATATCGTAAATTTTGTACATATTTTTCATGAGATAGCTCTTTTTAGCATCTTCTTCACTTCAGATCCGCTAACACGTATCTCAGTTATGAGCTTAAAAGATGTTCCCTGACTGAATGCGCATTCTCGATCTGGGACTGCACTGGTTGCAAATGTCATAAGTCTCCATTTCTCCAGTCTCAGCCACACATAATAAAGTCATCTTGAATAATTTCCGTTTAAATACAGAGCAAATATTAATTAACATGGCAATATATTACATACAAATGTATACATGTCTTACATGCACATTAGTATTGTCTCACCGAGATAACTAGTCATTGACAAGTGCATCGTTATCACTAAGTTAATCCCCTTGTGGCAGCCTTGATAAAAAAATTGCAAAAAAGAAAAGAACTTCCAACACATTTGTTTGCACAAAAGGTGTTTGATTTATTGGTGCTTAACGGCCTATCAACAGCTAAGGTCATTTAAAGCCGGTCCAACGGGTTCGATCCCGCATGTCACCTGCTGCATTGGGAAGAAAATCCCCAAATCAGAACAGAATATTTACATCGAAATAAATTCTATATTCAACCCTGCAATTAGAATAACCTGACCTGGTACCAGTTCCATACCATACCAAAGTCACTTAGCCCCTTCCCCTAAACGTAATAGGATTAGGAATAATCGTATTACTCATGTAATGGGTATCACTAGATTAAACCCTCATTCCGAGAGGATAAATTATCAAAATCGGCGAAGCGGTTCATGAGTTATTGAAAAATGAAAGGTGTTACTAACGCACGCACGCACGCACGCACGCACGTACGTGCATGGACTAACACTATATTCCAGCTTGCCTATCTGCGAGGGGATACCAAGCCAGAGAAGACAGAACTAGAATACATGTTGACACCGTATTTTAGCCGATATTCATTTAAAAAAATACGACACTTTCGTATTTGACATCAAAGGTTGGCAAACCTTAGAGCACATACGAATTTTAATTCATGTATCCTGAAAGGATTGCCAACATTCCTCGTCACTTACAGAAAATATTCGAAATCAATATCAGAGCTTGGATTTGATTTAATGGTGTTTAACGACCTGTCAACAGCTAAGTTCAGTTTAGGCCGGGTTAACAGGGTCGAATTCCATAGGTTAACTGTTGTGATGGGGGAGGTAAATCTCAAAATCAGAACTGAATATTTAGCTGAATGTCGGTGATGGAGGAAGTCTTCGTCATCTTGATATAATTAGAACATGATTTTGAAAATTAATTTCTTTGAAAATAATGTTGAAAGCCAAATTGTCGCTGGAGATTTCAGCGATCTCTGTCTATACACAACCGCCTGCGTTAATCTTGCCCTGATTATCAACATCTAATTGCAATATCTAATTGCAACATCTAATTGCAATATCAACTAGCAATCAATCAGTTTGATTGGCTGTGCCTGAGCTGTAGCACAGCTCAGGCTCAGACAATCAAGATGCTTGCTTTCCAGCACAATATTTTAGTACAATGTATTTTGTAATAGAGATATTATCCAACATTGGCAAGATTAGCACAGGCCGTGATGTTCTATATACAACTTACATCCATTTCAGAAAATACAGTATGGCATGATAATATTATGTTGCAATTTTAGATAGAATTAAATGTACGTTCAATGATTTACACATACATGTATATACACATTGCATTCAAAACAATAACAAGTTTATGCACCAAGGAAAATAAACTTGCAAGTTAATTAATTGTCTGTGGTTTAAACCGTCAGAATCACTTGCAACATATCACAATGTACATGGCCTCCAGTCGTAAATTGTGTATTCTGTGCAAAATGTGCAGTATTGCACACAGTACGGCCGCCAACACATCACTCTGTACATTCGGTACAAACCAGTTCACTTTCAAATTTCGCGCCTCGCGTACTTTCGATTGCACACCCCAATTCCATATGGCAGTGATTATGATTGGACAGAGCACATCTCGTGGAATAAATAATCTTCCGAATCAACTCCTTTCATTGGTTAGATCTGTTGTGCGCTCGATGACGTTGTTTGTGGTTTATTTTTAGCAACGACAGGATGTGGCTGTCTATTTCCTCTGCGTGTGGATCTTTCTCGTCTGTCGTGAATTTCGGCGGCTCGTCTGTCTTCACGTGGCTGCAATCGGTATCTGTAACAAATAGAACATTGTTTGCTGATTCGATGGCAAATATAAATCATAGTCTTTGACTCTGTTTTAAGTGGCGTTTAGCGGTACGTCAGCAGCTAAGTCATTTGGGCCGGGTCAACGGGTACGAATCCCGTATTTCATCTACAATGTGTAAGGATGGGGGGGAGGTACGAAAATCACAACTGAATATTTACAGGTCCTCACCACACCACAGTCTAAGTGACTCTGGTGTGGTGGGGACCTGGAAGCAGATCCACTCAGCCCGCCACCACAAATGTTATAGGATTAGCACTAAACGTACTACTAGTATCCACTAATGGGTATGCCAGTCGCATGCTCCCAACCCGTGACTCGCGTATAGGGAAAGGGTCGTAGCACGAAAATGAATTGATATAAACTAAACTGTAGGAATATGGAACCCTATGTATTTATGAACATTACAATTCAACTGAAGGCAACGAGTGTAGGACAAGGTACTCATGAGTTAAGCAATAGTAAGCTCATGTATGGCTGTGACAGGAGAAATGGGGCTTATGGCATTTCTGGTCAGTCTAGACCCTGACCTTCCAGCTCATTTCTGCAGTCTGATATGAATATATACCGTTTGTTATAGGCAGGACGGGTAATTTACCGACTGAATGGTAAACGATGTAGGGCCTTATCATACTGAACTGGTCGCATAACCCATAAGCCCCATTTTTACAATCACAGCCACATTTATAACATATACAGTCCATATGTATATTATAATGTGTCGTATGTCAAATATGCAACCCGATACTAGAGATCCGAACGCTTGTGTAGACGATTTCACCAACATTGCAAAGTATACTTTTCAAGCAAAGTATACTTTGAGGGAGTACCGGTAATCATTTATTTTTCCCGAAATGCATTATTTCATATAAAAAAACACCTGCATATATTTGATGATTAAAAGTATGCAGAATTTTTATACTGAATTTATTACATTATCACAGCCAAAATGGCTGTGATATAGAGAATAGTAGGTTAGTGCCGTGAATGGGAAAACATATCTGGCAAGGCTCAGGAAACGGGATGGGCGAGGCTCTGCCGAGCACATCCCGTTTCTGTGCCGCGCCAGATATCTTTTCCCATTCACGGCACTAACCTACTATTCTATTTATCCCTGTCAACACCTTCAAATGGCTGTAAAATGCAAAACTAGTATTGACTGGATATCAAAAATGTTTCACGGCACCGTGTTTCACGGCACATACGCACCGTGTTGACGGGATAAAATGTAATAAATTCAGCATAATAAAAAATAATAAATTTATCCTTAAATTGAAAATTTCTCCCTCAAAGAATACTTTGCTAGATAAGTATACTTTGCAATGTTGGTGAAATAGGCTACTGTTCTAGTACCTGGGGCCCGTTTCACTAAACTTCGTACCACTAAAATGTTCGTAAGTACAGACTTATGATAGTCTGTAAACTTCACATTAACAATATTTTCTTGTAAACAATTATTGGATTTACATTGATTGAGCATAGGCTGCATATGCAGCCTCTGCTCAATACATGTAAATTCATCAATTGAAATTTCCAGACGATCCTAAATGTGCACTTACAAACATTTTGGTCGTACGAAGTTTAGTGAAACGGGCCCCTGGTTACATTTTGTTAGCTGGTTTAAAACAATCCGTGTCAAGGACATCTCATACCCTGGTTAACGACATGTAACTGGAAGCTCGAATATATTGCTGTTTCTAGTATCGGTTGCATATTGATGTCATTGTGGCTGTGACTGGAGAAATGGGGCATATGGGATTTGTGAACAGTGTAGCTCCTCATCAAATAACACACTCCTGTAGACTGATAACGATCTACATGTATATGGCTAGTTAGAAGCATGACCGGCGCTTCATTGATAGAATGGCGGACAGTGCAGATCCTGATCAGACTGTGTGGACTGTGTCGCAATCCAATTTCTCCAGTCACAGTCACATATGACAGTCAGTGGCAACAATAGCCCATCTCCGGGTTTACCCAATGCAACCTAATACTACAAACACGAATCGTGTTTCTAGTATTGCGTTGCATTGGATGTAATATTCAGACCGTGCACCAACCTGGTGAAAAGTGAAAGTGAAAGGGTTTAACGTCCCACCAACAGCTAAGGTCATATAGAGACGGGACCACAGTTTAAAGTCTCATCCGACAGACCAGTGGGATGGAAATACTATCAAAGTATTTGTGATGCCCTAGGCGAGGTTTGAACCCACAACCTCCGGATTGGAAGTCCGGTGTTCTAACCCCACGGTCACAATCCATCCCTAAACCAACCTGGTGATTCCCAGAATTCCACCGACAATAGGGTATGTCCGAAGAAGTAGTCCCTCGATTGGTAGAAGTCGCTGCAGTCCCACAATCCAACGTGACCTTTAGGCTCATTATCGCGCTGTGTGTACGTAATAACCCTCATGATGCCTTGCTTGTCGGCGAAGCTCTGTTTCGTCTTCACTGGGTCGAACAAATGAAGCTTGGACACAGTCGGGTACCCGTACTTGTCCGCCAAAAACGGCCCGTACGCCAGTGGGTGAAATATGTACTGTAAACCGTACCGCCCTTGCACGCTATCCGTTCCATATTTGGACAATCGGATGACTTCGCTGCCCAATGAGTGAGCTCCGCCGATTCTGTTGAGCGCGTATGACATTCGGAGAGCGCTCGTGTCGTGCTGGAGGAGATTTGATTGGTCCTGAATTTGAAGCTGGTGAACGATATCGTGATTCCGATATTGGCCGCCATGATGCCAGAATCCTGGGTAATGTCGCTTCAGGTCAGCGAATGGCGGCAGAGGGATCTAAAAATAGAGAAAATGGTGTGTTGTTATTGTGCCAATTTTCAAATTCACTAAATTTTGTCATGCTGTATAGACAGTGAAATCTCACTAAACCGGATACCCTGGGGGTCCCCCATGGTATCCGCTTTAGAGAAAGTCCACTGTAATCCAGGTATGAGTAATTTAAGACGGGCATGTATACTTTGTAATCATGAACAGGCATAATCATTCCAGATAATAAAATTAGTGAAGCCCGTCAAAATTAAACACACTGAGGCTTTCTGTGTTACGGTATTTTAGCAGTTACTGTATGTTCGAAAGTTGGTAACAACTCGACTCCTCTGGATGTAATATTAGATGTCCACAAACCATGCTATCATCTCTAAAACGCTGTTACCAACATCGGGAAGATTTGATTCCGGGAGAATTGCACTTGGATGCCAATTTCAAAGAAATAAATCTAAGCCCCCGTGCATACGTCCCCGCCCCCCCCCCCTCACAGAAATAAATCTAAGCCCCCGTGCATACGTCCCCGCCCCGCCCCCCCCCCCCCCCCCCATTCATCACAACCCATCCTCCCTCGTTACGGGTTAGGAATAACAAATAATATATACATATGCATGCATTGGCTCTGAATCACTGAACATTGAACAAATCATGTACACGTGTATCAAAATACAAACACAAATACCACTTATACATTCACTTAATATTTGTGGGAGGAAGTTACTAAATGCGCATGCAATTTCACCGTCTATTATTTAAATTTCATTATTTTCCCATTGAAACCGTCTCGTGTGTCGAGATATTCATATAAAACATGCCTTTTATAGGTAGTATTTCAGAATAATTGTGTAATTTGTGCATACTTGTGTCGATTTCGTATAAAGCATACAACTGTGTCCCTTGTTGACAAAATATGCGACACCGCACGATTGTGTAAGGGAATATGTATGGTAATCACGTTCGTGATTTCATTCATGTACCGTATACGATTATGACAGGGGAAATGGGGCTTATTGGTTTTACGACCAGTGTAGATCCAGATGAGCCTGTGCATCCGCACAGTCTGATCAGGATCTGCACTGTTCGTTATTCCATCAATGAAACACACCTCATTCTTCTAAGATGAAAGATCGTTATCAGGTGACAGTAGTGTGCTATTTGATCAGGAGTTACACTGGTCTCAAAACCCATGTATCCCATTTCTCCAGTCACAGCCACAAATGTGGTTGTGACAGGGGAAACGGGGATTATGACATTTGTGGTCAGTCAAGCTCATGATCATAATTATAGCGCTCTCATGAAGCCAGCTAAGGATCACAACTGTACGTTAGAAGCATGACTGTTATTTCACGGACTGTATACCAAGGCGATAAGACTAATCTGGTCTACATAGGTTGCTTTGGCCATAAGACCCATTTCTCCAGTCACAGCCACATGGAGAAATGGGTCTAGCAGCCTTTGTGATAACCTAGATCAGCATACACAACCGCGCAGTTAAATCATGCTCATCATTGCTCGTCAGGCAATCACTCATGCCCGGCCTATCAAAATGTTTGATTTTTGAGTCACATTTACAGTATATGATCCGATATGTGTATTTATCATCACAGCCGCTTGGCAAGATTAACGCATCTAGTAGTGTAACTGAGTGGCTAACTCCCTGAGGGATGAAGGGGCCAGTGAAATAATGGGGCTAACTCCCTGAGGGTTGAAGGGGCCAGTGAAATAAGGGGGCTAACTCCCTGAGGGATAAAGGGGCCAGCGAAATAATGAGGCTAACTCCCTGAGAGTTGAAGGGGCCAGTGAAATAAGGGGGCTAACTCCCTGTGGGAGTTAGGCCCCTTATTCCATTGACCCCTTCAATGGCATGTAGTGCAATATCCTGTGCGATTTCTATCCAACCGTCTGAGTTATCTTGACAGTGAAGTTAAACAAGACATTAACCTGATTTAATCGACCAATCATCAATACATATTAACGTTTGTTTACTGAAAACCTTTAGAAGACTGCACCACAGACGCATATCAACATGTTACTTATTAATAACGCCATTTGTTACAAACAAATCACTTTAGAGCCATTTGTAACTGATAATCACTATACAACCATGTGTTACCACAAACTGCCTATAGGACCATTAATGCTGACACAGAAACAGAAATATGAGAAAATCACTGATACTTTCGTACTTTTAAAATTACAACTCATAGTCAAGATCCATGAGAATCGCCGAACAAGACAACCATAAACACGTATACATTGACGGCGGGTATGACGTTGGTGACAAATTGTGCATATTGTAAGGGGAGTTTTATTTGCACTTGTTCATTTCGTGTCACGAATTATGCAGTATTGTCATAGTACACTAGCCGATTTCATCAAAACTGCAAAGTATACTCTTCTAGCAAAGTATACTTTGAGGGAGAAATTTTCAATTTAAGGATAAATTTATTAATTTGTATTATACTGAATTTATTTAAGGATAAATTTATTAATTTTTATTATACTGAATTTATTACATTATCACAGTCAAAATGGCTGTGATAATGTAATAAATTCAGTATAATAATTTTGCATACTTTTAATCATCAAATATATGCAGTCGTTAGTTCTGTATGAAATAATGCATTTCGGGAAAAATAAATGAATACTCCCTCAAAGTATACTAGAAAAGTATACTTTGCAATGTTGGTGAAATAGGCTACTGGTCACAGACGCCTCATAGCACCGGGAAACCCAACGAAAAATGGCACTTACACTACCGCCTGCGCTAATCTTGCCAATATATGTCATGTTTTGTCCTTCGAAATATCTGAATATTGTGCTGGAAGTCAATCTGCTTTACTGAGCCTGAGCTGTGCTACAGCTCAGGCTCAGTCGATCAAACTGCTTCGTTACAGGTTGTGATTGCCAATAAATGCTCAGAAACTTTGACATCTGGACAATATTCAAGTACTCTCAGATAAAAGGTATTACAAATATTTGCAAGATTAACGCCGGCGGTGGTGTATTGGTCAAACATTCAATAAGCCCCCGTTTTGTCTCGATGGGTCAGATTAATTTATTTCAACAACCGTGCTGTCTAACCGATCAGTTTGAGGTTTACAAGGTCAGAATCATCCGGACTGGCCGAAATGGCCGGAGAATACATGGTGTCACGTAGAAACGGATGACCAGTGTCCAGATAGTGACATATGCAGTGTCCACTCTCGATTGAAGATACCAGGGTCATTGGTCAACGGGCCCCGTGGTTACGTGAAATATTGCTCCTATCTGATCGCGCTACAGTGGGCCAAAGGGCACATAAACTGTCAGTGGTCCTTTTTGAAATGTTTTGAAATATGTCGGGAGCAGGTTGTGCCATTGTTTTGTACGCGACATGCACATATAGACGTGACAAGATGGTCGCTAAATCTCACAGTATAGACGATACACGCTGGTAATAAGTGTTGTCTGAAGCACTAAAACAGGCAATTCTCTTTTCCAAGTAGAGGTTTAGTCGTAGCTTAGAATAACGACATATGTACAATAAAAGTTGGTCACGAAGGAATTAGCCCCGTTCTTTCACTGACAATTCAATGTTCATGCAATGTTTATAACTGAATGTACATGATTATCTCGACGTATGAGTGTGGAGAAAGGTAACCAATTGCTGCCCATATTAGATAAGAATACAATACAATTACATGTATAGTGTATCACCACTCAGCGCTCCAGATAAGGTGCGTGTTCACGTATTTTAAGCACTTATTTTATCAGAATACGCAATGATTATCAAAAGTGGGCGTACAAAATACTCATAGCAATGTGAAAATACGCATTGATTTTCAAATTGAGTAGTAAAAATATTGTAATAACGTTACAAATTTACTTAGCTCAAATAAGTACATTTTTAAATGTGTTTTATTTAATAAGAAAATCGATGAAACATTTGTAAAAGTAAAATATTCATTGAATTTGCAGTGAAATATGGGGGGGGGGGTATAATACTCTTTAGATACACATCTGGAGCTCTGAACACTACATGAATAGTATTTTTCTATGTACATGTATATGTAGATAAGTTTGTATTACATATCACATGGTCCCATTGTTTTAATGTTCAGTTTTATCTGTGTGAAATCAGTTCGTGACAAGTTTCACGGCAATCCAACCAGGAAATGAGCGCCTATCAGCGACACATCTATCTACGATATGATCTTATATAACCGGGAGCATATAATTACTGGATTTTGTTAAAGTGACGGTCCCGGAAGGCACATATATCAGCAACACTGTCAAAATGACATCCGTGTCGCACCTGCTTTTGTTTTTCAATTTTACGATGTTGCAAGTTCTGTACTTGATATATGACATCGCTCCAGATAAGTTTTGCATCTAAAGATTGTTATACCCCCATATTTCAAATTCAATGCGTATTTTACTTTTACAAATGTATTATCGATTTTCTTCCTTATTAAATAGGGAACAAATGATACAAAATAAAACAAATTTAAAAAATTCACTTGTTTCAGCTGCAAAAAGCAAACAGTGTTTACTTTTTGCAGCTCAAGTAAATTTTTAACTTTATTACAGTATTTTCACTACTCAATTTGAAAATCAATGCGTATTTTCGCATTGCTGTGAGTATTTTGTACTCCCACTTTTGATAATCAATGCGTATTCTGCTAAAATAAGTGCGTAAAATACGTGAATACGCACCTTATCTGGAGCCCTGACGAGTCATGATACACTGTACAAAGTATTTCCAATGTAATTGCAATTAAAATGGTTACATAATTGTTCAGTATATACGAATAGTGATTTAGTATGTTATTTATTAAACTAGTTTAATGATTGCATAAGAAACGAGGCTATGCCGAGTTTCTTATGAAACCATGCAACGGTATAATAAATATGAGGGGCCCGTTTCACTAAACTTCTTACGACTAAAAAGTTCGTAAGTGCAAAATTATGATAGTCTGTAAATTTCACACTAACATTGTTTTCTTGTAAATCATTTTTGGATTTACATTTATTGAGCATAGGCTGCATATGCAGCCTATGCTCAATAAATGTAAATCCATAAATTTAAATTTACAGACGATCTTAAATTTGCACTTACGAACATTTTAGTCGTAAGAAGTTTAGTGAAACGAGCCCCAGATTGATTCAACACATATGCTAGCTTACATTTATTATTATTCATCTAACGCGCTTTCTGTAGCGGTCTCATTTACATATATATTACACTCGTGCATTATGTTTTAATACACTGTTAAATGCAATATACTTCGAAAATCCATTTTAAGCAATGAAACGTATTATGCATGATAACAGAATTTCAAAATTTTAAAATGGATCATGATCGTACAATAACAGGCTTATTGCATTGCTAACCAGTGTAGATCCTCAGCGAAAACTCACACCAGTAAACCGTAACTAGTTTTTAGCACTCGTGCATTATACCTCATAACAGCCAACATTGGATAGAGTTTATCAGACAGAATATAGCGAACAGTGAAGATCCTGATCAGACTGTGCGGATGCGCAGGCTGATCTGGATCTTCACTGGTCGCAAATATATGCAAGTCCGGTATTGTCAGCTTGTAGCACAACATTTAATTTGAATTTACATGTATATGACCACAGCGACATATACATTGATCAAATGTCCTGCTCTTCCGTCAGCTGTTAGTTCAAATGGCATACATGACATATTGTTTGTCTCAAGTTATCACGCAATGTTAAGCGACCGAGAAAAACAAACTCAAAGGAAATACCCCAAACTACAGATGCATAGTAAACGATTGGCGCCAAAGGAAACAAGCATCGGCAGCCCGCAATAAACAAAATGCTACGTTCGCTGAATTAATAACATGGCTATCCGTTTTTAATTTGCAACTACATAGTGCTAATTGACAGCGTGTGGATAGACAGGACAGGTGTAGTGTTTTTACCTGTAGAAAACAACAAAGTTTGGTGCAATTTGAGTAACAAACATGTCATCTGGTTGATGTTTTTAAGTGTTAGTTTCTGCGTGTGTCAAGGGCGGTAACTCCCACTATGGCGCTGGGTAATAATTAAAGGCTGGACCGACCCAGTAATGGCACGCGAGGCCATTGTGGAAACCCATCAAGTAGAAAGTGAAACATGTTTATGTATTCGCAAGGGTACATCTTACTTATCATTATTTTAAGCCAGTTCAGATCCAATATGACTGCAATCGTGTCAATCTAAGTACGCGATGTGTACAAACTTAGTTATATTTTAGAAATTCACAATGAATGACTATGTATATCTGTTCGGATTCGGCGAGTATTTCCACGCATACATGTCCAGGTTATTGGCTAAAGTCAAGTGGTACCTTTTCGCATGTACAAACTCAACTAATATTAGGGCGTGTTACAAAATACATGAATGATTTCATGGTTGTAATCTCGGGTCTATTTATACTTTTAACAGTTATTAATTTAGTTTATGCTTTGGTGGATAGTAATTTAGATGACAATACCTGTCGCCGGTTAAGAGATGAGCCTATAGATGTAGCGGAATTGTAAGATTGTAATATTATATACCGACCCGTCCATATTATAGCTTGACTTATTGTTAAAATGATTTTTTTAGTGCATTAAAGTAATGAACTACACTAAGTGTAATAACTACGCAAATGAGACCGATACAAAAAAACAACACGTTAGATGGTCGGTACAGTTTGCATCTACTAACCCGAATGTTCGTATATGCATGGTAAAGACCGGTTCACACCCCCACCCCCCACACACACTCCCACCCCGAGTGAACGCATGTCGAATTTGTTTTCAATATAGTTGTACCTTGTTGGTGTACTTGAGTACACATGTGCGACTATTTATATTTTTGAATACACTTAAACACAGCTATAATAGACAACACCCTAACATAAATATGAATAAATCAATTGAGAAGTAATTATTTCAACTGTTCTATCGTATCCGTGCCTGTAAGCTAACACTTTCGTGGACGAGATACGATCGGTATACGAGTATATGGGTGATCGCGTGGTAGTTGACGTACATGCGGACACGACGCAAGGCATATGAGAACACAGCAGATCGCATGCAGTGTAGACACTGACCATGTTGCTAGATATACAGTGGAACTTCTCTAAACCCGACACCAAGAAAACACTGCGATCTTATTTTTTATGAATTTCTTGGTCATTTATCTCAGGTGATAATGTATGTTCGTGATCGCATAGCACACAGCTATGGCTCAGAATCATCAAATGCCTGATTTACAGTGAAACCTCTCTAAGCCGGACACCCTGTGTACCCCAGGGTGTCCGGTTTAGAGAGGTTACACTGTATATGAAACAGCAATGGCGTTGACGCATAGAGATCACTATAGCAAGTGCTGATGCGGGAATACTGGAAACAAACTATCCGAGTTACCCACGAATAGACAAACAGATACCCATTGATTTTATGTTATACATGGGCTATATGATAGGGCTTAGTGAACCCTTTATGCAACAATTTAAACGGGGTTCTGTCATCGGTTGTTGGGCTACTGGATGTTTTTTTGTTTACTTAACCGTCTTAGGGGACAAGCGCGTGTACGATGAAATGGAAAGAACATAGCTGCCGGAAATGATGAAGAGATAAATGAACATAGGGCTAAAACAATGAGAAAGGCAAATAGAAGTTTAAAAGCCTATTAAAAGGTGTGTAATATAATATCGTAATTATGTTTCACAAAGCATTTGAAGGTTTGCTAACAAAGGGTCACGGTGAAAACAACAGAGTGTGTACGCCCACTAAACACTTTGGAAAAGAACTAAACACACATGAAAGCGAAATGGTATGAAAACAACGCGATACGTACGCAGATAGAAATATATTTGGTGAATTAAAATCGAGGCGGAAAACGATTATATTTTAAGTTGTTTCGACAGCGGGTGGTTCTAAAAATATGCGACGCACCATGCTGTTTGTACCCACACATCCGATAGGTTTACTTCATGAGTTTTTCTAAAACATATACAACCATACATCTATGAGTTTTTCACAACATATGTAATCTTATATCTATATACAATTATATCTGTAAATCCAATATGAATGTGGCAAAGAATCATCAACCCTTGTTCGGAGTACAAACATGCACCTCTCATCACATTACATCACATTACATTAGACTAGTGTTGCCTATAAAGCGGAAAACGTGCAACTACATCAACCCTAATATACAGACCTCAACCGAATACGTAAGCAATCTATGCATGTGTAATGTTTAACAGATGGTCCGTCTCTTTGTACGTTAATTGATTTGCTCGAACATAAAATAACACTTTTGAGTTTAGTGTCGTTGTAAAAATGATAGCAACTTTTATTATTCATGACTTAGGCCCTCATACATTATTGGAACGTCTGGTAATTGGGAAATGAGACATTGAGCAGTTCACGAGAACGTATCAACTTTTCTACACTGCAACCTACGGAGCCCCGCAGGGGACGTAGAATTCTTTTTTTTTTTATTAATTCGTTCCAACGAATTAGCAATTCGTTCCAACGAATTAACAGTTCGTTCCCACGAATTAAAATAAATCCATGTCCCCTGCGGGGCTCCGTAGCAATCAGTACAATGACTGCATGTGCATAATTGTTACATAATTATTATTATTATAGGAATGAATGGCCTTTTTGTGGAATTTATCGGGGTATAAACTTGGAAAAGTCGCGGGAATACTGGACGAAGGCCGGAAGGCCTCTTCCAGTATTCCCGCGACTTTTCCAAGTTTATATCCCCGATAAATTCCACAAAAAAAGGCCATTCATTCCTTATAATTCCAGCATTTGAAATAAATGCATCAAGAAAATGTGTTCATTTTCCGTTTTCTTAAGAATTATTTGAACTGCACCTCACGGTTACGGAAAGTAGTTCGGCGTGGTAGTTTACTGGGATATAAATTTTGGACAGACTTGCTACGGGCCAATCAAATGTTAGGGAATTGTGTAAATATTTTTGTGCTGGAATTATGTTTTCTTAATTGAAAAAATAGCTATGTCTGACAATCAATATGGCCACCGATCAGACTACAGATATATGATCGGGTCTGAGTCTACACTGGTGACAAACACCAAGTTTATACTTTCCCATAGCTCGCTCACGTGTGGCTGTGACTGGAGAAATTGGGCTTATGGGATTCGTGGTCAGTGTAGCTCCTGATCAAATAACACACTCGTGTAGCCTGCTGACGATCTATATTGCTTGTTAAAGAAGCATTACGGGCGTTTCATTGATGCAATAACGAACAGTGCAGATCCTGATCAGACTGTGCGGATGCATAGGCTGATCAGGATCTACACTGGTCGCCAAATCCATAAGCCCCAATTCTCCAGCCACAGCCACAGCCACAATTACGGTCTCTAACTATATCAGTGGGTTAGTACTTCAAAAGACATGCAAACAAATTGAATCACACAAACCAATAACTCCATTATTGGTCAATTATTAAACAATAACTTTGCCATAAAATATAAACCATTGTATGAAAAGTGGGCAATTCTGCATTTAAACGCTAAAATGCATTTTTGCTCTTAAAAGTGGCACCAACGTTGTGTCTAAGCTCATAATAGGTGTTAAAAATATCGCGTATTACCGATAATCTTCACTCGCGAGGTGTCATTATGGCTCCCGCAAATTGCGCAAATTTTATGTAACCTGAATTTTTAAGTAAAATTATGGTAATAAATATTATCTGATGATATTTGCTATCTTCAGAAAGATTGCTAACAAGGGATGTATACATAGTATAATGTTTTGTGTACTCACGGATATAAATGTGGTTGTGACTGGAGAAATGGGGCTTATGGTATTTCTGACGAGTGTAGATCCAGATCAAACGCATGTATAGCTTGATAACGACTTATATTTCATGTTAGAAGTGTGACGGGTGTTTCATTGATGTACTGGGGAACAGTGCAGATCCTGATCAGATCGTGCGGATGCACATTCTGATCTGTATCTACATTGGTCGAAAAACCCATACGCCTCATATCTATAGTCTCGGCCACATATATCAGATTTGGTGAGAAATATGGTCCAACGCGTTTGCGATCAGCGTAGCCCCAGATCAGCCTGCGCATACGCGCAGTCAGATCTGGGGATACACTGATCGTTTAACAGGTGCCTAATATGATCATTCATTGTGATATTAACAAATATTATAATGTATGTTTACCAATCGCCATACCACCGTTCGGTGATGTGAAACAACATCCAATTCGTTAAATAAACTGTCATTTGGGCCGAATTTGGTACGGCTCAGGCTCAGACAATCGAAATGCATTTTTTGCGAGCTAGCATTGCCAATAAATGTTCAGAAACGTTGATAATCTGGGCAAGATTAACGCAGGCGGTTGTGTATCAGAAACGAACGTGTTGTGGGTTGCCAGCCATGAAAACTATGTTAAGCCACAAATTGATAGCGAGTACCAAGCCCTGATTTATCCATCCTGGAAACAGAGGTATGCAGCCACTTTCGCTCGTCTCGAGAACGATCGTTCGGAGACGGTATTTTATTGCATAAAATTGGCGCTCGCAGTTTTTTTAACACAGTGTAATAAAACTCATATTACACTAGTGAAGTGTAATAAGTATGCAAATTAGCTTGTTACAGAACACAGGTTTGTTGGCAAGTACAGCTTAAACGTCTGACAATGTGCTTATGCAATATGCAATAAATATAATCTAGTATTTGTGATCATAAGAAATCATAAGAAACTCGGCATAGCCGAGTTTCTTATGAAATCAGTAAACTCGTTTAATAAATATCATATTAAATCATCACTCATGTAAGATCCTCTAACAATTAACCCATACACTGCTAAATTAATTCTCCCGTCTGCTGTTTATTTATATTTTCCTTTTTGTTCGTTTCATCAAATGCATACTTTGACAGCTCGTGAGATCCATTTCCAGTGGAAAATTAGCTGTGACTGGGAAATGTGGCTGGGATTGTAACCATGTAATGACCATGTAATAACGACGTATACTTTTCCATATTAGGTTCTATGTGGCTGGAATAAATGTGGCTTATGAAATTTGGGTGTATATCCAGATGAGCCTGTGCATTTGCATAGTCTGATTAGGATCTGCACTGTTCGCCAGTCACGTCATGTTTCTAACCAGCCATATATATCGCTAGCAGGGTACATGGGTGTGCTATTTGATCAGGAGCTAGACTGGTTACCAAGCCCATAAACCCAATTTATCCCGTCAACACAGTGCGTATGTGCCGTGAAACACGGTGCCGTGAAACATTTTTGATATCCAGTCAATACAATTTTTGCATTTTACAGCCATTTGTAGGTGTTGACGGGATAAATAGAATAGTAGGTTAGTGCCGTGAATGGGAAAACATATCTGGCGCGGCACGGAAACGGGATGTGCTCGGCAGAGCCTCGCCCATCCCGTTTCTTGAGCCTTGACAGATATTTTTCCCATTCACGGCACTAACCTACTATTCTCTATCTATTTTCCTTATTTCTGAACCAAAGGCGAGACGGTTCAAATGAGTGGTCACAACATATACTTCTGATGAGAAATAAAGAAATTCTTGAGCCTTGCCGGATATTTTTTCCCATTCACGGCACTAACCTACTATTCTCTATTTCTCCAGTCACAGCCACATATACATTATAATTTTCATGTATTAGCATAACTCCGTAGGTGGCTGTGATACACTCCGGATATTGCCGATTTAGCAATGGTGTACTAGATAGACATATTTCGCTCGAGTTTCTTTGAATAAGTAACTCCGAAAATACCTTTCAGGTTATTCTAATGCGTTATTAGACACCTGTCAACTAAACGGGAATTGTGAAACCGGAGAAAATACTTTGTTGCTTGAATATAATATTCAGACATTTAATATGGCAGTAGGCCTGCACTAACAATAATTAATAAACGTAACCAACCTTAGAGTAGACCAATTGTGCATTGTGGCGATATAGCTAATTTTCGCAAAGTAAAGGATTCAATCACATTCTCAAGTATATTTTAAATATTTAAGCTTTTATTGTTTATAAAATTAAAACGAGTTTCATTTTTATTGACATAGTTCATTTGGAATTCATTTTGGTAAAATCTGTATTGAACTCAGGGGCCAGTTGCACTAAACTTCGTACGACTAAAATGTTCGTTTAAAAGTGCAAAATTATAAATTTCACATTAACAATGTTTTTCTTGTAAATACTTATTGGATTTACATTTATTTAACATAGGCTGCATATGCAGCCAATGTTCAATACATGTAAACCCATCAATTTAAATTTCCAGACGATCCTGAATTTTAACTTACGAACATTTTAGTCGTACGAAGTTTAGTGAAACGGACCCCATGTGTCTCAGCTAGAATGATACAGCCATTATAAAAGACAGGAGTGGTGTCAAAACGTACCCAGGTCAGAACGTATTTTAGCAAAAGGTTCAACACGTGCCCATTTGTCGGGTCAAAACGTACCCAGGTCAAAACGTATTTTAGAAAAAGGCTCAGCACGTGCCCATTTGTCGGGTCAAAACGTACCCAGGTCAAACCGTATTTTAGCAAAAGGTTCAACACGTGCCCATTTGTCGGGTCAAAACGTACCCAGGTCAAAACGTATTTTAGAAAAAGGCTCAGCACGTGCCCATTTGTCGGGTCAAAACGTACCCAGGTCAAACCGTGTTTTAGCAAAAGGTTCAACACGTGCCCATTTGTCGGGTCAAAACGCACCCAGGTCAAAACGTATTTTAGCAAAAGGTTCAACACGTGCCCATTTGTCGGCTCAAAACGTATGAAATAGTAAAATGCATCCGTATAGCCGAGAATATAAGCTAAGTGTAGACCGGTGTTTGATTTAAACATGTTTTTATGAATGTGTTAAGTTAAACCATGAACATAATACGAACCGTTTCCGAGTTGACGACAGTCAGCAAACAGCCGAAGACGAAGCAAACAAATGTCGCCATCTCGCTCTGAAAGCACATTCTCGCCATGTCGAGCGCTGTAAAGTACAGTTTCCAGTTAGAACGACAATCTCAACGTATCTCAACGTCCTTGACGAACTGGCAAACAGCTCCGTGAAGGAGAGTGTCAAATCTGGGGTGAATTTGATACTGAAACACTCGCTAACTATAAAGACGTCTCTAATGTCGCGGACGTGTAGTCACACCCACTATCACCATTAATGGACGTGATTCTTCATTCTTCATGAATTACTTGAATAACATGCATAAGGTTTGTTGTACACTTGTAGTTATAAATAATAAGTAAGCACATGTAAGATGATCCTTATCTGTAGAGTCATTCCCGAGTCCCACAGCCGTGGCCGCTGGAATATTCACTGAAATGAAATATTCAAATGAAAGTTGTATCTCAACGTCCAGCACGACTTCGAAAGTAGATCCAATCTCGGCGAAGGATTATTCCGCTCTGAAAACACTTTCTGCGCGTACGACACTTTTTCTACGGCACGTGGATCCTTTCAGACAACTCTTCTGTCAATGTTTGGTGATTATACATGCACTGGCAATGAACTCGTGACGATTGCGAGTGTCAGTACTACACAGGTAGCCAGTCGGGTATGTCTTCAGTCATGTCACAGGTAAAGTGGGAGGAGCGAATAACGCATGCCGCGCCTCAATTCGCGCCAAATTTGACTACCTGTTTGCGCGAAGAGAACGGGCAGTTAAATATAACCACAAACTCCGTTATCATGATTATTCAATGGCACGTGTTAACATGGTGAATACTGATTACACAACTAAAAGAAATCAAGTCTGCAATTCAACGAATCTTATTTGAGTATTGCTTTTTTAAAACACACGTTATTTGTATTTTTGTTGTTTTTTTAAATACAAACTTTACACACGAGCTATGTTTTCAGTATCAGTAACATTTAACGTCATCCGACAAAGTCAGGCGATCGAAGGTATCCGCCGAATTCGGTTTCTAGTTCACTGGTGTCACAAACTATGTATGTCTCTTGCGTAATAAACCGAATGCATGTTCATGTGATTACGGAGCCCCGCAGAGGACGTATAATTCGTTTTTTTATTAATCGTTCCCACGAAATAACAACTCGTTCCCTCAATTTAACAATTCGTTCCCACGTATTAACAATTGGTTCCCTGAAATCAAGAATTCGTTCGAATTAACAATTCGTTCCCTCAAATCAACAATTCGTTCCTACCAAATAACATTTCGTTCCCACGGGAACGAATTGTTAATTGGTGGGAACGAATTGTTGATTTGAAGGAACGAATTGTTCTTCCCTCAAATCAACAATTGTTCATTCGAACGAATTGTTGATTTGAGGGAACGAATTGTCATTTCGTGGGAACGAATTGTTAAATTGAGGGAACGAATTGTAATTGGAGGGAACGAATTGTTATATCGTGGGAACGAATTGTTAATTGAAGGGAACGAATTGTTAAATCGATGGAACGAATTGTTATTTCGTGGGAACGAATTGTCATTTTGTGGGAACGAATAGTTAATTCGAGGGAACGAATTGTTATATCGTGGGAACGAATTGTTAAATTGAGGGAACGAATTGTTATTTCGTGAGAACGAATTAATAAAAAAAATCCGTAGAAACAAACACGGAAAGTGGCATAAAGTATATAACACGCAGTAAACATACGAGCATAGTTCACACATTATTTTATTTGATTTATTTGAATTGATCAAGTTATACATGTATTATATGGGCTGTCGGGTACTAGAAGGACCCTTTTGTGTACATATCCTGATCAGCTTTGCATTGCATCCTTTCAGTGAAGATAATGATTAAAAACAACTGTTAACCATGAGCATGGACATATTTTTGACATATGCAATGAAAGTTTGTCCGAATTTCGACAAGCGAAGAACCTGATCAGACTGTGCGGAAGCACAGGCTGATCTTGGGCTACGCTGGTCGTAACGTCGTAAGACCCAATTTCTTAGCCGGCGTGTCAAACGCGTGGCTGTGACTGCAGAAATGGGGTTTATGGGTTTTGTGACCAGTGTAGATCCAGATCAGCCTTTGCATCCGAACAGTCTGATCAGGGGCCCGTTTCACTAAACTTCGTAACTGACAGCCGATGTGGGAAACTCTTTAGTGGATGTGCTCACATGTGTGTATGTAGGTGCAGAATGGTAACATTATCGTAACATTATCGTTAACCACGGTAATGGAATATGCGAATCGATACAATTGTTCGTAAAAACATTATTATCGTAGGACGTTTGTTGAAACGGGCCCCAGCACTGTTCACCATTCCATCAAGGAAACACCTGCCGTGTTTCTAATAAACACAACATATCGTTATCAGTCTACAGGAGTGTGATAGTTGATCATGGTCTACACTGGTCACCACAAATCCCATAATCTCCATTTCTCCAGTCACAGCCACATATGAGGCATTCCATGGGATTTTGTGCCTTCGGGTAGCTGCGTAATTTCATGAAATACGTTTACAAAATTTATAGTATTTTGCATAAATTAACTCAAAAGTTGACAAAACTTTCAGAGTACATGCGGAATTGAATTCCGCATGTACTCTGAAATGTGTGTCAGCTTCTGACGTTATTGACAGAGAATATTGTAAATTTTGTAAACGTATTTCATGAAATTACGCAGATACCCGAATATACAAAATCTCATGGCGTGCCTCATATATGATCACACCGGTGCACATGACAATGCATTTAGATACAAGATGATACACACGCCATTAGTGAAGCAATTTAATGTGTCTACACAGTTCAGTGATCTGTCTGTACCTTCTCACGGAATGGTGGGACACGGTACAGACTTGAGTGTACAAACTTGATTGTATCGAATGGCAGTTGCGCGTGAAATCCTTCGATGGTTTTGGGACAAGTCTATCAGTTAAGGACCCGTTCTATACCTGATCATCATATGATTTAAACATAATCGCTTCATAAATGTGATGGAATATATGTATAACATATAATGTGAACACTGCCTCGTTACTGCATCGTAGACGGCACACTGAGTGACCAACTCCGCCATCTTTGTGCGTTCAAACGATCAGCCAGTTTCAACTCTTCTAGTGTTTGACATAGAACGGAAAATGTAAAGTAGAACATATGATAAAATGTAGCTAATCATGCACAGACAAGCCAGTACAACAGTCTCCTAACAATTATGTTACACCAATATGTATTGCAAGTCAGCTATTTGTGTGTTTTTGCTAACATTCTCAAAATGCATAATAAGCTATGGCTGACGTGTACAGTGGTGTCAGCGAGTAAGTGCACACACAAACGAACACGACAGGTTGGAACCAACCTGTCGTGTTCGTTCGTGTGTACACTTACACGCTGACCGCACTGTACACATTTTCTCTAGATACTGTACTGTATAAATACACATGGGCCATTTATACTCCTTATGAAGCTTCACTGCACTATTGTAACAGTGTATAATACATGTACATACTAGAGTACAGTAGTGTGAATATATGGTATGTGTTGTGTGGTTAGCCAGGTAAACGTGACATGTGTATGAGGCTATGCAATGGTGATTCGTGTTTTAAAAATAAAACAGGCACAAAACTGTTCTATGTTAAACGCAAGAACAGGTGAAACTGGTTGATGGCTGGATCACACAAAGATGGCCGACTTGGCCACTCCATGTGCCGTATAGGATACAGTAACGAGGCAGTGTTCACATACACGTTATACATATATTCCATCACGAAGCAATTATCTTTGAATGATATGATGATCAGGGGTCCCATGTGTCCTTAACTAAAGAATGATACTACATATTATGTTTTCTTTTTCAATAAAACATGATTTAACAGCACTTTATAATCATTTCCATTGGAACTGGTTGAACATCATTTCCATTGCCCCAGTTACTTGTAGGAATTAGACGGTCAATTTCAGAATGTGTCGGGGAAAACATTCATGGGTACATTGGTAAAATAAATTTCACAAAAATGCGCCCAAATCGGATAGTTGTCGCCGATGACGCCGGCCGACACATGTCCTCATACATGTGGCAGTTTTTGGGAGTTATTTCGAGATATTTGTAGTTATCTATGCTAATACGACCATTAGCCGATTTCATCAACATTGCAAAGTATACTTATCTAGCAAAGTATACTTTGAGGGAGTAATCATTTATTTTTCCCGAAATGCATTATGTCATATAGAACTTAACGACTGCATATATTTGATTATGCAGAATTATTATATTGAATTTATTACATTATAATTCCAGCACAAAACTATTTACACAATTCCCTAACATTTGATTGGCCCGTAGCAAGTCTCTGTCCAAAATTTATATCCCAGTAAACTCCCACGCCGAACTACTTTCCGTAACCGTGTGGCGCAGTTAAAATAATTCTTAAGAAAACGGAAAATAAACACATTTTCTTGATGAATTTATTTCAAATGCTGGAATTATAAGGAATGAATGGCATTTTTTTTTAATTTATCGGGGATATAAACTTGGAAAAGTCGCGGGAATACTGGACGAGGCCTTAAAAAATTACAATTTTCGAAAAAAAAAAAAATATTTATTTTTTTTCGAAAGTTGTATTTTTTTATCGCTATAATCACAGATAATGTAATACATTCAGTATAATAAAAATTAATAAATTTATCCTTAAATTGAAATGTTTTCCATCAAAGTATACTTTGCTAGCGAAGTATACTTTGTCATGTTGATGAAATAGGCTGCATAATTTGATAAATACTAAAATAGAGCGTCTTAAATGAGTGTTGATTTAATATGATATGTATTAAACGAGTTTACTGATTTCATAAGAAACGAGGCTATCAAAGGTACATGCCCACTCAGTAGGCACGAACTGTTCTTTATAGGAAGTAAATAAGTGTGTGCTTGTGTCACTATTCCATCAGTTCTAAAATTACAAGTGCCCGCTATACAGATATAATCATTTAGTAATACTTATTTTAATGATAGTGACTCGCGGTGATATCAGGCTATTTTCATATGCACATGAGGCAGGATATTTTTCTATTATTATACTAATTAAATGCGTCACCTGAAAACATAATATTTACGACAGAGTATAAAGTATGATCATTGCACATTAAACAATAAATACAGAGCATAAATAGTAATGTCCGTTAACATTTTAAGGAACACGGTTATCGTCTGATATAAAATGAATAATAATGCCAATCAATACGTGGGGTAATGGTGAATGATTGTTTATTTTGCCAGAAAACGTCTCAGATGACGTCTCTGATATAGAGAACATATTGGGCCTACTGGGTGGACATGTACACTGTGTTATTAAACTGTCAAAACTCAATTTATGCAATAAATGATGTTACACGTTCTTATTTATATTAGTGGCATACACGATTGACGAACTGGTAAACGACGTAGGCCTTGATCAGACGTTGCGGTGCGGCCCGCATGCAGTCTGACCAGGGCATACGCTGTCCGCCACCATCGCAAGGTCTTTTTTCACCGGGGCCCATGATCGGCAGATGTTCAGCAGTGTGGCTTGTTTTATTCACTGTGTGCAATCCGATTTTGCAAAGATGGTTTTAAATTGCAACCATGATCCGGTCGGCTATTGTATATTATATGTATGTATATCACTGCTGGCATAGTATGTCACGTGCACCAGGATCTGTTTAACTAAACTTCGTACGACTAAAATTTTCGTAAGTCTGTAAATTCCACATTAACAATGTTTTCTTGTAAACAATTATTGGATTTACATTTATTGAGCATAGGCTGCATATGCAGCCTATGCTCAATAAATGTAAATCCATTAATTGAAATTGCCGGACGATTCAAAATTTGCACTTACGAACATTTTAGTCGTACGAAGTTTAGTGAAACGGGCCCCAGGGTCCGTTTCACTAAACTTCGTACGACAAAAATGTCCGTACGAAGATTTCTATAAATTCACTTCACACATTGACGTTGCTAATTGATGCTACAGTTTTTCACCTACATGTAGGCGTCATTAACTTTGAACAAAACCAATAAAGGTTTCCCAAAATCCGAAGCAAATGCGACTTTTGCTGCAAATTTTAGTTTTGCACTTATGAACTTCGTAGTCGTACGAATCTTAGAGAATTAGAGAAACGGCCCCAGCATATCTTTATTTATTAATTTTATTTATGCATTATTTAACGATGGTGACACAGTTGGCCAATGCCAGTCTACCCTGTGGCCCTTACTATATAATTACATTAACAAACAAGTGCACATACAATGTACAAATACATGTAAGAATTTGACGTAAATAGTAACTACGAATTAACTAACATCCTCTACGAGGAGCGTAAACTACGATCGACTCGCATTGGATTGTATAATTATTGAATGTTTAGTTGACATTCTCTTAACTTTATCCCGTCAACACAGTGCGTATGTGCCGTGAAACACAGTGCCGTGAAACATTTTTGATATCCTCTCAATACGACCTAATCACTGCGTATGAATATGTGCGGTGACTGGTGTTATTTCTTTGCATTTGAAAGCCATTTGTAGGTGTTGACGGGATAAATAGAATAATAGGTTAGTGCCGTGAATGGGAAAAATATCTGGCGCGACACGGAAACGAGATGTGCTCGGCAGAGCCTCGCCCATCCCGTTTCCTAAGCCTTGCCAGATATTTTTTCCCATTCACGGCACTAACCTACTATTCTCTATATATATCAGAAGCAGCTGATGGGGATAAAGCACAGATACCCCGGGTAATGACATACAGTGGAACCGCTCTAAACCGGACACCCTGGCAGGTCCGCAGTACATTGGAACCTCTCTAAACCAGGCACCCTGGGAGGTCACCAGTACAGTGGAACCTCTCTAAACCAGGCACCCTGGGAGGTCACCAGTACAGTGGAACCTCTCTAAACCGGACACCCTGGGAGGTCCCCAGTACATTGGAACCTCTCTAAACCAGGCACCCTGGGAGGTCACCAGTACAGTGGAACCTCTCTAAACCAGGCACCCTGGGAGGTCACAAGTACAGTGGAACCTCTCTAAACCAGGCACCCTGGGAGGTCCCCAATACAGTGGAACCTCTCTAAACCAGGCACCCTGGGAGGTCCCCAATACAGTGGAACCTCTCTAAACCAGGCACCCTGGGAGGTCACCAGTACAGTGGAACCTCTCTAAACCAGGCACCCTGGGAGGTCCCCGGTACAGTGGAAACGCTCTAAACCAGGCACCCTGGGAGGTCACCAGTACAGTGGAACCTCTCTAAACCAGGCACCCTGGGAGGTCCCCAGTACAGTGGAACCTCTCTAAACCAGGCACCCTGGGAGGTCACCAGTACAGTGGAACCCCTCTAAACCAGGCACCCTGGGAGGTCCGCAGTACAGTGGAACCTCTCTAAACCAGGCACCCTGGGAGGTCACCAGTACAGTGGAACCCCTCTAAACCGGACACCCTGGGAGGTCACCAGTACAGTGGAACCTCTCTAAACCAGCCTGGGAGGTCACCAGTACAGTAGAACCGCTCTAAATCGGACACCCTGGGAGGTCCCCAGTACAGTGGTACCTCTCTAAACCAGGCACCCTGGGAGGTCACCAGTACAGTGGAACCCCTCTAAACCGGACACCCTGGGAGGTCCCCAGGGTGTCCGGTTCAGAGCGGTTCCACTGTAACTTAGCAGTCGATGATTTGTCATTTTCAGTCATGAACAGACAGGAAAATGAAATAAAGTACAGTGAAACACATCTAAATAGAACACAACGGGGTCCCCAAGATGTCCGGTTTAGATAGGTTCTACTGCACTGGCATCTGCCGATAATAACGTCATAATAGCTGTAGCCGACTCACAGTTATTTCCATAAAAGTTACATAAATGTCGACATAAATGTAAGGTTTCTCGAAATAACATTATCACATTAATATTGCTCTAGAAGTTTTTTTTAGATATTTGAGGAAATGTTGCTGGAAACGGGCATAAAAAGCACGTGGGGCCATTTCACTAAACTTCGTACGACTAAAATGTTCGTAAGTGCAAATTTAGGAAAGTCTGGAAAAATTAATTGATGGATTTATTGAACATAGGCTGCGAAGTTTAGTGAAACGGACACCTGGGGGCCGTTTCACTAAACTTCGTACGACTAAAATGTTCGTCAGTGAAAACCTAGGATCGTCTGAAAATTTCAATTCATGGATTTACATTTATTGAGCATAGGCTGCATATGCAGCCTATGCTCAATAAATGTAAATCCAATAATTGTTTACAAGAAAATATTGTTAATGTGAAATTTACAGACTATCATAAGTTTGCACGTACAAACATTTTAGTCGTACGAAGTTTAGTGAAACGGACACCTGGTGCGCGTGACGTACTATACCCAGCGTGTACACGTATGTTTAATATCGTATTGCATGCTTACTATGAGTGCATCCATTGCGCATCTAATTCAATGAATAGATAGTGCGTCCCAGCTTGAACGCAGCCTGCATTGTGACTGTGACTGGAGAAATGGGGCTTACGGTGTTTGCGATCAGTGGAGACCTTGACCAGCGTATACATCCCCGTAGTCTGATCATGGTCTGCATTGGTCACCGTTCAGTCAGTGCAACAGTCGTCCTGTTTCTAACAAGTAGTATACCAAAGCAGGCTTGCTTTCAAGAGCGCTCTGGCAGACCAGTAGCCGATTTCATCAAAATTGCAAAGTATACTTATCTAGCAAAGTATACTTTGAGGGAGTAATCATTTATTTTTCCCAAAATGCATTATTTCATATAGAACTAACGACGGCATATATTTGATGATTAAAAGTATGCAGAATTATTATACTGAATTTATTACATTATCACAGCCAAAATGGCTGTGATAATGTACTAAATTCAGTATAATAAAAATAAATAAATGTATCCTTAAATTGAAAATTTCTCCCTCAAAGTATACTTTGCTAGATAAGTATACTTTGCAATGTTAGTGAAATAGGCTACAGAAGCTAGACTTGTCACAAATTACAAAGGCCGAATTTCTCCTTTTTCAGCCACATATAAGACACGCCATGTGACTTTGTACCTATGAACATGTGCGATTTTTTCTTGAAAACCATTTTCAAAATTTACGATATTTCCGTAAATGACGTTGAATGTTAACGACATTTCCATAGCATTTCATTCCGCATTTGCTCTCAACATTTTGTCATTTTTCGACGTCAACTAGAGAAAATGTCACAGCTGCTGGATATAGTTCAAGAAAAATCGCATATGTTCTTAAGTACAAAATCACATGGCGTGTCTCATATATACGTGGCATGTGTGCACGTGATCGCGACTAGATGTAATAAATGATAACGTACATCACACATTAAAGGTGCATGCCCACCCAGTAGGCACACATGTACTTTATATCAGAGAGACATCATCTGAGACATTTTCTGGCAAAATAAACATTCATTCACCATTACCCCACGTATTGATTGGCATCATTATACATTTTATATCAGACGAAAATTTCCACACTGATATCGGGGGCGATAACCGTGTTTCCTTAAAATGTTAACGGATATTACTATTTATTCACTGTATGTATTGTTTGATGTGCAATGATCATACTTTATAATCTGTCGAAAAAAAAATTTTAAGTGATGTATTTAATTAGTATAAATAATTAAAAGATACCATGCCTCATTTGCATATGAAAATAGCCTGATACCACCTATCAGTAAACTAAATATTACTAAATGATTATATCTCTATAGCGGGAACTCGTATTTTTTAGAACTCGTGGAATAGTGACACAAGTGTACACTTATTTAATTCCTGTAAAAAACTTATTTAATTCCTGTACCTTTAACACTTTCAGTTTCAACCCTACGGAACGTACATAGCCAACATGTGCACACACTGTATATCCAGATAAGCCCCTCGTAAAGAGCCGGTTCATCAAGATCTACTGTGTTTGTCAGTATTTTCAGATTTCTAAAGACATATTCACCATATCTGTATGTGGCTGGTCGAAATGGGGCCTATGGGATTTGCGATCAATGTAGATCCAGATCAGCATTTGCAACTGAACAGCCACGCTTTAGTTTGCTCAATTATTCAAAGAACACCTGTGAACAGAGGCCACAGTAGTCTCTTCCCATTGCTAGCCTTTATTCAGAGGTTTGATTACGATGCAACCACAGTTGATCTTATTGTAGGAATGAATAGCGATAAAAATAAACAATTGGCGATAAAAAATACAATTTTCCACAAAAAAAACACAAAAAAAAAATTGTAATTTTTTATCGCCAATTGTTTATTTTTTATCCTATTGGCTATTATAGGAATGAATGGCCTTTTTGTGGAATTTATCGGGGCATAAACTTGGAAAAGTCGCGGGAATACTGGACGAAGGCCGGAAGGCCTCGTCCAGTATTCCCGCGACTTTTCCAAGTTTATATCCCCGATAAATTTCACAAAAAGGCCATTCATTCCTTATAATTCCAGCATTTGAAATAAATTCATCAAGAAAATGTGTTTATTTTCAGTTTTCTTAATAATTATTTTAACTGCGCCACACGGTTACGGAAAGTAGTTCGGCGTGGGAGTTTACTGGGATATAAATTTTGGACAGAGACTTGCTACGGACCAATCAAATGTTAGGGAATTGTGTAAATATTTTTGTGCTGGAATTATAAGAATCATAAACACCAGTTGGGATCTTTGGATGCTGATTGGTACGGAGCCCTGCAGAGGACGTGACTTTTTTTAATTAATTCGTTCCCACGAAATAACAATTCGTTCCCTCAATTTATTAATTCGTTCCCACGAAATAACAATGTTTACAATTCGTTCCCACTAATTAACAATTCGTACCCACGAAATAACAATTCGTTCCCTCGAATTGACAATTCATTACAAGTCGTTCCCACTATATATCGTGGGAACGACTTGTTAATTCAAGGAAACGAATTGTTATATCGTGAGAACAAATTGTAATATCGTGGGAACGAATTGTTATTTCGTGGGAACGAATTATTAAATTTAGGGAACGAATTGTTAATTCGTGGGAACGAATTGTCATTTCGTGGGAACGAATTAATAAAAAAAATTCTATGTCCCCTGCGGGGCTCCGTAGATTGGTCACAAGGTGTCATGTGATCAATATATCCAGGACTACAAGTCGGTATGTATGTACAGTGGAACCGCTCTAAACCGAACACCCTGGGGACCCCATTGTGTCTAATTTAGATGGGTTTCAATATAATGTATGTCATTGTCCTGTCTGTTCATAACAGAAAATCATAAAAATGACCATCGAGTGCGTAATTACAGTGGAACCTCTTTAAACCGGACACCATGGGGACTTCCCATGGTGTCCGTTTTAGAGAGGTTTCACTGTACATGTACATGTATTTAAGTGATTATTTATTATGTGTAAACTATTTATTTATCCATGTAAAATCATAGTAGCTGGAATAGATCCGCTGGTGTTGTGTGTATTGTATTTCTTCGAGTCCCACCCCACATTCAAATAAACCGAAACACTAAGAAATTTTTGCCCAATTTCCAATGTTAAAAGTTAAGATTTCCAATGTTTAATTTAAATACCCCCATGCAAATCCCGACCCGATTAAAGTACCCACGGATTATTCCAGCACAAAACAATCTAGTTGTCATCCAGCCCTCCCACACCCCCCTCCTCCTCCTGTATGCTCTCCATGCCGCCCTGCCCTCCCACCTCCCAACCAACATCCGCCCTCTCTCTCTCTCCTCCGTCCTTGCCAGCTCCTTGATGGCCCGCTTCGTCCTGACGCATGTTAAGGGTTCTTTGCGCGAGCTCCCTCAGATTCTTCTTCCGCTTGACGACATTGCGGACAAACTTCGTCTCGCCCTGCTTAACCATCTCGGTTTTCTGAGATTGGGCCTCCAGACGGCGGCGCTCTGCTTCAAGGCTACACTGTATATATCGATCGTTTATGGATTGCTGATATTAATCCTGCTTCCAGGATATAATTTATATATCTATCGTTTGTGGACTAATGTTCTAAACAATTGGTTTGAATGTGTAAAGTGATATTATGAGCAACTGCACTTAATTACTATGACATATATCAATTAAGGCTATGGTTCTATTGTCCACCCGATATAGCAGTCTTTTATTTACTTCCATATATCCCGTGTTCGTTTCATATATTAACATATTGTAGATTATTATTAGCCGATCTATTTACAGATCGGCTATATATTGGTTATCCATTGGTTTGTGAAAAAGTTTGTAACCACCATTTTCTCCTATATTCGGTTATATACAAACACGAACTTTGTTGTATCACTTCCAAATTACATCAACCGGATAATTTTTCATTTTTGGCCATTATCTCTGTTGAAAACTTTAAATATAGCGAAATAACACAATTTGGCTATAAATAAACGTTTTCACTACAAGAGTTCGGTAAACTAAAGTTAGGCGGTTTGCAATTTGTCTATAAATAAACACTAAAGTTAGGCGGTTTGCCAGGGGCAATTGTAGGTATATATATAAGATTACGGCACCTCGTGTCAATTTATGGCACCCGGTGTTTTTTTAAACTTGAATGTATAAGGTTTCCAAAAAATCCGGGTGCCATTTTTTAAAACTTTAAATATAAGGTCATTTCAAGGTCATTGAACTTTCTGCTTGACGGAAGTCGAAAATTGCCAATATATGAGCCAATAGGTCATGGTCCTTTACTTGGAAATTGGTGTAAGTTGTTAAAAAACATTTCTGATGGATATATTAAAGAATTTACGTAAACTACACTAATATTCAGTATATAATTATCATATTTTCAAGATGGCCGCCAAAACTCGGGTATTTATGAGATTTCGGTAGACTTGCTGCACATTTGTGTAATGCTAAGCGCCTTCACCTATATTCAAAGGTTAATTCTTTCAACTGGAATAATATTGTTTACATTTGACTACCATAAGTATTGCTATGCTCAGATATTAATGCTAGCTAAATATAACTGGGAGAATTTGGTTGGGGAGGAAATCAACACTTCTCTCACTTTTCCCTGAGATTCCGTAACTACTAAAATATGGACATATATTGAACCCTGATTTGATCGGCTAATAACATCATGCTCTGCATGACTTTTCATTTTAATATGTTTAACATTATTATCTTTAGTGACATATATTTAACAGACTGGACCCGGTTGCTCAAAGCTTCTGTTAGCTTAACAGACTGTTAAATCCTTAGCAATAGCAATGCTAAGGATTTAACAGTCTGTTAAGCTAACATAAGCTTTGAGCAACCGGGCCCTGGTGTTTATCTCTGGTTTAGTTCCACAAATCCGACAGACACGTGCTTAGTGTCAGAACGTATAACATATACCGCTGTTTAGTTCGTATTTAACTGACCCATGTTACTAGTAATCAATAGCTTTCCATGAACTCCTGTTTAGGTCCATATGTTTAACAGACCCATGTTTAGTCTATACCTTTTCATGGACTCGTGTTGTGCCTTCTCCCGCCCTGGACAATCTGCTCCCGGCGCAGGATGTCATGCATCAAGGCGTTCTCCTCAAAACTGAACGCCTGTCGTAGACAACATGATGCCTCAATACACGTGGTTTCATATGAGCCATCTAGTCTGGCAGCAGAACGAGTACAAGTGTTCTGGAGTACTCCCGTTTATATATTTTGACAATTGCATCTACATGTTTAAAATCCGCGTGATGCCACTCTGGCATAGTTAGCATTTTAAAAATATTCAATATGGCCGCCAAAATGTGCTACTGCATACTATATTCACCATATCTCAGTGTATAATTGACAAAAACGTATGCTTCCTGTGACACTGTATCATGCATTGGACCATTTTCGTGTACACTATCAACTTTTCACAGCCATCTTGAATATTTCAAAATACCCAAGGATGCCAGGGTGGCATGACGCGGAATGGAAATAACCATTCTTCCGAGAACTTCAAAAAGTATAAGCGGGAGTACTCCAGAACCCAAAATCATAGTTTGGCAACTGCAGTAATCGGTTGTCGATTTCACCAACATTGCAAAGTATACTTTTCTAGCAAAGTATACTTTGAGGGAGAAATTTTCAATTTAAGGATAAATTTATTAATTTTTATTATACTGAATTTATTACATTATCACAACCATTTTGACTGTGATAATGTAATACATTCAGTATAACAATTCTGCATACTTTTGATCATCAAATATATGCAGTGGTTAGTTCTATATGAAATAAAGCATTTTGGGGAAAATAAATGAATACTCCCTCAAAGTATACTTTGCTAGATAAGTATACTTTGAAATTTTGATGAAATCGGCTACTGATGTAGGAAATATTACAGTAGAAGCCTACAGAAACATATACAAACAAGAGACGATGCAAAGCCACGAAGGCCGTGTTTTCTTCAAGGCATAGTCAATTGGATAACAGACACTTGGCTATTAATGTTATTATGACCACGATTGAAAGCGACCAAACGAAGCCAGTGTATGAGAAAACCTACATGCAGTTGCTGGCTGGCATTCATGTATTAGTACAAGATACGAGTGAACATCTGTGCTGTCTGATGAGTACTGTCCAGTTTAACATTGAAAATGGCGAAGTCGATTATGCGGAGAAAATATATCAAAGTTAAAAAAGGTCACATGTTGGATAGAGGTATGTGGTGGGCACCCGTTGGTTATGAAGTTGTGCAAGTATGGTGGTGCTAGGTGGTAGAGTAACAGAGATGGTGGTGCTAGGTGGTAGAGTAACAGAGAAACGGACCTAAACACGAAAACTTAACATTGCAAATGGCTAAGTCGATTACGCGGAAAATATAGGTCATTGTCATACCGCAGATAAGTTTCTCGGCTTTTGATTGGCTAGCTTGCCTGGTCATATATATTATATGACCTGCCAAGGCCGTCGGACATACAATAATTGCGATTCCCCTCCGGCGCCTCGCGTCCAATGAAGACACATTTTGCAAGCGTCTACCGATTGTGAATTGTATTCTTCAATAAACACAATAAAACCCCGAATTGATCAATAAAAGTAACAAATTGTACACTCAAAACTAGTCTTTATTGTTTATTTTTCCATAAATATTCTTCGCTCATCAAAATATGAGCGAAAAATGCCACAAACTGTCCCGTTTAGTGTTTTCAAATCTCAACACACTAGGCTTCGTGACACGGCTATATTTAGATCATAAACTATAGGTTCCACGCACAAAACGCGGCGTAGCAATGACAGCGAATATTTGGGAACCAGTCGCATTCTTCTAGAGGCGCCAAAGGGAGAGCAGATCGATAGAGCAGTGGAATATAAATTAAATTACACGATATAAAAAAAGCTGTCATAAAGTCGTTTTCGATGGATTTCTTACTCCATATTTAGTTTGTTTTCGTTTAATAAAAAAAAAAATGTTCATTTACGCCTTTATATTAAGACTGACGGTAGAAAATCGAATCTCGGATTATTTTTCTTCCTGAAAAAACGCAAAGATCACGGCCAAATAACGGATCTGCGGTATGACAAATACGTTATTGTGATTCTACACAGGCTATATGGTGTAATATTGCCCGTCTGAAGGTATGTTCACCCTCGGCTATAGCCTCGGGTGAACATACCTCCAGACGGGCAATATTACACCATATAGCCCGTGTAGAATCACAATAACTTATAATGTCAAAACATATCACATGTTGGATAGTGGTATGTGTTCAGTATCCGTTTGTTAACAAGTTGTGCAAGTATGATGCTTCTAGGTGGTACAGTAACAGAAATGGACAAAACACGAAAACTTAACATTGGACTTGGACGCCGCCGCCCGCCGCCCGCCGCCAGCCTCTCGCCCGGCTTTCGCCAATCCAATACCCGGGATTGTTTTTAAAAACCCGGCTAAAAATGGTATTTAAACAATATGTTGAACTCCTGTACTTGTACATGTACTTTGATAGCGGTCATATTAATTAGAAAATATTAATTGTAAGCGTTGATGGAGCGTCCTTGTAAATTAACTCTTTAAACCCTAAATCAACATGTGCACATGCTGTAGATCCAGACGAACCGTCTCTAGAACGATCCATCCGATCAGGATCTGCAGCATTTGTCAGTACTGTTCAATTATAAAAACAAATCCACATTTTCATAATTAGGAAATAGTCCAAAATTAGCATGGAAAACGCAAACAAATCGATATTTATGATAGTCTGGCTGTTGAATGGTTGGACCCGGAAATAATGTTTAACAAGCTAAATTTGGTACCGTTGGAAAGAGGAGTTTCTTGCCAATAACATATCCAAAATCCGCTAAAATCCGCTTTGGGGAAACTTTTTTTGTTCAAGATGGCGTCCAATATGGCCGCTCGAAACTTGCCAATTTTGACTGAACAATTGAGTTGTCCTAAAACTACAATTTAAAACACCTCTCGCGGCCTAAAATCATCATGTATATAATATGAGATATGTTTAGACTACAGCGAAGAAATTTGACAGTTGTCTCGTTTACATAAAGATGGCAGCCAAATGTCAGCATTTTTGTTAAAAAATCCATATCTTTGCTCTCTGGTGATATATTTATCTTATTTAAAATGATATATTCAGGTGTTTGGTATCACACAATCGTTTTAGTTAGTATACTATTTAATTCGACATTTAACTCATTTGCATTACTCAAAGATGGCCGCCAGATGTCCTTTTTTTTTCTACTTTGATATATTTAACTGATTTAAAATAGTATATTCAGGTACTTTGAATCACAGAATTCTTTCTGTAATTGGACATTTGCATCATTTGCATAATTCCAAGATGGCCGCCCTGAGAATTAATCTATAAAAACAACACAGTTTTGGAGTTCAAGAGGTCGTAACTAGCATTGTAAGGACTCTTGAAATGGCCGCCGGGAACGATGAAATCCGCAAACTTACGGAATCTTTTGGAATTATGCACATTTCTATTCTAATGAATGATACGAACATTGAATTGCGTAAATGAGCATACTATTTCTGGCCACTGTAGCTACAAGTTTGATGAATTTGTCTCCAAACAATGATGCATGCATGGTTGCACGTCCAGGGTATTTAGTCGACTGACCATGCCACATTCGGGAAATTCTCACTACATTATTTGCTGTCGCTCCTTAATCAACATTATCATCGAGCATGGTTTCCTCAATATTATTGCAGTCCTCCCCTCGACAATCACCACAAGCAGTAACGCATTTGAGCCCATTCTTTCGACATGAGCACAGGTTTCCTCCGCACGGGTTCCTCGATGACATCTTACAATTACATCGGATGAATTTCAGCAGATCTTCTGGTGCAGGTTCTATGTCTGTCATAATGGGTATTAGTTTCGACCCGTGAAGCTTCCAACCCCATTGAGTGGGATCTATGTCGGAGTTTCTAAGATTTTCCCAGATAACAACCTGCAGGTGAACCCTCAGACTGTGAAAAAAAGCTGCCCGCTCAGTAGGCGGTAACTTCTGGGGTTCGATAGCCATTCTGCTGGATGAAACCATGCCCATAAACTTCGTGTACCTCATATGTCTGAGTAGTTCTCCGCCCTTGCCCGAGTACATCAGCACGAAGAGCTCTGAGCCAGCCTCTCCTACCTGTTTATTTGAAGCACTCGGACTACTGATTTCATTCGAGAGTCGTTGCAATTCAACAGATGATTCTACTTTCTTTAGCAAGCTTGTATTTCCCTGTCCATATAGTGCCGATGTTGTGTCACACCCACCCCATGCGTGCAGAAACAGAATGTGTCTGGTGATGGTGTTTCCAGCTTGCTGGGCTATATCCGCTACCTTCCACACTCCACCGCTTTTGTGCGACATTCGCATCTCAGATTTGAAATACATATCTGATAGGGAGTTTTTCCAGTGATGAACAAGCAAAATCAAAACATCAGCATGAATGTGTCTGGTGATGGTGTCTCCAGCTTGCTGGGCTATATCCGCTACCTTCCACACTCCACCGCTTTTGTGCGACATTCGCATCTCAGATTTGAAATACTTATCTGATAGGGAGTTTTTCCAGTGATGAACAAGCAAAATCAAAACATCAGTATCATCCGCAACAACAACAACAACTTGTCGGTCAGATGCCTATTCCAAAGCTACCGATACTATCATTGTGTCTGCATCTGAGGTGCTATTGTGAACAACGTGACCAGCATCCCGCAACGTTTTACTGAGTAACTGTATGAACTGCTGTTTGTTCTTCTCGTTTGAGAGAAACACCTCCTGATTGCTGTGAACCTGCGTCACATCAGTGAGGTGGATGTCTGCACATGTTCTAGCCACCCGCCGTTGGTGCTCGTGATCTTTTATCGATGGCGCTTGTCCATATCTATCAAATACAATTGAACATTTTTCGTACCTGGCGTCCACGTACCTGACATACTGGTCGGCAATTTCTCTGTATGTGACTTTTTTCATCCATTTGATTATATGAAGAAGAGCGCCCCCATCAAGGACAATGGTTGATTCGTTGGGTGATTGTAATACTTCGACACCGTTCGTCAATGCAATCGCGAGTTGTGCTTTTGTTGGCTTCCGGAGTGCATTCTCCTTGAACAAAGATGTTGGCACCACCGTTAGCTCGTATTCGAAATACTTCTCAATGTTTTCTTATCGTTGTGCGATCGCTATCAGCCGCGAGAACAAAAGTGTTGGGTCAATAACCACTCGTTGGTTTCCAATCTTAACACTTGGCATCAAATGATTGAGCGTTCGAACCTGCTCACTCCTTTTGATGGATGCATCGGCAACACTTATGTTGTTGAGCTTCTCCTGAATTCTCGACCCAACCAGTTCTGTTTCGTCGCAGTTAATGTCGTCGTCTGATCCTGCTATCAATCCGGAGGATAAAGAACGCAATCGTGGTTCACTTGGATCGAATGCTTCATGTCCATCAAACCATGTTTGAATACTGGATACATCTGATTCATCACGCCAGCTCCTGGACAGGCCAAGAGCCACATGTTGTTCGCTAGTCTCATGTCTCGTGTTCGTTAGGTCTGTCATTGCTTCATGTATTTGTGCGCACTTGTGCATGCTATCGACCCATTGCTGACGTACAGATTCAGTTATACCCCTTCCTCTTGTGAGTCCCCCACGACTTTTGATTGATCGCATCAAGACTTGTTCGATAACTTAATCACTCGACAGTCCTGCCCAAAACCTACTGCTCCTCCAAATAGTATGAAAGCCATGCTCTATGAAAATGTTGTATAACCAGGGGTAGTTCAGGGGTAACTCGATCATCATTTGTAGATACAAACGACAACTTTTTGCATAGTGTACATGGCCTGTTGCAGCAAACAGATTAAGCATTTTGCTGACAACTATCAGATGGAGATTCCAATCTCCTGTTCTCTCTGCTCTAATGAAGTTTTTCAAAATTTGTATATACTCCATATACTGTAGCCACAGTTTAGCTGTTCTGGATCTTTCGGAAAGAAATGTCCTATAATTGGACACGAGTTGCTCCAATTTTATTAGTTCTTCTGAATCTGATACAGATGAAACTGGAACTGATCCGTCAAACACTTTCTCATACAACTCTGTTATTGCCTTCAGTTCCGATTGATCAAGTTTATCACGTTCGTTGTAGTCGTCAGAATCAGACGTAGCGCTTTCAGTGAGTACAGGTACTTGAATGTTCGACAACGCAGCATCGAGTGATATCTCCTCCGACGTTGTTTGTAAACTTTCAAGAACAGTTTCATTGTCATTACTAGCTATCTCCAGAGTTGCATCTAAGTTTGAGTCACGGTAGATGACTGCATCCAAAAGCTTGTTCATCAAAGCGCTGTCTACCAAGAAATGACCTCGCAATGCTCGAGAAAATGCCTTACCAGAAAGCACCAGACAATTGCGTTTTGGCCATAAGCCCTCTCGAGGGCTTCTTCTAACCCCGATCCCTTCATCATGGAACCACTGCTAACCAAGAAACTCATCATCAAGTGGAAGCCACTGAGCCTACAAACTATGTTAAGCGATTTCGCTGCAATTATACTAACTGCTTTAAACCATAGGGGCTGGTCAAACGTCAAGCAAGGAGTCTCGATTCCTAATCGTGTCGCTTAATTCTGGATATAAATCAGAGTTGAGAAAAGACAGGACTCGTCTGATGGGTTGAGGTCAATTATAGGCAGAAATAGAACTAATTTCACTGCTGATTCTGAACTATCGGCGGAAAACACGTGTTCCGTAAATCCCGACCAGTTTGGCCGTTGTTTGATAGCTCTGTTCGTGAGCCAACCACAGTGCCACAGCAAATCAGTATTCAATCCTGGTGGTAGTGTTAGCGGAGATTGCAACTGTAGCATACTTATATACTTTACATCATTAGGCGTCGCTTTCTGGAGACCTCGTATAATTTAAAATAGGCACACCCTTACCTTCAACTAATTTGCCAACATCCACACGATCTTGGCGGCGAGTTATAATTCTTGGTCTAGGGGTGAGTGGTCTGTTATCATTAGGCGTCGACACAGCAATGATCCCCATGCCATGAAATGTGCCTCGACCGTCATCAGTAGCGATATTATGATCGACGTTGTCCGCTACCCACTGGGTAAAGGCGCCTGGAAAATACTCCGATATCAAATTGTCGAGGTTTTCGGTTTGAATTACAGACTGTTTATACCTGTTCACTTCCTCATAACTGACCGAAAATCCCAATTTAGAAAGTTCATCAACTAGTCACTTCGAACCGAATATGTGATCCATCTCGACACTGACTCCAAAAAAGTGTAGGGGTTATTACTGACCTTGATCGCACAGATTGTACGATACTGTGACCGATGCTATTCTGTTTGATTTCGGATGGGATAATAAGCTCAAGAAATATTTGCAGAAAACGTATCCATTTCTTTCCTTGCTCAATATTCGATATATCCTCACTTGTGGGATAGGTTTTCTTATCATATATCATTTCTCGCAATTCTGCCCTAATGACCTTCACAGCAGTCACCACTACTCTTTCTGTCTCGTCATCTATGTTATCTTTCTTGTCTGCATACCACTTATCATTTAACAAATACTTCGCCACATCTCTAAAACATACGACGTTGTTACGCCCTTCAACTTCAGAAAAACATATGCACTCCCCATATCTTTCTTCCAATACTTGCTTCAGCCGTTTGATAGAACACAATTCTGACCCCACAGAAAGTTCAACCAATTTGGTATGTAACTCTGAGAGGGTGTACAGTTCTGTACCACCACCTGACTCTAACCATACACACAACGCCTCAAACGCCCATTGCATTTGAATGTTTGGCGTCCTGCCCTGTGACTTTTTCTCCAATGGGTTTTCATCGATTTCTCCCAAAAACATTTTCAGAGAATAATAGAACAAAAATCTTAATCGAGTGAGCAAGAAGAGAATCAAATAGAAGCCTTCTGCGTGTCAGGACATGACACAATTTTTGATTGGCGTTATACCATTTAACAATGCTACCTTTTAAAAGTATCAATATTGTTTAACGCATGATGCAACGGGCGTTAAAATATCAGCGATGTATAGTATGGAGCTTTAACCCATTCACCCCTATATATATGACATGCTGCCTTCCATTCTCAAATTTATACCAGTCCATTCGCCAGAATAGGGGTATTTTCCACAAATCTAAAATATACTGAGCCGTATCAACTGGTCCTACACTGAAACATTGGAAGTGTGGTCTGTAGTATTGAATAGGTTAACATAGCATCATCCCAATCTGGAAGTGTGCATGTATACGTGTAACGCAGAGTGTGCCCGTAGCTATGACCGTCTATGTTTTCATTACACAACAATGAGTCAAAGGAAACATGCAGTGGCAGATACAGCTGTGTGCACGGGGCGCGCGCTCCATCAAATACATATCGAAATTAGAATTGGTTATAATAGACTAACTAAAATAAACGTGTGTATCCAAACACATGAATATCGCATTTTAAATCAGTTAAACATTTCAACTGGGAGCACAGATATGGACATTGTTAGCAGAATTTTGGTATTTGGCGGCCATCTTTGCTTTATGCAAATGAGGCAAATGTCGAATTACATTATAGACAAACCAAAACGATTGTGTGTATCCAAACACTTGAATGTATCATTTTAAATCAGTTAAATATATCAATGGAGAGCAAAGATATGGAATTGTTTTAGCAAAATGTTGACATTTGGCGGCAATCTTGGATTTATGGAATAGAAACAAATGTCAAATGTTTTCGTTGTACTAAGACATTGTCTCAGATAATATACCTGATGATACTAGGCCGCCACAAGAGATGTGCTAACTTGTGTTTTAAGCGCAACTCAATTGTTCAGTCAAAACTGTCACTTTTCGAGCGGCCATATTGGACGCCATCTTGAATAAAAAAGTTTCCCCCAAAGCGGATTTCAGCGGATTTTGGATATGTTATTGGCAAGAAACTCCTCTTTCCAACGGTACCAAATTTAGCCTGTTAAAAAAAATTCCGGGTAGCCCATATATTTCAGCTCCCACAAACAGGCTATCAGTGAAAGGGTTAAATGACTTCAATCGAGATCTCAATCGAAAACATTCCACAGAGTGACAGTCTTCATTCCAGAAGTAAATAAAGTTAATAGAGTACGGCGAAACAATACATTGCACGGTTAGATTATCAACAAAATGAATATATAATAACACTATAATATTTGTCTCCTCTACTTACACAGCGCCTCCTGACCAGGGGATGTAACCTGTGCGGCTTCAGGGCCGGGGTTCCCGGGCGGAAGTCCAAGGTGTAGGCAATCCCACTGCTGGATACACGCGCATTCAGGCCCGCTGTCAGACAAATAGATGAACACAAACTGGTTTATCCCTTACAATGATGAATTAAATGCCGAGGATGTTCGACCCCTCAATCCACACCGTTCCCATTTAGGTAGTGAAATACATTTATAAGTTCACTAGATACATGGTGATATAAATCACCAGCTGTACACATTTTCTAAGGACGTTTCTTCCAGACCTTGTTTATGAGGGGTGGTATGATGAATGGCATCGAACATAATTGTACCCAGGTAGAACATTTAGGCTTAATGAATGTTACACATGTGGTGCTTTTTCCCAGAACACGAGTCGTGATTCGTACATGTGCATGTATTTCACTCTTCCTTTACAGCAAGAAAACTGGCGAAATAAGAAGCGTGTTTTATAATTCCGTTGCAGCTATTGGTCATGTACCCATAGATCCGTGCCTGGTACCGTTGTGTGAAGATAAACAAAACAAACTTACTCGATTCCTCCAGGTACACGGCCATGTCCCGGGGCGTCATGCATCTGGCCGAGGGCGGGGATCTCATCTTCCGGCGGACCGTCGGGGTAGAGGGCGGGGACCGATGCCTCCGGCCGGAGGGGGTCGCTTTCTCCTCAGCCTTCGCCGCCTTCTTTACTTTCCTCTCCTTCGCCTTCGCCTCGTTCTTCATTTTCTTCTCATTCTTCTTCAACCTCCGGCTTTGGTTGGCCGCGCCGTCCGGTTTCTTGGTCCGGTGGCGCTTAAGCCACGACAAGGCCGCAAACCAATCAGCAAAAACATCCACAACATCTCCGAAACATCCCATTCTCATAAACTATTATAATTTCACCAAATACCTTGGAATTTATCAAGATTACGCTGGATTATGCGTCTAAGACGTAAACGTGGTATATTTTCTAGCGTTTGACGTCACAGGCTACTAACGTCATGCGAATATGTGGAGTGGCAACATAGCATAGACGGTTCAAGATCTGGGGCCCTATCACTAAACTGTGTATGACTAAAATGTTCGTAAGTGCAACATTATGTTAGTCTGTAAATTTCACATTAGCAATGTTTTCTTGTAAACAATTATTGGATTTACCATTTGTTGAGCATAATATGCAGCCTATGCTCAATAAATGTAAATCCATCAATTGAAATTTCCAGACTATCCTAAATTTGCAATTACTAACATTTTAGTCGTACGAAGTTTAGTGAAACGGCACCAGACACATATAGGCTGTAGTTTCATTCAGATTCACCTAAGCCTGTGCTATGAGGCGTTTGTGTAATTGACTGAGGAAACACTAACACACTCATTGACGCGCACAGACGCAATAAAATCGCATGTACAATATGGTAGTGGCGTTCGACGATTATCATGGATCTCTTGACACGCTCGTCTAATTGAAGGGGTCAGTGGAAGAAGGGGGCTAAGTCCACAAGGGACTTAGCCCCCTTCTTTCACTCACCCCTTCAGCTTAAATTCATATCATGGATATTAAGTGCGGTGTGGCAGCCATAGAAAATCTCCCCGTGCGTTCTTCCAGTGATTTTACTATTATCTCGGTCCTTGGTTGTCGTTGAGCACGGCTGTCATTTCGGCAGTTTTGCACATTTTACTGTTTATTGGTAGTGTGTGTCGCCTAAGCCGGTGCTAGAAGGCGTGTGTGTCATCTCTTCACGTTGAACATACAGGTGTCCTATATTTACGATGTTGAACAAATTCTGACACAGGGACGATTTTCATGTCATTCATAGGGTATGGAAGGTGTTCGAGCCAATTTCAACTCTTAAATATAAGCCGAAGAATGAATGAATGTATAGGTGTGCGTTGTCCTTGCTTTTCTACGTATGATTAGCTACATCGTAAATGTGATGGAATATATGTAAAATATATATGTGAACATTGCCTTGTTACTATACTATGTACCCTGTACGGTATGGAGTGACAAACTCGGCCATCTTTGTGTGTTCCAGCCATCGGTCAGTTGCACCTCTTCAAAGTAGAATATATGATACACTGGGACAACGGACCCTTGCAAATTATATCACTCCAAGTATACTGCAAGTCAGTAGCCGATTTCATCAAAATTGCAAAGTATACTTATCTAGCAAAGTATACTTTGAGGGAGTAATCATTTATTTTTCCTGAAATGTATTACATGTATTTCATATAGAACTAACAAATGCATATATTTCATGATTAAAAGTATGCAGAATTATTATACTGAATTTATTACATTATCACAGCCAAATTGGCTGTGATAATGTAATAAATTCAGTATAATAAAAATTTATAAATTTCTCATAAAATTGAAAATTTCTCCCTCAAAGTATACTTTGCAATGTTACTGAAATAGGCTACTGATATTGGTGTACTTTTGCCAACATTCTCAAACTGTACATAAGCTATGGCTGACGTACCATTTTCCTAGACACTGTAAGTACTGTGCTATATGTAAATACACATGGGTCAGATATTCTCTCCCCATATGACGCTTCACTGCACTATTGTAATAGTGTCTAATAATAGAGTACAGTAGTGGGTATATATGGTGTGTTAGGTGGTTATATATAGCCAGATGCAGGTGACACACAGTGCCAATTTTGTGTGTATGAGGCTATTTACAATGGTGATTCGTGTTGTTAAAAAAGGAACGACACTGTCCAGAAAACTGACATAGTTTACAGTTAGTGTAATATAATTGATAGGAGTCCGCTGTCCTGGCCTTTATATGTATGATCAGCTACATTATATTATACTTATGTTTTACTTTGCATGTTGCGTCCTTTGTCAAACGCAGTAAGAGGTGAAACTGGCTGATGGCTGGAATACACAAATATGGCCGAGTTGGCCACTCCATGTGCAATATAGGATAAAGTAACAAGGCAGTATTCACATATGTGTTATACATATATTAAGCACATTTACGAATCAATTATCTTTGAATCAAAGGATGATGAGGTATATAACGGGGGCCGTTTCACTAAACTTCGTACGACTAAAATGTTCGTAAGTGCATATTTAGAATAGTCTGTAAATTGCAATTAATGGATTTACATTTTGCATATGCTCAATCATAATTTTGCACTTACGAACATTTTAGTCGTACGAAGTTTAGTGAAACGGCCCCGGGCCTTAACTGGAAGATACACATTCCCTCCATCCTTCACATTACCCCAAAAGCATTACTGAAGTTAAAACATCACAGTACATTTACTCATAAAAACATTGACAATATCCAGAGTGGGATAAAAGCATAAATCTTCTCTATTTATTTGATAATACGTGTTAGTTGTATTTCTAAATCATTTGTCAAGCATGTTCTGTTTGTAAATGGATTTAAAATCATTTAATGGTGTAGCGTTCATTTTCTGACACTTCCAATGTATAAAATGTAAATAATCACTGGTTTCAATTTTATTCAGGACAGCGTATTATAAAATGCCTATAAATACATCATTGATATTATGCACCTTTTTGTCAATACGATTTTTTTCACGTTTTGGCAGGATGATTACGTGTGTTGGTTTTACAAATACTGAAATATGAAAGAACATTCCTGTGACCTTGTACAACTTGAATCTTGGTGCCCAGCCATATTGATCCTTAAAAAGCGGGAATAACAGTATCGTCTGCTATTTGTTCACATTTGTTTTAATTCTTACGAAAAGCATGTGTTCATAGCACAAGAGAATCGTCTCCATTGGAGACGATTCTCATGCGCTGTCAACACATGTTTTATTCAGAAATATTGAAAATACGAAAAAACGGCAGACGACAAATTTTGATTCTGCATTAAAACAGCCTTTAAGCACCATATCGTTCGTGATCAAGCAACATGTGACCAATGGTGTATTCACTATTCACCATAGAATTCAGTACCATCTACAACCATTGTAGACCCTGACCTTGATCAGGAACTACGCTATTTACCAGTGCCGTGTTGTACCATTTCGCCGACACGAGCGGAAATATGAAATGAAAAGGTGCACTTAACATACAGACTGGTGATTGTCTAGTCGCTATTCATCTCTACAGCTGGCGTACGCGAGCAGAATGTGAACATCTGATTGGCTGATGTAATGCATATTCATTATAAATATTATAATTACTACGTAGCACAAGTGTTAGAGATTTATGGATCCGTCACAACTAGTAATACTATAAATATAAATAGGAGTCAACGAAGGTTTTTCTGTTCTTGTTTGCGCATTTCTGAACTGTGTGAAGGCGGGATATCAGTCGTCTGCAGCTTACATGCACATCCATACGTCACTGTTGCACTTCCTTTGTAACCTTGCAAGCACGGTTCTTGGTATTAAAACTGTCGAAATGGGGCTTGCAATTGTAGCGTGTCTGTTTAGGGCCACCATGTGCTCGGCTTATACAAATGGTTGCGAGAATCAGAGATCGCAAAAACGCGAGGCGAGATTGTCAGAACGCGATGCGAGATTGCGAGAACGTGATGCGTTATTGCGAGACGAGATTGCGAGAACGCAATACAAGATAGCGAGAGCGCGATGCGAGAATGCAAGATAGCGAGTACGCGAGGCGAGTATGCGATATCCCGCAATCTCGTGTATAAATTGAGAGTGCGAGAACAATGTAACGTGGCTCTCACTCGGCGCCATAGACTTGTGTATGTCCGATGCGGCCAACTTAAGCCTCGATCAGTATGCACTGTTCGCCATTCGGTCTTATCAGTGAAAACAAATGCCATGTTTCGAGTAAAATGTATCGATCCTTACCAAATTACCACACTCCTCCCCGGTATCTACCCTCAGCGTGCAGCCGGATGTGCAATTCAGAAAGTTTGACTTGCATATTTCGACAATGATTTTGGGAGCATATCATGTTTTAATCACAGTCATTAAAAATAAATTCTGCTTCTTAAAAGCGATATACCTCAAAGCAAATAGCGTCCGGCTACGTTTCCTTAAACCCACACATATGAAATTTAATAGCTATAATAGATATTTGGTTTTCTTTTTTTGTCCATCTGGTGTGAATTTAGAGCGACAAATCAGCATGAAGACTCTTTCAACATCGCTTTTATGATACATGTGGCCCTGACTGGAGGAATGGGTCTTATGAGATTTGCGACCAGTGTAGCTCCAGATCAAATAGCACACTCGTTTAGCGTGATAATGATCACTATGACTTGTTAGAAGCATGACGGGTGTTTCATTGATGGAATGGCGAACAGTGTAGATCCTGATCAGACTGTGCGGATGCACAGGCTGATCTGGAATCACATTGGTCGCAAAAACCAGAAGCCCCACTTCTCCAGTAACAGCCACAGATTAATTCAACAACATAGCTGAAAGCCCGACTGGACTAGGTGCATGGTACATTTAATGGGCAGAAAGATGACCCCGGTTGACCTTATAAGAATGGGTCACACTGTGAGGAAACGGAGCGAAAGGACATTATCTTGAGGCGTGGAAATGTATTTTGTCCATCAAGGCGGACTGATTAGGCCAAACTAATGTATTGATTGCTTCATCGAAATCCACATAGCCACACAGAAAGAATATTCTATTTTTACTTTTATTTTACTGAAGCATATCAATATATATCCAATGCTTGATTTGGGTGAATGCAATTTGTGTACGGCATTTTCTCAAGCAGTTGTATTACTTAGAGCACTGTTCGTCCGCATGTACAAGGAGATTATCTGTCGCACATGCGAACAACCGTGTTCTCAGTAATTTATCCCATACCTATAATAATTATCCAGACTATGTCCAGGTGCATGATCACGTGGTTACAACAACAACAACGTCGCCCACTCCAAAGTAAGTATTATTTGATATTTTCCTTAATATGAAACGGATTTTGATGAAATATGGCGCAGAAAACGCGTTATCATGAGCTGCATTTGGTCGTCCAGGGAGTTCGGCACAGACTTCTGTCGTTTTGTGACCGACACGGAAATCGATTATTCGCAAAAACGACATAAGTTTGGGCGAAAATACACAAAATGCAGCTTAACAAGACGCGTTTAATGCGCCATATTTCATCAAAATCCGTTACGTAATAAGGACATTATAAAAGAATACGTACTTTGAATCAGATGGATTCTGGAAGTTTCAGTACTTGTTGTTGTTGTTGTTAGTACAACGTTATCATACACCTTGTATGTCTAGTTCTCCTAATAATACGGGTACAAATACCGCAATATCGGTAGAAGTGGAATAACTCAGTAGGTACCATTGTTATTATCTGTAAATTGCATTAATATAGTGTTTGTACCATATATGTTTGCATTATCTTTGTACAAACACAAATGGCGCAACATTAATACTGTTACAATTGCATGCAACTACATAATTATGTTTAGTTATAATTACATAGTAAATGGTAAATATTGTGAACCAAAAAAATGGGAACATAATTTCATCACATGAAATACATGTTTTGTGAAAGTTTATGACTCCCCAGCTATTTGCAAACGTGCTATTTAAACTGTAGATAACTGGGACCGTTAGTGTAATATTTTCAAATGACACCAATTTTGGAATACAAGAAAATAACCCGGATCCCTGGAGCGAAACAAACACATTATTTTATAGTCAGCCTTATAGCTATGAAAGGGCTAATCCTTGCTGCAGGAAATGCACAGATAATGATGTCGAATCATTGTCATCGTTACCACCGATGATACTTCCCATACCGACTGTAACGTTTAGTTCACAGGATCCGGTATACAGTGGAACCTTTCGGAACTCAGTCGTCACGGCGTCCGATTTGGAAAGAATAAGTTAGGCATATGAGTACGCCATGGCAACGTTTTGATTGACATAGCAAGGGGGAATATATACATTGAAATTCATCTAATTCGGACATCCATGGACTGGATGGGATTCACTATAGGAATGAATAGCCTTTTTGTGGAATTTATCGGGGTATAAACTTGGAAAAGCCACTTTCACAATTGGCGATAAAATAAACAATATAAAAATAAAAAATTACAAATTTCGAAAAATAATTTATTTTTTTTTTTTTCTAAAATTGTAATTTTTTATCGCCAATTGTTTATTTTTATCCTAGGAATGAATGGCCTTTTTGTGGAATTTGTCGAGGCATAAATTTGGAAAAGTCGCGGGAATACTGGACGAAGGCCGGAAGGCCTCGTCCAGTATTCCCGCGACTTTTCCAAGTTTATATCCCCGATAAATTCCACAAAAAGGCCATTCATTCCTTATAATTCCAGCATTTGAAATAAATTCATCAAGTAAATGTGTTTATTTTCAGTTTTCTTAAGAATTATTTTAACTGCGCCACACGGTTACGGAAAGTAGTTCGGCGTGGGAGTTTACTGGGATATAAATTTTGGACAGAGACTTGCTACGGGCCAATCAAATGTTAGGGAATTGTGTAAATATGTTTGTGCTAGAATTATTGTACCGAGAATGCAATCGGTTTCACTCATCTATATAGTGTGACTACTTCTTGAGAGCCTTTGCTACATTAAACAGTTCACGTCTCAGTATATAACATCGTATGTTACAAACCTCTTTTGTGATGCTTGCAAACAGTGTAGATCCAGATGAGCCGGCTCGTGACGATCCGTCACATTAGAATGTGAACTTTTTTGGCAAGTAGTTTTTCATATTGTTTTATAAGAAAAACACCACCTTTTATAAATGGACAAGTCTGAAAATTATTTTGTGATGATTGGATTGGTTGGAAAATATCAGAATCTATTCCAGTTATTATTAAAAGGTCAAAGAAACAGGGGCCCGTTTCACTAAACTTCTTACGGCTAAAATGTTCGTAAGTCCAAATTTAGGATCGTCTGGAGATTTCTATTCATGGATTTACATTTATTGCGCATAGGGTGCATATGCAGCCTATGCTCAATAAATGTATATCCAATAATTGTTTTCAAGAAAACACTGTTAATGGGAAATTTACAGACTATCATAAGTTTGCACTTACGAACATTTTAGTCGTACGAAGGTTAGTGAAACGACCCCCAGCTGTCACTACTGTAAGGATTCATCTAGGTAGGTACTTGGAGCATTGGTACCAATATATGACACATGGGGTCATAATAGACCGTTTAGAACAGCATAGTATCCACACCTGTATGTGCGGGCTGGGACTGGAGAAATGAGGCGTATGGTATTTGTCACCGGTGACGCTCCTGATCAGATAACACACTCCTGTAGGAAGATAACAATATCTATTGCTTGTTAGGCGCATGTTTCAAGGATGTAATGGCGAACAGTGCAGATCCTGATCAGACTGTGCGGATGCACAGTCTGATCTGGATCTACACTGATCGCATGATGTGCATCAGTAGTAGACCCAGACTTATTCTGTATAATTATTTATTGTATTGTGAATTGCTGTGACGGTTTTGTTGTCGCACCCGCTTGCAGACAGCGCGGTATAGTCGGCACATTGGCGTACGTACGTACGTCCATGCGTCCGTTAACAAAAATTGGATTTAGGTTAATGTCTTTAAGAACACTATATTTCTGAAAAACCACTTCGCCAATTCAATCGAAACTTCACATGTGTCTTTATCATCATCCATATTTTCATTATATGCCCAACCCGTGCGGCCCCTGTGCCCAATGTGAAGGTCAAATTACCTTGAAATTGACCTTAAATTTGTTTTTTGGATTTAGGTTGAAGTTTTTACGAGCACTATACATGTATGTCTGAAACCGCTTCGCCAATTCAGTTGAAACTTCATTTATGTCTTTACCATCATCAATATTTTCATTCTATGCGCATCCCGTGCGGCCCCTGTGCCTAATGTCAAGGTCAAATTACTTTATTAATTTGTTTGTGGCGCCCGCTTGCGGACAGCGCGATATAGTCGGCACACTGGTATACTATCAAAGCTGGTTTAGTACTATAAAATGCCTCGACGGGCGCGACATGCGGGCCGCTGCCATCTAGTTTCGTCACTATGAATACATTTCACATTTCATCCCTATGCGTATGCCATGCAAGCGATTGACGCGAACCTTTGCAGATGTTACTAATATTTAAAAACTCACTATAAATACATTACACGCGTGTCCACCAGACTAAATACGGTCAATACACATCAGATGCACACTTCCTAATCCTGCCAATCCATCATATATTCAGCGATGTAGCTTAAAAGTCTTATTAGAATACGATTTGATTTCGACTCAATTTGGTTTGCATTAAAATGAGTTGAATGGGTTATTGAAATGCTAATGCACGGTTGTGATTTGGTCGTGTGTAGGTTTTAGTTGTCAACTTTGTCAAGCGCCGTCGTACGTGTGTGTTTACTGAAAGCAACAGCTGACTGAAGACTGGATAAACGCACTTGTATCGCTTCTTCAATGTTTGAAAATAAAGAAAAAGAATTGGTAAAAAGCAATAGCGTGTACAGATGCCCTCAAAATATGACAAATACATAGAGCATGTACCAAAGCACACACAACTATACTAGATGTAATGACGCTTTTAGCATTTACGATCAATGTAGGCTCAGGTTAGCCTGCTCTTATACGCGTAGTGTGACCTAGGTACAATGTACGTTATCCACTGAATGACTCAAGACCGAATGAAAGCACTCGTATGGACCGGTCCTACCCACGATCATCATTAAAACACAATCGCTTCCTAACTGTGGTGGGACATATGTATAACATTGTCTCGTTACTGTATCCTATGTGGTTCATGAAGTTGCCAGCTCTGCCATATTTGTATGTTCAAGCCATCAGCCAGTTTCACATCTTGTGGCGTTTGACAAAGAACGGAACATTTTTATAAATATATTCCATCACATTTAGGAAGGAATTATCTTTGAATCAAACAAGGATCAGGGGTAGGACATGTCATTATTGCAAAGTTTGTAAAAACTGCTGCAAATTCCACGTAATATCAATGTTTGACGGAATTTCGTGAAATTAAGAAACCTTACACAGGTAACATATTATATGTTTTGAAAACTTTACTTGAAGTTGCATAATTGATAAAAAAAAACATCCGCGGGTTGTGGATCGTATAGTAATGGCCCAACCATTACCGTTTAATACGTTAATATGTGCGTTAAATTTGTCAAGTTACGTTAAAATGACTACGAATAATATCGCCGATACCAGCATAGAATTATGACCAGTGTAGACCAAGGTTAGTCTGTGCGTACATATCACCATGCGTCTAACAAGCAACACGGATGGTTATTAGGCTACACGAGTGTGATATTTGATCGGGAGCTACACTGGTGATAAATCTCATAAGCCCCGTTTCTCCAGTCACAGTCACATATTATGCGGGGATTAAAAGTAAGCCATCCATCATTTGTATGCATTCGAATGTGTGGCTTTGACTGGATAAATGGGGATTATGGTATTTGTGACCAGTGCAGATCCTGATCAAATAGCACACTCATGTAGCCTGATAACGATCTATATTGCTTGTTAGAAGCATGATGGGCGTTTTTATTGATGTAATGGCGAGTAGTGCAGATTCTGATCAGACTGTGCGGATGCACAGGCTGATCTGGATCTACACTGGTCGCAAACATACATAAGCCCAATTTCGCCAGCCACACCTACATATAAGGAAATTGGTAGTATCGACAAGTTGACGAAATTCATTCCAAAATTGTCTCGATCACGCTTGATGATATGTCGTACTTATGTTTGATGAAAAGACTATATATGCATGTTATTTATGTAGACTGACATAGTTGACTTTAAAAAATGTTAAACATATTAATATCGATATATAGATAAATCGCAGTTTTCAGAGATCATATTAACATATAAATACAATGAATGGTCTATGTAGTTCGTCAAAGAATGTCATTTTCCTTTGCAAAACCGTCTGGCATTTTGGTTGTTGATGTAGATTTCTTATGATATGGACGACAACGATTTAAATACATTATACAGACCATAGTCTGCTAATGCACATTAAAATGCAAATTGTTTGCTTTTGTACTATTTTATTTTCATACTAGTATTTGATAGCCTGGCGATAGATAAGCAGTTTTAGTTAAATAGAATTTGCATATTCATGAGCCCGCCCATTGTTAGAATGACAAGACACCCCAGCCAAGAAATGACATTAAAGCGACTAAGTCAACAAGTGTGCCCGCATTTATTGTGAATGGCGTTTATTATCATACCCAGGGTATCGCAGCTTCATCTTTTAAACGGTTACTACTGTGCTAGCAAAAGGTCACTATTGGTATGACCTCCTCTGACCCACCATAGTTGTGAAATCGTTAATCGAACGTACTCCCGAACCGTCACTGGTGAGGCACTCCGCGCAGGCGTAAAATGTTTCACGTCGTAAAATGCACCGGTTTCCTGACGAGATGCCACTCGCCTCTACATATAGCTATCGGATCAACACATTTTCGTCAAGTAACCGGCGCAAATATTTTGCGCCGGTTACTAGACGAAAATGTGTTTATTCCGTATCTTCGGTATGTAGCTGAATGGGAATTTGTCAACAATCCGGTGGCCTATTTCGATACGACGAGCGTTGTTAGTCGTGTCTGGTTATCCGCACTGTGGTATGAAACTGCTGGCTAAAACATTTAGCAGGCCGAGTTGATAGTTGCACGACATTTTAATCGAATGCGTTTTCATCAATAACAAAACAGTCACCCTCCCCATTTTGTTTACTTGATGAAATTCCGTAGAATATTGATTTCATTTGTTTTCTTATTTACATCATTTCCAAGCTGTCTCGCCAGGTTTCGGAATCATTTTCCAAAAGTGTTCGTTTCGTGACCGGACACCACCACCTCCTTTTTGCCACGTCCTTATACAATCAATACATGTATTTGATGGAATTTCATCAAATAAAACAAATGGGTAGGGTGACTTCTTTTGTTATTGTTGCAAAAAGTACTTGCATTTAAATATGTTTTAGATTTAATATGTTTAATAGCCAAAAGTTTGTCGGCAGCAAAACGTGGAACAGACAGTTACTTTTTCTGTGTGAAGGGACTTGTACATGCTTTTACCAGTAGAAAAGTGTTATTTCATGATAAGATTTAAAGAGGAATTTACACTAAATAACATACTTTATTATATACCTACCCATGAAATACATAGTTCTACGATGTAAATAAAAGTCATATGTTCTCATCGATGAAATAAACAACTTCCGGTGAAAATACGACTACTTCCGCCATCTATATTCATAACGCGCATCTGCAGTGCCGGACTGCAAATAGGCTGCAAATACATATTCATTACAGTATACAGTCTAAAAAAACTGCTAATTTCCATGGAGTGGTATATAATAAATATAATATTCATATTTTTGCAACGAATATGACATATATGTTCATCGTGGTGTGAAATGTCCATATTTCACGAGTACCGTAGGCACTCGTGAAATATGGACATTTCACACCACTCGATGAACATATATGTCATATATGTTGCAAAAATATGAATATCCTCTATGTAATGACCCCATCATCTGCATCTGTTAAACCTGCTTTATATGCACATGATACACGAGTCGGCCAGTCCCAACGACCAGCGTTACTTGTTTACACTGACCATTGTAAATTGAAATTGACAACACAAGTCAAGAGCTTGGCAAACGTTGCTGATCGTAATACCCAATTCGCTACATGTTGTTCGTGTTCGATATGACCTTGTAAACTAATGGTGGGGTGGGGGAGAACATTGTGAAGGAGAGTTGCAAGGCGACATGTGTTCGAAACTATGCTTAGTTACAGTAATACAGCGGAACATCTCTAAACCGGACACCAAGAAAACACATGTGATCTTATGTTTGATGAGTTTCTTGGTCATTTATCTCAGGTGATCATATCTGTTCTTGATCGCATAGCACACAACTATGGCTCAGAATGATCAAACGTCTGATTTGCAGAGAAACCTCTCTAAGCCGGACAGCCTGGGGACCTCCCAGGGTGTCCGGTTTAGAGAGGTTTCTACGGTGTCCTGTTAGGGCCACGTTACATTCTCGCTCTCGCTCTCTCGACTTATACACGAGATCGCGAGATTGCGAGAACGCGAGGCGAGATCGCGAGGCGAAAACGCGAGATTCAATCCCGCAATCTCGCCTCGCGATCTGGCGATCTCGCAATCTCGCCTCGCGATCTCGCGATCTCGCAATCTCGCCTCGCGATCTCGCGGTCGGAAGTAAATATATGCGCATGCTCGCTGGGAATGCGTTTTGCGCATGCATGTCTGCAACCGTCATTCTCAAGAGAAGATGGCGTCGGAGGCTATGGAAGTTACAGTTTAGTTTTGTAAAATATTATCATAAATTTGACAGTGTTATGCCCATTAAACTATTTAATCATGAATTCGTATTAATGGTCAGTATGCGTATAGATTATGATGCGCATATACTTACTTCCGACCGTGAAAAAAAGAGATCGCGAGATTGCGAGATCGCTAGGCGAGATTGCGAGATCGCAAGGCGAGATCGCGAGATTGCGAGATCTCGCGGTCTCGCGATCTCGCTTCGAGTTCTCGCAATCTCGTGATCTCGTGTATAAGTCGAGAGAGTGAAACATATCTGAATTAAGCACAACGAGGTTATGTGGGTGTCCGGTTTAGAGAGGTCCCACTGTAGATGCAACAACAGTATGAAACACGTTTCGTATTTCGACACTTGCCCGCTATAGAGGAATAGTGGAACACAATTTGGCACACTATAGTATACATCATAGACATGTATACTTTGCTTCAAAAATATTTTCTTCACAAAGGGGATGTGAATTATAAATTAACATCTGAACATGATCGTATTATTATTTTTTATACGGCGTATTTAGTTGCCATATCGGCGATCTTAAGCCGCCGGTCAGTCTCATCTCGTGTAGCGTTTGAGACAGCTAGGAAACAATATGACAGATACACTAATAACAGTTGTTATATCATGCTCTCAGTACTCAGTACCCGGGGCTCGAACCCAGACCCCGTGCACATTTGTCTTGCCCTGTGACATTTGGCGCCCACTGGGAGACAGTGACAGATATATACTCCAAGATCACCCATGATGTAGATCTCTGTCCCATAACAATCACGAATTCGGGGACAAATTCCGGTTTGGTTGTGGAGTATGTCACTGTATGTATGTAACTCATGATGGGTTGAAGGTGTGTATTCGTGCCCGGCTAGCTCAGTCGGTTAGAACGATGGTACGGTAAACCAGAGGTTCCTATTTCAAGCCCTGGGCCGGTGCACATTTTTCTCGCCCAGTGACAAGTACAACATATACTAGTACACGTTTGTATTAACTTATGCTCACTGACTAACTAGTATATTGTCCTTTCGGACAGCGGGCCTGAATGCGCGTGTATCCAGCAGTGGGATTGCCTATACCCTGCACTTCCGCCCAGGAACTCCGGCCCTGAAGCCGCACAGGTTATGTCCCCTGGTCAGGAGGCGCTGTGTAAGTACAGATTATAAATATTTAAATGTTAAATCTATGTTTTGGAGAACGTTATCGTCTAACTTCGCAAGGTATTGTTTCGCCTATACTTTATTAACGTCTTTGTCGATGGTTGGAATAAATGTCAGTATGAGGAATGTCTTGAATCCAATCGTAACAAAATGATTTTCAGATATGTCTTTAGATATTTATAAAAAGGGGCTGTTTTTTTTGTGTTTCTTTTTTTAATTTGAAAATTGCTTGCAAACAGTGCACAATGAGCCGGCTCATCTGGATTTACACTGTTTGTGAACACCGCTATAGCGTTCTTGTTAGACGGGTCGTTAGGATCAGGTATTGTTGTGCAATAACAAGGCTTACATTCAATTTGTTTATATTTGGACAATACCTCTATTCTGTCGTACAACTAATTGCATATTATACATTTTTGGTTTCATTAATTTCAGTTCATAGTTGAAATAAAATGAAATCCAAATGCATGTACATGCAATAACAATATCAATTTTAATATACATTTTTCGGACTATATTTGTTTTAACTAACGAACGTTAACGAATAAAATGCACAGTTATTAAGGCTCTCATAACTTCGATCGTGATTTAATTATGAGTAGGCTTTTTTATATTTTAAGGCTGAAATTTTGGCTAGAAGACGTTCCATACCTGTTTGAGTCGGGGTTTCCACATGTTGCTTAAATACTATTTTAGTATCTGTTTCTGTAATAATGTACCCTGGTAAAACTTGTTCCACATCTACTGTAATATTTCCTACACCAGATGGCTCATATGAAACCACGTGTAATATGGCTGCATGTCCTCTACTGTAGGCGTTCAGTTTCGAGGAGAACGCCTTGATACAGGATATCCTGCGCCGGGAGCAGATTGTGCAGAGGCGGGAGAAGGCGCAACACGAGTCCGTGAAAAGGTATGGAATAAACACGGGTCCGTTCTATATATGGAACTAAACACGAGTCTGCTAAAAGGTATGGATTAAACACAGGTATGTCCTATAAATTGAACTAAACACGAGTCCGTGAAAAGGTATGGACTAAACACTGGTCTGTTATATAATGTGGAACTAAACACACGAGTCTGTGAAAAGGTATGGACTAAACAAGGGTCTGTTAAATATATTGAACTAACAACAAGTCCATGAAAAGGTATAGACTAAACAAGGGTCTGTTAAATATATGGAACAGGAGTCCGTGAGAAGATGTGGATTAACACGGGTCTGTTAAATAGATGGAACTAAACAGGAGTCATTGAAAAGCTATTGACTGACACGGGTCTATTAAATACGAACTAAACAGTTTAAAAAATGGTGAACAATATGCAAAGACATTTTTCTAATGATATCAATTCGAAAGTAGGGCCTTTGCTTTTTATCCACATTATGTCATAGTAATTCAGTGTACTTTCTCATAATATCACTTCCCGGTATTGCCTCTGATATATATTATAAGAAACTGTAAAAATCCCATAAACTAATATGTTAGATAGTATGTACGACCGTATATTGTAGCCTTGAAGCAGAGCACCGCCGCCTGGAGGCTCAATCTCAGAAAAGCGAGAAGGTTAAGCAGGGCGAGACAACGCTTGTCCGCAATGTCATCAAGCGGAAGAAGAATCTGAGGGAGCTCGCACAAAGAACCCTTACCATACGGGAGGATCTCGTCCTGCAGACCGTCAGGACGAAGCGGGCTATCAATGAGCTGGAGAGGAGGGAGGAGAGGGAGGCGGCGGATGGTGGTGGGGAGGTGGGCGGGGAGGCCTGGAGAGGATAAAGGAGGAAGAGGGGCAGGTGGGAGGGCTGGATGACAACTAGATTTTCGTGTGCTTGAATAATCCGTGAGTGCTTTAATGGGGTGGGGATTTGGATGGGGATGTCAAAACGTCACAGTTACACGGAATCCTGGGGCATATACGTCTGTGGGTGGGACTCAAAGAAAACAATTAAAACATAATTCAGCACTTGCAGATTTCGTCCAGCTTTACATTGTACATATAAATAGTTTACTTTTTAACGGTGTTCTTCTTTGAGTGTAGTCCTAGCTAAATGAACCATACATATGACATGTTCAGACATCTACAAACGGTGCTAGAAGATTTCGGCCAGCCAGTCCGATTCGCTATAGGGGCGACTTAACACTTATAAAAAAGAATGATTTTAAAGTCGCCCTGCATCGAATCGGACTCGTTATAACAGCATTCTCTCAACACAGATTCTGCGTACCTCTTCACATCACGTACCCTTGTCAGAAAATCATACACTGGTGAATAGGTGAAATAGTGAGAGAAAAAAATGAGCCATTCACCCTCCAGTTTCCACTTTGGGTTTCTATAGAAACATATTTTGGCCCATCATCGAAGTCAATTTGTGCCGTCGCATCAGAAAAAAGGAGCGTATGACATTTGTGACCAGTTTCGATTCTCATAAAATCAAATTGTCTATCACAATTGTTATTATGCAATACAAGCGGTAAGCGATTAACAGAATCGCGACCCGTGTAAGCCCTGATCAGACAAACTGCTCGAATGCGCAGGCTGATCAGGGGCTACACTGGTCGCCCCCGTCGTTCTGAAAGGTCCATTCTCCCAGCGTTGTCAATTCACGCATTGTGTTTGCCGCCGTAACGAGAGAGTGACCTAGACTAACAATGCTAATTTCAAATGATTTTCACTTTCAAAGGTAAACCTCGAGTTGTGTCAAAATCCCACTAGAAATTGACTGGCATTAATTCTATTATGACGACTAGCTTAAGGAGTAGTTAGAAACGTAGAAACCTTAATAAGAAGGTAATTATATGTTGAGTGTGTGCCCGCCTACCCTTGGCGTAGCGGTCACGGAGAGAAAAGCATCTGGTCCAACCGCCGCAACAATCAACAATGGCGCATGTGTAGTCATGTTGGTTATACAATACAATGAGCTAGAAGTGGGGATCAACTTTCTATTAAAGAACAGAATCTTGTCTGAACTAGGTTGAAATTGGCAGAGGAAAATGTCAAGTGTTGAACGCAATTAGGTCTAAAAATGATCCGGCGAGGGCAACCGCGCCTGAACTACACCATTTATTTTTTACCATCCACCAGATATGTTACACCTAATCGTCACACGCAGCTCGGCTTGCTTCCCGCTATTTTCTCACATGTATGTAGTCTTCATATTCATGAATTATAATGAAGCGTCTCTAAACTGGTCACCGTGGGGACGTCGCGTATGATTTAAATTCAATATATAGAGAATAGTAGGTTAGTGCCGTGAATGGGAAAAAATATCTGGCAAGGCTCAGGAAACGGGATGGGCGAGGCTCTGCCGAGCACATCCCGTTTCCGTGCCGCGCCAGATATTTTTTCCCATACACTGCACTAACCTACTATTCTATTTATCCTGTCAACACCTACAAATGGTTGTAAAATGCAAAAATAGTATTAACTGGATATCAAAAATGTTTCACGGCACCGTGTTTCACGGCACATACGCACTGTGTTGACGGGATAAGTCCTCTTATACAGTGGAAGATCTTCAAACTGGACACACATGGGGACTCGCATATGACTTAAACTCAATATGTCTTCTTATAGAGGGGAATTTATTCAAACTGGACACCGTAAGCATGGGACCTCACATATGATGGAAATTCAATATTTATGTATTCTTATACATTGGAACCTTTTCAAACTGGACACACTTCGGATCCCGAATATGACTTAAAACTCAATATGTCTTCAGTGGAACTTCCAGGGTGTTCATTTTGAAGATGTATCTGCACAATCTCATCAGGATCGACTGTTCGCCATTCAATCAACTAAACAACCAGCATGCGTTTAACAAACACATTAAAATATCGTTCGCTGGCACAGAATTGTGGTATTTAATCAGGAGCTACACTGGCCACAAATCCCATAGGCCCCATGTTTTCCAGACACAGACACATATGAGACACGCCATGCGATTGTGTACCTTCGGATATCTGCGTAAATTACTTTATTTATGAAAAATATTTTACATTTTGTAAACGCATATGCGTTTACAAAATGTAAAATATTTTTCATAAATAAAGTCAAAAGTTGAAACAAAATTCAGTGTACATGCGAATTATAATTCCGCATGTACTCTGAATGAAAATGTTGTTAACTTTTGACACCATTTATTTAAAATATTATAACTTTTGTAAACGTATTTCATGAAATTACGCAGATGTCCGAAAGTACAAAATCACATGGCGTGTCTCATATGTGTGTTACTTTCATCACAGAAGTAAGCAATATGGGTCTCATTTTATGGAAACGTCTTACCCCGGAAGGAACAACACTGACCTTGTCACACCTAAGTCGGTTACCTCAGACCACCCCTGGAAACTGACCTCAACTAGAGCCCACAATTAATTAAATACCCTGCATCTTTCAAATTGTTTCCCTTTGTAGTTTGACATTTAATTATACATATTAAAAGTAACCGTATATGTTTCAATACTTCGGGTACGAAACGGTGTCAAAATAAAGTTCGCCCCACGCCCCTGGCGATTTTACGCGACAAAAAAAGGCCGAATACGATGCATTTGACGGGAATAAAGTGACCGAAACTGGAGATTCAATGGGTGGGTGTTGCCTGTTAGTTTTTGATTAACACGTGACTTGAGAAAGTCAGAGTGTTTTGACACCGTTCTTCTGTGACAGAAGATTGGTTGACACGTTATTAGAAGGCAGAATAGTGAAACTGGCTATTAAATTGGAGACGTTTACGCGTTGTTAAGTTCTGAATAAAGTACCCGATAAATTACATGTCTTTGATACGATAGTAAATAATGTGCCTATATCTGTAAGTCATACACATGTCGTCGTATTTATTTATTCATTCTTTATTATTTCTGTACAAAAAACCTGTTTTGGCAGCGCATGAGAATCGTCTCCACTGGAGACGATTCTCATGTGCTGCCAAAACAGGTTTCATAGAGGATATTGCATCAGTGTTGATTTCATGTGACATTCATTAAACGCGTTTTCTGATTTTATAAGAAACGAGGCTATGCCTCGTTTCTTATGAAATCAGTCAACACGTTTAATGGAGTTATACATACCTGTATCATATTAAATCAACACACATGTTAGTAGAACATGTATTCTATATTTATTGCACAAGTGCGTCATCATATACTGAATATGTACTCAGATAACCTGATATGTCCCTATAGAGGCCTCATTTCTAAATTCATTACACGAGAGTTGTTATGCTGTTTAATTCACTGTGTTATTACACTGTGAAAGTTCATTGTATTCAATAAAGTCATGAATATGTGTTACTTCCCGAAATGATATTTAATTGGTAGAATATGTTTTATCAACTGCTCGCCCATACATTGGTGGCATATGGATCATGATACAGATCTGCAAATACGCTGCTATGACGTAGACAATACAGGCAAAACTAGTTTTATGAAATTATTTTTACTTATAATTGTACTTAAATGCCCTTGGTCTCAGTAGCATATTTCATCAAAATTGCAAAGTATACTTTGAGGGAGAAATCATTTATTTTTCCCGAAATGCAGTTTTTTCATATAGAAATAATGACTGCATATATTTGATGATTAAAAGTATGCAGAATTATTATACTGAATGTATTACATTATCACAGCCAAAATGGCTGTGATAATGTAATACATTCAGTATAATACAAATTAATAAATTTATCTTTAAATTGAAAATTTCTCCCTCAAAGTATACTTTGCTACATAAGTATACTTTGCAAGTTTGATGAAATAGGTAGGCTACAGATGTGGATGAAATGTGAGCAAAACAGTTGGTAACAGAGAATTTACCAGTAGATTTGTATCGGTTTTCTGAACATACATGACCCTATGGGTGACCTGAAAAATTAATGTAAAAATAAAACAAAATATTATTGAACACAATAGCTAGCGTTGCAAATCATTTGCAACGCTATCTATTGTTTTCAATAATATAGTTTTGCTAAGTATAGCAACATTCATATGTCCCGCTGATGAGCTATGTTTATGACATTGAATGCTGACATGCAAGTGCGATAATTAGCCGACACATGCATGTTTTTGACCAATAACAGCTGCGACTGTATTCAAGGTGTATGATCACGTGGTACTAACAGCAACAACAAATACTGAAACTTCCAGAATCCATCCGATTCAAAGTACGAATTCTTTTATAGTGTCTTTATTACGTAACGGATTTTAATGAAATATGGCGCATCAAACGCGTGTTGTTAAGCTGCATTTGGTGGTCTCTGTACGTTGGCACAAACTTACGTCGTTTTTGCGAAGAATCGATTTCCATGTCCTCCGACACGGAAATCGATTCTCCGACACGGAAATCGATTCTTCGCAAAAACGACATAAGTCTGTGCCGAACTCCCTGGACCACCAAATACAGCTCACGAAGACGCGTTTGCTGCGCCATATGTCATCAAAATCCGTTTCATATTAAGGAAAATATTAAATAATACTTACTTTGGAGTGGGCAAGATTTCAACACTTTCAGCCACTGTTGTTGTTGTTGTTATAACCACGTGATCATGCACCTTGTTATTTATACTATATCCATTGATATATCTCAACTGTTTTTTTTTATGAAATACGTCTTCGGGGGTACCATCTGAGACACAGCCACTCTAATGCAAGTACTGCAGCAACACTTCTCAATGTTACGAACAATGAAAGTGTAGTTATAATAAACGATGTATTTGAACTTCAGCAACGTTCTCTGTCTCATAGAGCGCGTTGTTAAAATCAAGTGTATTAACCTGCCGGGTATCGCCATGTCCACTAGGATTCTATAGCCTTTGTGATTCAAGTGTTTAATGAACACAGACGTGCCTTCTCTCTGTTCTATGCAAATCTGACTTATCCCTGTCCCAATCAAACCATATTTGACCAGCCGTTCGTAGATGTTCCGATCGAAATTATATTCCAATTCCAAACGATTTGAGGGAAACTCTATTGCAAGAAAACCACGCAAACCATATTCCAAACAATAGTCTAATACCCTAGTCCCAATAAACGGGTCTTATCCGTCCATTGTGGACGGATGAGACCCGTTTCTTGGGAATAAGGTTAAAATCAATCTTTAAACACTTTAAAGTTACACCTCCATATGATCGTATACTGTACCGATATTCTTCAGACACTTCTTTCTTTCTAAGTCAGTTAAGGTACCACTTATTTTCAACTACCGATCATAAATCGTCAGGCGCGGATCCAGGATTTCGGGTTAGGGGGGGGGGGGGCGTAACTATTTTGCAATACTTGACTATATTATCGAACGCGTTAGGGGGGTCCGGGGGCATTCCCCCCGGTAATATTTTGAAATCTACATCGCATTTCCTGCGTTCTGGCGCATGTTCGAGCAAAAAAAACCAATAAACAATAAATTCACAACGCGAACGTAGAAACGTACGGAAGCCCATTAGTGCCACATAGAGTAACTTTTTTTTCGTTTTTCGTTTTATTTTTTTTTCGTTTTTCGTAGAGTAACTTTTTTTTATCTCGTAATTACGAGATAACCTATTTGTTTTTCGTAGAGTAACTTTTTTTTTATCTCGTAATTACGAGATAACATTATTCGTTTTTCGAGAGTAACTTTTTTTTTATCTCGTAATTACGAGATAACATATTCGTTTTCGTAGAGTAACTTTTTTTATCTCGTAATTACGAGATAACATATTCGTTTTTCGAGAGTAACTTTTTTTTTTTTTTTTATCTCGTAATTACGAGATAACATATTCGTTTTTCGTAGAGTAACTTTTTTTATCTCGTAATTACGAGATAACATATTCGTTTTCGAGAGTAACTTTTAACTTTTTTTTTATCTCGTAATTACGAGATAACATATTCGTTTTTAGTAGAGTAACTTTTTTTTTATCTCGTAATTACGAGATAACATATTCGTTTTTCGAGAGTAACTTTTTTTTTAACATATTCGTTTTTCGTAGAGTAACTTTTTTTTTATCTCGTAATTACGAGATAACATATTCGTTTTTCGAGAGTAACTTTTTTTTTTTACAAATGGAGACGGTAGTTCTGCAAGGGGGATAACTGTGTCTGGTCGTTTCGCTCTAATCCGGTTCGCACTGAGTCGTTTCGCACTGGGTCGTTTCGCTCTCATTATTGTCCTGGGCATGCATAACTTTTTTGTGGGGGAGGGGGTATACTGGAATCAGCGTATCATTCCGTCCGGCATTCCGTCCGTCCGTATGTCCGTCCGTCCGTCCGTCCGTCCGTCCGTGATCAAAACTTAACTTTTGCACAATTGATTATAATTCTGCCATCCTTACTCCACGGTTAGGGAACTCTGTTACAGCGGCAAGTAGTTCTGGACGACAGCTCGTCACAGCTTCGGGAGCAAAGCGCGACAGCTTCTAGACGGAATGCGACAGCTTCTGGACTGATTGTGACAGTTTCAGGACGAGGCATATGCCAGATTTTTGTGTTTTCCTTTATCATGTCCCATTATTTATGCATATCATGTCATAAATCATGTTTTAAATATGCAGATCAGCGCACAAATCGATGAATTACAGCAATTAAAGCAAATGCTCAATAAAACACCTTTTGGCCGTTATTTTTCTATTTTCTATGCTTCACTTGGTGATTACAATCGAAATACGGACTTAAAAGTATACCAAAAGCATATATACGAGGGTCAGTCAACATTAAGTGAGAGCAGCCTTATTACTCGAACAATGTTATATAAAAGTCACTTAATGTTGACTGACCCTCGTTATAGAGGAAAACAGTGGATTTTCATTTACTGGATGTAACAGCTTCGTAACGACATCAAAATTTATGTCACAGTTTTCCGTCGACAGTTTCTATATTTTCTTGGAGCACACAGAATGTCAGAATTGGCTGTAGTATCAGTTTGTATGCCATCGCGTACGAAAATTGGATATAGGGATACAAAAGTCTTCTGTCCGTCCGTCTGTCCTTCTGTCACACCTGCGTTTAGCAAATGCGTTTAGCTCCGATGTTTCTCTAATAACTTTGTCAGTTCTTGTCGGATTTCAATAATATTTTGTCACAATGTGTGTCTAGGTATTGCGCACTGTCCCACATATGACCCACCTCCCTATGGTCAAGGTCAACAAGGTCAAGGTCACTTAAAAATTGTTGTTTTTTTTCTGCGTTTAGCAAATGCGTTTAGCTCCGATGTTTCTCTAATAACTTTGTCGGTTCTTGTCAGATTTAAATAATATTTGGTCACAATGTGTGTCTAGGTATTGTGCACTGTTCAACATATGACCTACATCCCTACGGTCAATGCCAACCAAGGACTTAGTCATTTTTTACTATCAAACCACCATAGCGATTGGATACACGGCGTTTAGTCCTGTCAATATACACGTAGACCCACCACAAATTGCAACATTTTATTTTTCCTTCGCTAAGTAGTCTAGTAAGCACCCAAGTTAACATATCCAAAATATGCCAAAATATACCCCTGCGAAAGTTGTAAATTTTGCATATTTTCAAAATGGCCGCCAAAATTCAAATTATATTGAAATATTGTTCCAATTTCAACATATTTGGCAATTAGCATGCTTGGAATTTGTTCTTTACATTGACAAGTTGCTTTTAAAAGACATTTGTTCTATCTGAACTAGTGATACGTTACATAAAAATCCAAGATGGCCGCCAATTAAGGAAATATGATATATTCTGCATTAACTACGTTAACAAATAGCGCTTTGTAATGCAAATATTCATTATTATTTTCAACCTAATTCTGTCAGAATTGGGAACTTGGTTGTAATTTATTTTAATGTTATTTTAGTTTGGCATATTGGGGTGAGTACTATCAAAATAATACAAAATGAGTCTTATGTTGGTTATTGGAATTACGCTGAATGTTGCTAAAATTGCATTACTGACATCCAATGTTGTAATATAAGTGCATGCAATAATTGTTGTGTGCTACATATCAAAACGATGACATTTTCAACAAAATAAACATTCATACCACTATCAGACATTTATCGGTACTTTTAAATTATATATACATGTATTCACTTTCCAGTTCGGTGTGATAATTCTCAACAGTTAATAACCCGGCGTGATATATTAATGGACGCCGCTATTTACTTTCTAAATTCATATTCATTATGTAATAATCATACTTTATAACATGCTAATAACATTATTGAAACCAGAAAGTTAATGTTGTTTTTAAGATAATAATCTCATTTGCATAATGACAGTGTCTCGAATCACAGTAATCCGACCGAATTATTAATATGTAATTCCATATTATCACTATGCACATTTTATTTGTAAACATGTGCAATAGTTTCCCAGTAAAAAAAGCATACTCATGTTCGTTTCATGAAAGGGACATTTCACATAAAATGGTGAATCAAGCAGTTTAGGAATAGTGTGTTTTCATATCGTCGAACATGTCTCGCCTCCCCCGGAACATTTTAATATATTATATGTCCTTAAATTCACTGGCGTGTTTTTTATCTGGTTTTCCTTTTTTATAACGTACTCTATGTTACCCAGTGTGGACACCATATGCACCGTTAAATCACTTAGGTCTATGAAAACCATGCGACTGAGAGGGGGTGCAACACCCACAACAGCACCCTTTATATCCACAACTGCTTTTGATGTTGTATATTAGTGAATGTTTTTACTATTTTATGGATGAAGCATTTTGTGTTGAGTCTTATGATACATTTTATGCGCCAATGATGGTAAGTCAAGTTGGGAGGGGCATGTTTTACACATGACCATCTGTTTCATTGGTGCAATACATCTGGCCTTACATGATATTTAATGTTCACACTGTTGTTATGTATGTTTTATCAGCCACTGTAACACCTAAAACTGCCAAACATGGACAGCATTATAAACTATTGGTGTATATCAGAAACAAAAATAGCTCATATCATGTTCATTTGACAGTGACCTACCTTTCCAGCTTAAATGGCATTCTCTGTCTATGTATGCACCAAACATATACAAAATAATCAGCAAGTGATATGCATCAACATTCAACATCTCCTATGTGTGACCTTCATCATCTTTGCCAGCTTAATTTGTTTGGTCATTTTCTATAGTACATATTCTTATTGAAGTTGCCTGTCAGCCATTGTAACACATACATGTTCTACAGCAACTGTGGCACATCAGAATATGATTATAATTTTAATATCAAAATTTATATTCATTTGATATTAGCATTTCCGGCATCACCTACGTTTTACAAACAATTTCTTCTTAATTGATGATTTTAATATGCTAATATAGCATCAATAATTGGAATGTATTTCATAAGACCGTTCTTACAGATTGTGTGATATTCATGCTAGTAGTGTGTGTTTGTCCACTGTCTTTCACATTTGTTGTATATCGATCCAGTGGCGATAGCATGTACGCCCACTGCAAACGTGTACTGAGTAATAACCAATGCATGGTAGGATACTATAGAAAGCAATCTACCTTCATTCACATACATACTTCTGTACATACGGTGTTGGATTTTATCAGTTGTAATGATTTAGTCACTATTAATGGACGTCTGTTATCTACATACTCTAAAAGTTTACATGTCATTGGCATATTTTCTAATGGACTTTGTTTATGATCAGTTACACTATATTTGACATTAGCTTGATGTATTATTGAAATAATAACCACTGACCGGAGTGGGTGCACCAATAAAATATAAATTGGGATAACAGCAACCATCACCCTGATGCTAAGCATTGGCAAGCCGCCATGCTTCGCATATATGCACTTGTTCAGATACTAGGTATAGGGAATTTGAATGACCCATCCAGCACCGACCGGTCTACACACACCAGGAAGATCCACTGTGAAGTGATGGAACATATCAGGAGGTAGTTTTCAAGCGATGCCATGTCTTGCGAATTTACACAAATATAAAGTAACATTTCATTAAATATATAATACTCAAAATTTTATAACGATCACTTCTTTCACGCTAAATGATTAGTCATTTATCAAACAAGGCTTCAATTGTATACATGTAGTACCAAAATAAATGTCTATATGCGGGCCTCAAAATTCAGTGTTCTTCACATATGCAATTGGCCGTAAAATTAAATAGCTTCTATAAACCATACAATACAAAACTAGCATTCAATATAAATCAAATTTTGTAGTAGTATATAAAAGTTGGCTTTCCAGTTACATTTCCGTTCTGATTTCAGACATTTATCATATCCTTCATCTGTGTCATATGATTATGAACACAATTATTGTGTCCGCACAAAGGATAATGCTATTAAGATTCATAAAGTACTAATATAGTGTATGCACTTGTATTTTCACCCCATTTTGCATCATCCACAATGATGCTCCTTCATGATGTGTGTATGTATGTACTGTCTGAGCGGTCACACGCCTTTCTGTGTTCTATTCCACGCCCTGATGTATGTCCACCTATTAACCTGCCCCATGCACTTGTCATTCCGACTGACAATTATATATTTATCACAGTAACGTCTCTCAAGATATTTCCTTTCTCTTCTGTTAATTTATGCGCAATTCATGATCAGTAATTGTTTTACTTTCTGATACATATATATGTTATAATATATTCTCTTTCCTGGACCTATGCTGTTCACAATGCAAACAACTCTGTTGATATTTACATGTGTTGTGCGCAAATGTGTTAGCCCTCAATGGCTGGAGTGTCTTATATTCTTATATAATTATTTAGATGAGGATTGTTTATGACTCCCCTCCCCTCAGATGTACAGGTAGCATATCATATTTAGTAATAAACACTCATTGAGTCTGCCTTAAAATCTCTTAGCTATTGATAATTACAAAATACATCGACCCCTGTGGTGAGCTTTTTCCATTATACCCAGATGTTACATGTAGTCCCTACAGACATTCAAAGGGTTATCTGATTTTATAGCCAGCAATTAAGAGTAGTGGACATTAGTGTGCTTTTTTAAATGTACATTTCCCCCAGGGATGAAAAAACAACCAACATAATTATGTTTTTCAGAAAAATATAGCTATGCCCGTTTTTTTTAAAAATGAAAATCCGTTCAGAAATAAGCTTTTTGAATATTTCGATTATTAAATTGGCCTATAGCTATCTGGCTATCATGGTCTTGAAGAAGGCACACGTATTAATACATTCTATTAGACAAAGACATGTGAATATGTGTCAGCATAAAATTTGGTTTATCTAAATCAAGTACTTTTCCGTAAATAACATAGAAAATTGACACAAATTTCAGAGCTCATGCGGAATTTAATTCTGCATGAGATCTGAAATCTGTGTCAATTTTCGATGTCATTTGTGGCTGTGACTGCAGATAGGGGTCTTATGGGTTATGCAACCAGCGTAGCCCCAGATCAGCCTGCGCATCCGCGCAGTCTGATCAGGGCCTACGATGTTCACCATTCAGCCAATGATATAGCAAGCATACCTCTAGATGACAACATAGATCAATATCAAGCAACAAGAGCCTTGCAGCAGATAAAGGTGTAGATTAATCAATAAGCCCATAAGACCCCTTTCTCCAGTTTGCAGCAACATTTACGAAAACTATGGCGATTTTACGAAATCAGTATCGGCGCGAAATACGGTGATGTGATAAGGGTGGTTATCTCAGATCCTGGCTCATATAACATCCACAATGTGTCTGGTTTAGAGAGTTTCCACTGAAAATTGAACCACTGAAAGTCAGGATGGATATCACATTTTCTGTCCGGTTTTAGAGTTGTACCATAAAAGTTAATCATAACAGTATGTTTGCAAATCTCACTATTTTGAATGGTCAGACTTGTAACTGATCTAGGATTAGTAGGAATTCATGTAGAGAAACAGATGTAATACACACATGTGCACACATAACATGCTCTATTCCCATGTGACCTGGACATGTGTAGGAGCCAAAGAAAGTAGTTCCAAAAAAAAAAAAAAACGGCTACAGGTAATTACAGCACAATGGTCAGTGAATGGTCAGTGGGCAGCATTTGGTGATGAGATATTTATTGCTGGTTTTATTGCCTGACACCTAGATGTTGTAGATGGCAATCTGCTGCTCCAATATAGCCAGATATGTTTAATGCAGGATTCACATCATGTTAATGAAGTGGTATTTGCACACATTCCACAAAATGTCAATATACCACATCAAGATACATGTAGGGCTAAGCTATTATAGTCGGTCAATTAGGTATATACTGGCGATTTAATTAAAAACTAGTGTTTAACTTTAACGATTATTACAATATTAGTGATTTTTGGCGGCCATATTGGATATATGGAAATGACAAATTATCAAATGTTAGTTAAACATGCTAGAACATTAGTGCATTGTTCGTTTATTAGAAATTAATATCCATCTTACTACGGATTGATTTGAAACTGTGTATATGCATGCCCAGGACAATAATGAGAGCGAAACGACCCAGTGCGCAACGACTCAGTGCGAAACGACTCAGTGCGAACCGGATTAGAGCGAAACGACCAGACACAGTTATCCCCCTTGCAGAACTACCGTCTCCATTTGTAAAAAAAAAGTTACTCTCGAAAAACGAATATGTTATCTCGTAATTACGAGATAAAAAAAAGTTACTCTCGAAAAAACGAATATGTTATCTCGTAATTACGAGATCAAAAAAAGTTACTCTACGAAAAAACGAATATTTATCTCGTAAAAACGAATATGTTATCTCGTAATTACGAGATAAAAAAAAAGTTACTCTACGAAAAACGAATATGTTATCTCGTAATTACGAGATAAAAAAAAGTTACTCTCGAAAAACGAATATGTTATCTCGTAATTACGAGATAAAAAAATAAAAAAAAGTTACTCTACGAAAAACGAATATGTTATCTCGTAATTACGAGATAAAAAAAAGTTACTCTCGAAAAACGAATATGTTATCTCGTAATTACGAGATAAAAAAAAGTTACTCTACGAAAAACGAAAAAAAAATAAAACGAAAAACGAAAAAAAAAAAAAAAAAGTTACTCTATGTGGCACTAATGGGCTTCCGTAGAAACGTGCCTTGTAACTTGTAAAACATCTTTACTCGGCGAATTTTATGGGGGGTGGGGGGGGGTGGGGACGCGCGCGCCGGTCCGCCACCCCCCCCCCCCCCCCCCCCCTGAATCAGCCCTTGATAGTGGCATTAAATCGCGTTATATATTGTGTAAACTAAGTTTCATTCGTCGTATCAGAAACATGTCCTTGTAATGGCCACGGTGAAAATAAAATCCCCAACGTCATGGAAAGGTCATACGTGTACTTTATACTATTTCAATATAATTATTATAACTTCAGATTGCCTTTGTGTTGTTTAACCTTAATATTTAAATACTAACATACTGTAATGTCTCATTCGGGGATTGGTACTTTAAACGTCCATACATATTCTATCATATCTGATGCGCAGATAAACATCACACCCGCGCACGCCACCCAGTAATTAGAAAGTAATTTTATTTCAAACATGCGGGAATTATAACTAGACAGTCGTATCTAAATTCTGTGGTTTACCCCCGGACACACAGACAGTGAATACAGTGGAACCTCTCTAAAGCGGACACCCTCCTAGGGTGTCCGGTTTAGAGATGTTTCACTGTAATTCCGATGTAAGAGTACTGGCATTGCAATCATGAACACTAATCAACATCAGCGATATTTGACAGTGAAATCGGTCATAATTTAACACATCGATGTCGCCATATAGGTTGTTCGGTTTAGATAGGTTCCATTGTACATTGATAGATACATCAGAAGACCAAGGGGCCGTTTCACTAAACTTCGTAAGACTAAAATATTCGTAAGTGCAAATTTAGGATTGTCTGGAAATTTCAATTGATGGATTTACATTTATTGAGCATAGGCTGCACATGCAATAAATGTAAATCCAACAATTATTTACAAGAACACTGTGTTAATGTGAAATTTACAGACTATCATAATTTTGCACTTACGAACATTTTAGCCGTACAAAGTTTAGTGAAACGGGTCTGCGTAACTTGTTTCCAGACAACGGGCATATGAATCACGTGGAATCCACGAAGCTATGTACACTTTTACCACATTCATGGGACGCTAGCTTTAAACTTCATTTATTTAATAGGCGCCATTATTGATTATAATAATACTACGTTTTTATTTGCACTAGCGATAGTAAACGTTAATAAGCACGAATACAAATCAAGTTTTTTGTCCACACCCATGAAATATTTTCTTTTCATTTGCTGCTGTTGACTTCAGTTCGCGAACAAAACCCCTGCTTTCGCCAACGATCGTCAAATTTGGACTGGAGAAATGGGGCGTATGGGTTTTACGACCAGTGTAGATCCAGATCAGCCTGTGCATCCGCACAATCTGATCAGGATCTGCACATGTTCGCCATTCCATCAATGAAACGCCCGTCATGCTTCTAACAAGCAAAATTGATCGTTACCAGGCTACAGGAGTGTGTTATTTCCTCAGGAACTACACTGGTCCAAAATCTCCAGCCACAGCCACAAATAACTAACAATAAATGATATCTTATAATTACTGCTGAATTCTATCTTGTACAAATAAAAGATGTATATCTTTTGAAATTGATTTCATAGTACATTTTATGTATTCCAATATGATTGTGAGGAAGATTTCAGATGCGTTTTGATATCTGTTTGAACTACTTCTTTGCGCAGATGAGTAAAGGGTTTTGTCTTTTACAACAACAACCATATCTGCACGATCTCTATCGCACGCACACTCGATCAAACGCTGAAATGATAGAGATGGACAGATGCTTTTATTAAACTGTTATACCTTTATCTGTTTGGTACGGAAGCCCATTAGGGCCACTTCACTTTTTTTTATCTTTTCTTGAATTTTCAAGATCTTTTCTTGAATTTTCAAGATCTTTTCTTGAATTTTCAAGTTCTTTTCTTGAATTTTCAAGATCTTTTCTTAAAAATTCAAGAAAAGATCTTGAAAATTCAAGAAAACAAGATGTTTTCTTGAATTTTCAAGTTCTTTTCTTGAATTTTCATTGAATTTTCAAGTTCTTTTCTTGAATTTTCAAGATCTTTTCTTGAAAATCAAGAAAAGAACTTGAAAATTCAAGAAAAAGTATGGAATAAATGGAAATTAAAAAAAGTGAAGTGGCCCTAATGGGCTTCCGTAGTTTGGCTTGTGGTAACTTTCAGTAGTCTAACCGTTGAACCTTTATGTCATCTTGTGACTCACTTATATTTTCATAATTTCAAAGATAAATGAGACACGCCATGTGATTTTGCACCTTCGGATATCTGCGTAATTTCATGAAATATGGTTACAAAATTTACAATATTTTCCGTAAATGGCTTCAAAAGTTGAAAATATTTTCAGAGTACACGAGCGTGTACACTGAAACTTTTGTCAACATTTGACTTTATTTATGAAAAATATTGTAAATCGTGTAAACTTATTTAATGAAATTACGCAGATGTTCAAAGATATACAATCACATGTCGTGTCTCATATATTTAGCAAGCGTTTTAACAACATGACGTCCTTTCATTGCATATGACATGCGACATAATAATCAATTATTTAACAAAAAAAGGCTAAAAGAAAGGTACAAGGCCCGTCATTTTTTTCCATAACGTATTCAGAAGAATAGCATACTATTGGCAAAAGTGGATTACGTTCTTGCAAAACGTGTACATTTATACAATGTTTTGTTTGTCCTTCCCATGGACCATACATACAGTCTTCGTCCCAGTCCTTGCAGACCCCTCATTGTATTCAATTGCGTACTTGTATGTTATAAAAGGTATAAACATGGAATACCAGCTGTGGAAAACGACCTTATACCAGTGCCAACAAATTCAGACCCGATTTCTTCAGTCAAAACCACAAATAGGTTTTGTGACGACGATAGTGCGGCTACTTCAAGGTCTGATTGGCGAACAGCGTAGACCCTGGTCAGACTGTGCGCGAATGTGCAGTTTGATCTTGGGCTACGATTTTCGCAAATAAGGGTCCCGATATGTTGTAATTTTTGGCCCAAATAGAACACAGGATTCTAAGCAAACATGTGGGAAGAGCAAAGACTGTTGAATGAATCACCCAATTGTGAATTTGCCCTGATCCTGAACAAACCGTGCGTATGTTCAGCGGATCTGGATCTACACTGGTCACAAACCCATGAATCCCATTTCTTCAGTCACATCCACATTGACTGAATGGCGAACAGCGTAGGCCCTGATCAGACTGCGCCCGAATGCGCAGTCTGATCTGGGGCTACGCGTTTCCCTATATGGTGTAAGTCTGCGCCCAAATGGAAAACAGGGTTCTAAGTAAACATGGGGGAAGAGCAAACATCGCCATCTGCCGTGTTTACTCACTGTTGAATGAATCACTCAATAGCGAATTTGTCTGGTTAAGTGATCCAGTAGACAAACCGGAAAGGAAATACTGAAACAGAAAACGCAGGCCCGTACGCAGGATTTTCTATTGGGGGGTGCGTCAGGGGCCGGGGGCATGCTCCCCTTGCAATTTGTTAAACCTAGATGGCCTGAAATGCACTCTCCTGCATTTTAAGTCATTTAAATTCGGATTTCAACGGTGGTAAATTGTGACATTTTCATGCAAATTACCTGTATATTAATGCATTTCAAGATTTGTTGAGATCACTGTTTGAAAAATATCGGACCTCGGCGAATTTAGGGGGTTGCGTACGCACCCGTCGCACCCCCCTGCGTACGGGCCTGAAACGTTATGAAAGGTAACGGGCACGATAGCTTTGTAATGTATTTCTGTAGCCCATTTCAGCAACATTGCAAAGTATACTTTTCTAGCAAAGTATACTTTGAGGGAGAAATTTTCAATTTTAGGATAAATTTATTATTTTTTATTATACTGAATTTATTACATTATCAAGCCAGATAATGTAATAAATTCAGTATAATAATTCTGCATACTTTTAATCATCAAATATATGCATTTGTTAGTTCTATATGAAATAATGCATTTCAGGAAAAATAAATGGTTACTCCCTCAAAGTACTTTGCTAGAAAAGTATACTTTGCAATGTTGGTGAAATAGGCTACTGGTACACGTACAACACAAATCCATGCTATCTATGGAAATCGACGAACACAGCTAGCACTTCATTTACATTGTGCGACCCTTTACATTGTGACGTCGAAAGATGACGACATTTTCATATCAGTTGCGGATAAAGAATTCCACATCATCGTCATGAGCCGTCTCATCAAGATTTGAAGTATTTGTCATTATTTTTAAGATTTTGAAGCAACAAAACATTTTATGATTAAGGGATTCGTGCAAAATTTATATGGCAAAGATCATGTTATATATATAGGGGTGAACGGGTTAAAGAAACGTTTTTCAGGGTGTGGTAATGTAATGATTATACATTATATTTACATTTGCCAAACATAAACATATCGAATTAAAAGAACATCTGTCCTCTGCCGTACTAAATGAAGTGTCACTTCCAAAAGTACTTGAATAGGGTCGCGTAAAACCTGTTATAGATTACCACAGCCTTTGAAGTTATCATTCTTATCTAAGTGTGTCACCGACTATGTCTGCGCATGTGCAAAAGCCCAGTTTAAGGCGTTAGTGCAAGACACTCTTGAAGTTACCACACCCCCAACACACCCACTTGCTCCGACCGCCTGTGACAACGTTAAATTATGTTTGAATCTGACCGGGGGTTTTTTTCTCCTCAATTTTCACGAGTTCTCAATACATATATGTATGTATTCAAACCGCCTGAGAATCGTCTCCAATGGAAGTATCGAATGTTTTATGTGAGTCACCACCATGGATTTGTCCTATATAGAGAATAGTAGGTTAGTGCCGTGAATGGGAAAAAATATCTGGCAATGCTTAGGAAACGGGATGGGCGAGGCTCTGCCGAGCCCATCCCGTTTCTGTGCCTCGCCAGATATTTTTTCCCATTCACGACACTAACCTACTATTCTATTTATCCCGTCAACACCTACAAATAGCTTTAAAATGTAATTACCCTACTACTACTACTACTACCTACTACACCGTGCATGAATATTTAATATTTTATGATTTAGTGTGGTTAAACCTTAAGAGCCATTGCCCACCATTATAAGCTAACTGACTTATCCAACAGCGTAGCCCACGATCATATACTACAAGTCGTGAATGGCTGTTCTGGTCGAACATAAACACCTCTGGACTGGCTGGTCGGTTCGAACATAAACACCTCTGGACTGGCTGGTCTGGTCCGACAAAAACACCTTCGTCGCACCGAGGTCGCAAATAAAAGTTAGTTTTCCAGTGGTTGCGTTCATAAAAATTGCGTTATTGACAAAATCGAATAAATTACCCAATATTAAAGTATCGGGTTTACCGGAAAGTTTCACGATACCCGTCCGGCACACCGACAACCAGACACCATGGCGACCAGACATAATTGTCATTGGATAACACATGTATCTTCCTGACAGGTTTGTTTTTAAAGGAACATTCGAAAATAGAAAGCACGCATCTGATTGGTCAATTGTAATCACAGCCTATATAATATGAAAAATTACATATAAAACCTCCGTTTTACCAGCCTGTGATTATTGACAGCCACGTTTTCGCCACTGCCCAATCACCACGGTTTATGTATCCCTACGCACGTTTATAAGCAATGGATGCTCCTGAACCAAATTTGTCCAACTTAATTTTCAGCGGAAAAAAACCACTGTTCGTTATATGCTCCAACGGTTCAGAAAGCAGGGAGCACACTATACCATAATGCAATGATGCTTGATAACTTGGATGACCTGATTATGAAACTGCATGGTGCCACCTTGGCATCTTTTGGGAATTTGAAAAATCCAAAATGGCCGCCACATATGTTCCAAAAATACAATAATTGCAATATATTAAATTTATGCAATCACTCTCGGCGTCTATGATCAGATTGTTCTCCTTAATGGGTCAATTTATATTAATATTGATATAGAAGAGTCAATGTATAATGGAGAATTCCAGATGGCCACCAAATATGTTCCAAAAACACAATAATTGCAATACATTGTATATTTTTAATTTTTCAATGTTTGATGGAATTTTATCAAATAAAAATAAATTGGGGAGGGTGACTTTTCTGTTATCGATAAAAAAGTATATTTAATGTGTTTAAACCCTTTGAACCCGAAAGCCCGCTGGCAATTCAATTACATTGCGTGACTTTTCATAAAATACATGTATATTTACAGAAACTGTAATATCGAAAGATGATGAAACGTTCATAACAAATTCGGAATAGAATTCCAAACCCGTGGGCGTAGATGTGTTTACGTGTGCCCAATAATCGACAGGATGTGTGACAAACCTATTTTCCCCGCCAATATTGTCGCAATTGTGTTAATTGTGTTAATTGTGTATGCGGTATGGGCAATTTCTGTAATTGACGGAAACCTTTATGAACAGGTACCACGACTGTAGTTTGGAGTAATAGGTGTACATAATTACATGCACTAAACAATACTGTTTATTGCTGTCCAATTCACTAAACACGTCCGTGACCAGGTTAACGGTACATGGTGTTGGACATGAGTTTGTGGACAACACCATTTGGTCAATAGCAGTTGTGAAGTGTTGCCAACAATAGTTACAATTACGGACACTGGCTACACAACCACCTCAATGATGTCAACGGTTTTGAACATCTATTGGCAATCTCAACTTGCAATCAAGTAGTTTGATTGGCTAAGCCTGAGCTGTAGCACAGCTTAGGCTTAGCCAATCAAGCTGCTTGACTTCAAGCACAATATTCAAGTATTTTGAAATAAACAAGATAGTAAGTATTGGAAAGATTAGCGCTGGCGGTAGTGTAATATATGAATGAATGGCCTTTTTGTGGAATTTATCGGGGTATAAACTTGAATTGGCGATAAAAATAAACAATTGGCGATAAAAAAATACAATTCTCGAAAAAAAAAAAATATTTTTCGAAAATTGTAATTTTTTATCGCCAATTGTTTATTTTTATCCTATTGGCTACTATAGGAATAAATGGCCTTTTTGTGGAATTTATCGGGGTATAAACTTGGAAACGTTTATATCCCCGATAAATTCCACAAAAAGGCCATTCATTCCTTATAATTCCAGCATTTGAAATACATTCATCACAAAATGTGTTTATTTTCCGTTTTCTTAAGAATTATTTTAACTGCGCCTCACGGTTACGGAAAGTAGTTCGGCGTGGGAGTTTAATGGGATATAAATTTTGGACAGAGACTTGCTACGGACCAATCAAATGCTAGGGAACTGTGTAAATATTGTTGTGCTGGAATTATACACAAGTACTCACAGGTGAAAGACGCGTTATAGGGATGTTAAAATGGTTAAAAATTCCTCCGCTAAAAGCCATAGATAATGGTTGGCAACGACAATAATGAAAGAAATATATCTGTATCAGACTGCAGAAGTGTGCTAGCAGATACGGAGCTAGACTGGCCACACTGTCATACGCCACGTTTCTCCATTATCATTAATATTTCATCATGAATAAATGGCAAGAACGATATGGTCAGGATCTATACTGATGTAAAAGGTATTAATACACTAAAATGAGGTCGCAAAGTGCCTAGTGTGTATGCAACAAGTATAAAATAGTCCTGCAAACTAGTCTGACTTTAGGCCAAAGACACAGTTTGCTTGCTGCTGTACACATATCTGAAACTATTTCTCACTTCGTTTTCATGACCATTTGAAGGATATTTAAAAAGTACTCGAACGTGGTGGTCAACGTGGTGTAAACTGTGTTAGATCCAGTGCAGACAGGTTGCAGCATACGTGAAAGTTGGTCCTGCAACATCTATATAAAAATAGAACGTAGCAGAACATGTGGTATATAAGGGATATTCTGTTAAATTACATGCACATTCAATGCGGTGTATTCTAACATAAAACGCCAAACCGCCAACAACATTAGTTCCAAGTTCAGTCACATTTCGACCGTTAGACCGCGGTCTATCACCTTTTGTTAGAAAGTGAGACACTACCCACTCGTAATAGCTTTAGGTTTTAACACAGAGGTGAACATATACGTAGATTCACTGCCCGATAAAGAGACATCACGCGATAACTGTCGCTCAGTTGATCTTAAAAATGATATTTAATTTTCATAACCTCCATAAACACCAGACTGTCCTAACATGGTGTCTTGTTGGGGAAATTATAGCAAATTAAAGTCCGAATGAAGCACAGACGTTTGACCAATTACGATGGACGAGATAAGTGTATTTGACAACATAGTTGAAGCAAACTAATAGGTCAATAATGACGACGTAATTTTGTATTATGGGACTGACAGCAACTGTCATGGGCTGCTTGAAAATAAAAAAGGAAGCAATTTTCATCAAAATATTTCGACAGTTGAATACGGACCGATATCAGTGAGATAAATTGCTGTATTGCATATGAGAAAAGCCAATTGACACCCTTAACACTTTGAACCCGAAATCCCGCTATATCGGTTTATGCAAAAAGTGCAGATCCAGATGAGCCGGGTCGTAACGAGCCGTCTCATCAGGATCTGCACTTTTTGCAAGTAATTTTCATATTTTTTAGAACAAAAACATCCCCTTTTCATAAATGGACTAATCTGAAAATCATTCTGTGACGATTGGATTGGTCGGAAAATTAGCATATCACAGTCCATTACAGTTACTTAAGGTTGAAAGGGTTAAACATAAGCTAAATAAATGTTGTATCTAAGAAGATGTGTGACTGTTCATGGAACATTTCTACAGAAAGTGTGATATTTTCTGCAAATGACGTCGACAGTTGACGAAATGTTCATAGCAAATGCGGAATTCCGCATTTGCTGTGAACATTTCTTCAACTTTCAACTTCCTATTCCTATTCCTATTCCGTACACTGTTTGCAAACACCACTATAGAGGTATGTAGTGTTGAAAGAGTTAATGATAAGCTGGTTGAGGTAGTTACGGTAATTACGGTTTTTAAAAACAACAAGCAGCTTATTTTCTCTACGACTGATGCAACGAAGTGTAATGTTACAGCTGCTTTTTTTTCAAACTGATTTCGCAGAACCACCGATTGACAAAAGAAAGCTTGCAAAATCAATGTGTTAATTTTAAAAATCAATCCCTTGTGGCTGTGACTCGCGAAATGGAGATTACCACATTTAAACATCGGTGGGAAGTTTTGTATACCAGTGCATGAATGTGACATGACACACGTGTAATAACACCTGGAACGAATGAATTTGATTGGCTGGCCGCATCACGGTAATTACGTATTCGTATTCGTATTATGCGCTAACGTTATACTAAACGAACACAATGAAGACGGTACAAATGACGTGCCCAATGGCGCGACACAGTAAGGACATTTGGGCGTTGATGTCATCATGTTTTAAACCTCATTAGAAACATCAGTGACTCAGTAACAGTAATGCAATTGTTAGAATGTGCTCCCGATTGTTAAGATTAAGTGCTTACAAAGAACAGGGGGCCGTTTCATTAAACGTCGTACGACTAAAATGTTCAAAATTATGATAGTATGTAAATTTCTTGTAAACAATTATTGGATATACATTTATTGAGCAGAGGCTACATATGCAGCCTATGCTCAATAAATGTATATCCAATAATTTTGCAGCCTCTGCTCAATAAATGTAAATCCATTAATTGAAATTTCCAGACGATTATAAATTTGCACTTACGAACAATTTAGTCGTACGAAGTTTAATGAAACGGGCCCCATGAACCTGTATTATATGGAGGATCTCAAACGAGTTTCCATTTGACATGAGATTTATGAAACGTGTCACGCACAATTTATGCACTGAGCCCCTGACGAGTTTTTCGTTCTTTGGAGGGTGAAGTCACGTGATAAACAGAATACCAAACTCGTTTCCATTTTTTATTTGATTTATGAAACTCGGCAGAGGTTCTCTGCATAAATTGTGCGTTACTCGTTTCATAAATCTCATATCAAATGGAAATTCGTTTGATATCCTCTATTTACGACATATGTGGTCGGCCAGATAATTATCTATGCTGTTCATTAGAAGAATGGCAAATGTTGCAATGACTGAATAGAGAACAGTGCAGACCCTGATCATACTGCGCGCATGCGCAGGCTGATCTGGGTCTACACTGGTCACATAACCCATACGCCCCATTTCTCCAATCACAGCCACATGTAAGATTCGTTAATTCTCAATTATTTGTTAAGCCGAAATTGTTCGTCATCACTGTTGCGTCATATATATTCGGTTATGACGTGGTTCTGTGCCGAATTATCATGGTAGGTATTTAATTTAATATGTTGGTCATAGAGAATTGCCAAGCTATTTAGCAAGGTTTCAGAGTTTCCTCCTGTCAGCTCCTTCCCCCTCCCCCCATGGTAAATTCCCATACAGAAATCATGTTTCGTAGCAAAATACATACTTGACCAACGTTCACGAACTAAAAAGAAGGCTCATTCTTAAATTTTGCTACAATCTCCTATTATGAAAATAAAAATAGTGTGTTTTACATTCTGGATATATCCATAACATTTGGGCAGGTTTCGTGAAACAGACAGTAGAAACGCTGATCTGGGTGCGCACTGGCTGATATCAAAGTGTGCTTCATTCTCACGCACAACTCAAATTAAGGACGGATTAAATTTCAACAAAACCTGGTAAATTACCTTGTCAGCGGTAATAACCGAGGATCCCCGAAGACATTTCTTTGGTGAAGTCGACAATAGAAAGGGCACGAAAATTGGCTCACAACGAGGCATAAAATTTCTCATTTAAAAAACCAATAAAAGCAGCTTTCTTACGCCATGTTGGGTAACATGTCGAGTGGCACTTTGGTTTATTGGACAGTTTTGGCGGGTAATGAAAAAGAGACTTCTCGAACAGTGTATTGACAAATTAGACGCTTAACCGTCTGCAGGTGCTACACTGAGGAAGCACTTAATAATGTTAGTTTTGCCATGGCCGTGTTCGTTTGGTTGTGCATGAAGTAACCGCGGGAAAACTATCGTGCATCAACTCATTACAGAAAGCGAGTAAAATGTGTTTATTCGCGTGCATAATTATAATTATGATTTATACGTCACACACCTGTTCATTTCTTGAAGCATTTTCCGTTTGAAAATCTTGCTGATTTGACGAAATCCGGGATGACGCTTAATAGTTTGTTTAACCACTTTCATTATACAGTAGCGGCTGCGTTTATTGTTCACCTTGGAAACCAGGGGCCCGTTTCACTAAACTTCGTAGGACTAAAATGTTCGCAGGTGCAAAATTATGACAGTCTGTACATTTTACATTAACAATGTGTTCGTGTAAACAATTATTGGATTTACATTTATTGATCATATATGCTGCCTATGATCAATACATGTAAATCCATCCATTGAAATTTACAGACTATTCTATATCTGCACTTACGAACATTTTAGTCGTACGAAGTTTAGTGGGCCAGTTTCACTAAACTTCGTACGGTAAAAATGTTAGTGCGAATACATGTAGTTCTATAAATTCACTTCACACATTAACGTGATTCATTAATGCTACTTTTTTAACTTTTATTTAGGGGTGATTAAAGCTGAACAAATTCACATAAGATTTCCAAAAATCTGATGATAATGCGAACTTTGTTGTACATTTTATATTTGCACTTACGAACATCTTAGCAGTGCGAAGTTTAGTGAAACATTGCAAAGTATACTTATCTAGCAAAGTATAGTTTGAGGGAGTAATCATTTATTTTTCCCGAAATGCATTATTTCACATAGAACTAACGACTGCATATATTTGATGATTAAAAGTATGCAGAATTATTATACTGAATTTATTACAACACGTGGGTCAAACCAAACACACCACGTGCAGATTCGGAACAAACAGGCAGGCGCTACTGTAATAAATTCAGTATAATAAACACTATAAATTTATCCTTAAATAGAATATTTCTCCGCCAACGGATACTTTGCTAGATAAGTATACTTTTCAATGTTGGTGAAATAGGCTACATATGTGAACGTGGTCCAAACATGCCACATACGCCCTTTTTCTGTATTCCTATTAGCCAATCAAATCCCCGTTTTCCCGCTTGTGAACAGGTTTTTATGTTGTTGTGTTTACTAATGTCGAACCGTTTTTTGGTTTTATCAGCAATGTTAGCCACTGCAATTACCGTTTAGTCGTTCCCGGCCTGTTTAAAAAGACGCTGCGCTTGCGCATTGATGCGAAAAGGTACAACTTGTTTTGACCCAAAGATTATAAGCATGCACACTGAAAACAGAAATGGAAATGGTCAGTGTTGCAAAAAAAGTTAAAGGTATGCAATGCAAAATGATCATGCACAGTGAAAAAAACAACACAATAACTGGTTTTCTGGCAAACGTGGGTCAAACCAAACACACCACGTGCAGATTCGGAACAAACAGGCAGGCGCTACTGTAATATACTATAATTTACTTCAAGTGTTGTTGTTGTTGTTGTTGTTGTTGTTGTTGTTTTAAAATTGTACATTACATTAACTTATTACTTCCGAAACATGTCCCCGATACAGTGTTGGATTGGCATATTATACATACAAATGTGATACAAAGTTCATCTGCTGTACTTAAAGTGATTGATTATGGCTGGCGGCTGGCTGGCTGGCTCGATTTGATTGATTGATCGATCGATCGATCGAACACACATTGTCCGCCACTTCAGTTGCAATCAACATCGTAACTATTATGCAACAAACACCTGTCCATATAGATCGAATGCAATGCTTTGTTAGTTACGCGGAAACAATGTTGCCATGACAACAACAGCAGGCGCTGTAACCAAAAGCACAAAAGCGCACTTATCGAAATAGTAGTATCATGTATGGTGGATGGCTAGGGACATTTAGCTACATTGTATCATAACAGGATGTGCGAATGCGCAGGCTGATATGGGACTACGCTGATATGGGTGTGTATATGTGCGTATGTGTGTGTACATGTTTGTGCATGTATGCATGTGTGTGTAGATGTGTATTGCTATGTATATGTATGTCTATTTCTAATTTATTGTTAAAATTAATACGAGCTATAACACTTAGTACACCCTGTGATCAGTAAGCGGAGACTGTGCGATATACATGAGTGTATGATACAAATACAGGTCGCGGCAGGGTCTGAAATCTATTTGCCTATTTTCCACGATTGTGGTGTTTCTGCATTTATTATATTTAGTAGTTTACCCATGTACGCCATCTTGCATTGTACGTATATTATACCATAGTCATGTATGTATGCTCATGAGGCAGTTGCCTCGATGCAATACACTATTCTCGATCTCTATGTTCTAATTCGCATTGTCAGTTTCTTGTCAAATGCCAGAAGGGGTGAAACTGGCTGATGGTTGGACACAACAAAGATGGCCGACTTGGCCACTCCCTATGCGCTATAGGACACATTAACGAGGCAGTGTTCACATATAGTATGGTGTTATACATATATTCCATTACATTTAGCAATTGTCTTTGAATCAAAGGATGATCAGGTATAGAACGGGTCCTTAAGAGTCCAAAAATGTCGTTCCTTCGTTTCTACGCCGTACAGAGGCCAACATTACGAACCTTAACCCTTTGCATGCTAGCGGTGAAAATATCCGCCAAACGAATTAGGAGTATATGTTTTATTTCTCTCTGTAAATATGTCTTGAAATTTCATTAGAATTGCGTCCTCTGGACACAATTCTAATGAAATTCCAAGACATATTCATGATATTTATTGGGTGAAATATAAAGAAAATACAATGAATTGTCGTCTATTATTTTTTAACTATTTATAGCCCACAAATTTCCCAGCATGCAAAGAGTTAAATAGCGCTTCGAAGCCGCGTAGTGACGAACATTAATAACCTTATAGTTTGTTCGTTCGTTTCTGTGCCGTATAGAAACGAAGATTCCAAACAATAACTTTCGTTCTTTCGTGTCTAAGCCGCACAGAGACGAACATTAAGAACGTTACATTTCATTTCCACGCCACCTAAATACGAATTTAAGAACCTTAAAGTTTGTTCTTCCTTTTCTACACCGCATGCTAGCGGTGAAAATATCTGCCAAACAAATTAGGAGTATATTTGTTATTTCTCTCTGTAAATATGTCTTGGAATTTCATTAGAATTGAGTCCTCGGGACTCAATTCTAATGAAATTCCAAGACATATTCATGATATTTACAAGGATAAATAAAAGAAAATATGATGAATTTTTGTCCGCTATTTTTTAACTATTTATAGCCCAAAAGTTTCCCAGCATGCAAAGAGTTAAGGTTCTAAACTGTCGTCTCTATGTGCCATTGAACTGAAGAGACGAAATGTCCCTGACGATCCATGACCGTTGTACTTAATATTCGCATTAAAACGCGTGAAACAAAAGTTGTCGTCTGCTGTTACTGGAAAATAGATCGCAAAGAGCAGACGACAACATTTTATTCAGCAGTATAATGGTTATAAAGTGCTGTCAAACCATGTTTCTGATGAGAACAATGGAATATACAGTGGAACCTCTCGATAATATTAAAGTAAAGCAACATTTAAGAAGGAGCCTTCTTTTTATTTCGTGAAATTTTGTCAAATATTGATTTTATTGCGAAAAAAAAATTTCCCCGTGTTCAATCCCATATGTCATTTGGAAAAAATTTGAACTTCAGAAATACTGGACCGATTTTCAAAATTTAACTTTTGTTTTCCTAGTTATATCATTGCCAAGCTATCTAGCCAGGTTTCAGAGTCAATTTCCTTCTTTTCTTTTTTTTGTTGACTTCTCCCACAGCTCCTCTCTGTTTTTCCCCCATGCTAAATTCCCATAGACAAATAAATTTTTCGTAATAAAATCAATATTTGACAAAATTTCACGAAACAAAAAGAAGGACCATTCTTAAATTTTAATAATTTTTTTTATATTATCAAAGAAAAATATTGTTTTTGCATTGTTTATATGGCCGTAAAATTTGGGCAGGTTTCGTGAAACAGACAGTAAGCACTCCATGAACAATGCTTGTGATTGTATATCATTAACAGACACGATATTGAAATAACGTTCAGTGAAGCCCATCTAAATTAAACAAAATGGCGTCCCTATGGTGTCCGGTTTAGAGATGTTCCACTGTAGATCATAAATAGCAGACGACAAAGTTTAATTTATCAGTGTAATGGTTAATGTTCGTATTCAAACGCCAATCGTCAAAACGATATCGAAGGATTTTCCCACTGAAGCACGTGAATTCAATACACACAGTAAAGCAATTATGTTTTAAAATTAACTGAAGTATTTCTCGAGGCGTGAAACTGCTTTATTCAGACGAGACAGGCTAACAACCAGAAAATAAACATCTTTAGCCGGATCGGAGATGCGTGTATGTTAAGTAAATAAATGGATTATATTGACATTGTAAACACTCATTTAAATAATATACGGAATTAATATCGTCATTGTGTGGAAGATTATAAACATAAGTTAACGATTAATGGAGTTATACTGTCATAATCTGAAAATAATTCGAGTGTATTGTGTGTGATAGTTGGTTTTCAAACTGGATTTAAGGTTAATATTGTTAATTAGGAATATTTCAATACTCGACGATTCAACGTCTATGGAACTATGTAGATTCCTTTACAGGTGTATATATATATAAAGATATCGGACTCCAGACATATGGATTGTATCTTGTTATAAGTGAAAGTATCAGGACGTGGACTATACTGGCAACTATATGGTGTTTGCGGGGCAATTCGCCGTGGAATTTTACACAAACAAATGGAAGTAAAGTAATAAATGGGACACGTTTATAATCTAACAAGAGGGAACTAATAAAATATCAAGTGCACAATTCAACCAAACTCGCCTGGATTTTAGCGATCATATCTGCCCGTTATCAGTTTTACTGGGTCAAGATTATAGTGTGTCCTTAAACAAAGACGTTAAGTGTGTTTGCGTGTCTGTTTGTGTGGTTGACTCCCCAAACATGGCGAGATAACGGAGACAAATTAAGTGAAATCTGCCCATGTGCATAACGGGAGATCCCGCCTAGCGAATTCCTGCACGGACATACCAGTGTCTCCATACACAGACCGTTAGCAGGGGATCTAACTTATGGGCATAGCCTGGAATTTGGATCACATAACTTTCGTTAAAGGATGTGAGTTGTTTGCATAACCGTCATAGTCGGTCTTCACTGAGTGTGTATAAAAATCGACGAAATAAAACTGGGATGTGGACGTTATAATGTTGGTAACCATGGTGATTAGTGTGAATCCGAACATGGAACATTTACTGACGAAGATGCAGTCCTGGAGCATCGTGCTTCTGCTTGGAGTTGTGTCTATAGTCCAGGCGCAAAAGGTACGTCCAATTATGTTTTCGGGGCCTTGGTCTGCTGACACATCAATGGTTTGCCCTCAGAGTTTAAAGGGGAAACAGGCATTTAGAAGCCACTAGATGGCGAAGTTACAAGTTGTTTGATAATATTATGCATGCTTCATTTCCGGGACATATTTTGTTTTATAAATAGGACACAGATAATTACACGATTTGACACAAACATAGATAATGCAGATATACAATATATATTACCCTAAATCCCTGAAAATATCGCATTAAATACTGACATGAAATAAAACAATTCTGGAAGTCATGGTTTTCACATTATTTCAATATGTCACTTGCTATATATACACTGTAGCGTGTTACATCTCATGCGTACTTTATTGTGTCTCATTTTTAAACATGAATATGCTATCTAATAATTCTCTACGTATCCGTACAGTAGTATCGTTCGCTTCAGGTATGAATACATTATGTATGTATGTGTTGTCAAGGTGACACGCTGTTACAAATATTTGTTTACCAGGTTCTGTAGCCTATTTCATCAACATTGCAAAGTATACTTTGAGGGAGAAATTTTCAATTTTATGATAAATTTATTAATTTTTATTATGCTGAATTTATTACATTATCACAGCCAATTTGGCTGTGATAATGTAATAAATTCAGTATAATAATTCTGCATACTTGTAATCATGAAATATATGCATTTGTTAGTTCTATATGAAATAATGCATTTCATGAAAAATAAATGATTACTCCCTCAAAGTATACTTTGCTAGTAAAGTATACTTTGCAATGTTGATGAAATAGGCTACTGATGTTACGTTTATGACATGTAATATTATACCGTCAGCGTGGAACCTCACCGAAGCTGAATCCAAATTGGGGATGAAATTACTGTTAGAAAATAGACCTTATGAAATTTGTAACAGTTGTAGAGATTGGTCCTCTTGCACACAGGTGGAAGACTCGGACCTTGGACTCAGTGAATGGCCCATTTGAAAAAATGTTGCCCCTATATTTTAATTAGTGAATATCCAGAGCGGAATGGGTGCAGGTTATGGGAAAATAGGTCCCACATCATCCATGCGAAACATGAAAGTAGCAGAGAATAGCAACATGTGTGGTCATTGGTTAGGTTGTATATCACAAATATTTGGTGGTGGTCCACCATAAGCGAATAAAAACACTAGGTAACATGATAATCCAACATGCAGTGTCAAGGTAATGATCAACGAAATCGTGTAAATGGTGGTATAAAGTTGTTTGGATCTACTGCATTCAGCCGAAAACATGTTCATGCTTACTGTTTAACATCTGTATTCAACCTCTAGGTCACGTGCTGATGGCTTACGACATGCTTAATTGATGTCAACGAAATCTGGTTATGTATACACATTTTTCGTTGTTATTATATTATATTATACCTCTCCTCTTTACCAATATGAACCAGTATTATTGGACTGTCTGGTTTCTTGTGTCGCTGAGCATACAATGGAATCCAGCCGTTTCACATATTGCATGAATTCCGCTTACAAGTCTGAATGGTGAACGGTGTAGGCCCTGATCAGACTGCGCGGAGGCGCAGGCTGATCTGGGGCTACTCTGGTCACAGTAGTTATAGGGTACGTTTTGTCACCCGGTGGCTCACAAATTGTCGTAGTTTCCTCATATTCCTGGCGAATTACAGCCTCGTCAAGTTCTTAAATTTCTACTCGTCCAGATTGGATGTCATCTATTCGTGTATGTTGTAACCCTTACACCGCTATCTTAATTTTTTGTCGTCTGCTGTTTATTTTCTATTTTCATTTTTATGTCAAAAACATGCTTTGACAGCACTTTAGAATAATTTACACCATGCTTTGACAGGACTTCAAATTGGAAATGATTCTGAAGTGCTGTCAAACCATGTTTTTATTGAGAAATAAGGCAATATATGAAAGAAACATCAGACGAAAATTGTTGTGTGTAGCAGCGGTCTAAGGGTTCATGTTTATGCCGCACTGTCTCTTCAAACTACCACTCGTCCAGATAGACAATTCTCTCGCCAATACGAGTGGATTTGTCGAGGCATGAATCGTGATTAGAGTAGAACATTTTCAAACCAGACACTCGGGGGTCACTATGTGTTAACTAATCAGGAGCTACACAGTTGGTTAAACACCATAAACTTTCGTATAGAGCAATTGTTTTTTAGCCATGTCATCTCAAATTCACTTAAATCCGACCCTGTTATAACAAAACTGTGTTTATAGTTTTATAACATATTCTGATATACGAGCATACCCGACCAACGTAGCTACATACTACAAACCATTGGCTCCTAGTCTATACATGGATAAATCCTGATCAGAGATGTACATAAATAGCAGTGTTTACGCTGGTCACAACAGCCGTAGACTATGTAGTTTCTTTTGCCAAAACATCTCAAGTATATACCCCATAAAATATTTGAGAATGTGTCAATGTCCTCGCGATGTTTTATGGTGTTCATATTGTTTTTATCCCGTCAACACAGTGCGTATGTGCCGTGAAACACGGTGCCGTGAAACATTTTTGATATCCAGTCAATACTATTTTTGCATTTTACAGCCATTTGTAGGTGTTGACGGGATAAATAGAATAGTAGGTTAGTGCCGTGAATGGGAAAAATATCTGGCGCGGCACGGAAACGGGATGTGCTCGGCAGAGCCTCGCCCATCCCGTTTCCTGAGCCTTGCCAGATATGTTTTCCCATTCCCGGCACTAACCTACTATACTCTATATACCACTTGTGGCTGTGACTGGAGAAATGGAGCTTATGGGATTTGTGAACAGTGTAGCTCCGGATCAAATATCACATTCCTGTTGCCTGATAACGATCGATTTTGTTTGTTAGAAGCACGGCGGGTGTTTCATCGATGGAATGGCGAACAGTGCAGATCCTGTTCAGACAGTGCGGATGCACAGGCTGATCTGGATCTACACTGGTCGCAAAACCCATACTCTCCAGTAACAGCCATATTTGTAGTGTTAGTTTCTGAACCCGCATGTACACTCACATACAGTATTTGATACGTTACACTGCCATTCTTATATCATGATAATGTATGTTCATGATTGCAAAACACGCGGATATACAGTGGTCCTAAAACTCATAGGCCCCATTTCTCCAGTCACAGAGACATATGGCTTACGGCGAAATCTTCCTCAATTGGACACCATGGTGACAGCTGGTCGTATATCTATGTTTAATTTTAGAATACTGCTCGTTTTAAATTGCGGATGTAACATTAATTAATGAAGACATCGTGACTTTGAGTAGCTTAAATTCTTCAGAAAGCATAGTCAGTCCGGTTACATTAGTGCAAAAGTGCAGTCGTTCGTTAACAAGAAACATCTATGAAATATAATGTACTTGTAAACGACAGCACACGGCGTATTGTTGTAGACTGGTAAATCGTGCAATGAAAACTTGATGTCGTGAGTTTTGAAGTATGCCAAAAGGCAATAAAACGATGGGAAAATTGATTCATCTGCGTTTCGTTTCTCGTCACTTAATATCACTTTAAATAAGTATTTTAATGTGTTTATAGTCCAATATTTCGTCATTTATCTAAGTATGTAAAGGTTAACCGTATAGTTTTTGTATCGACGCCAAGGTGGGTCATGACATATGCGACCAGTTAGTTCCTGGTCCGAGTCTGGTCTGACTCTGAGACCCGTTTCACTAAACTTCATACGATACAAATGTTCATACGAATAGTTTTATTAATTTGCTTTTCATATTAACTAATGCTTTCATTTTCCGCCTACATGTACACATTATTACATGTGAACACATCCGCTACAAATTACCAACAGAGTATGCCAATGTAAATGCTATTCTAATTTCCAACTTCGCACTTACGAACTTCTTAGTCATACGACGTTTACTGTTGTACTGTTCGCCATTTGGTAAACAAAACATTAACCCGTTCAACACCACAGGCTATAAAGCCAACAGTTGCAAACACTGTAGATCCAGATGAGTCGGCTCGTAACGACCGGCTCATCTGGATCTGCAGTGTTTGTCAGTATTGTTCAATTCTTAAAACAAATGATTAAGAAGAGAAAGAAAATCACAAAATAAGGTTGCTCGAGAGAATTGGAGTCCAATGCGTTTCTCAGCTCGTGACGAGCCGTCTCATCAGGATCTGCAGCATTTGTCAATACTGTTTAATTCTACAACACATCCGCAGTTTCGCGTAATGGAAGTCGTACAATTAATATAACAACGCCAACATTTGCAAACAGTGTCCAGATGAGGCAGCTCGTAACGATCTGCAGCATTTGTCAGTAGTGTCCAATTCTAAAACAAATCCGCATGTTCGCATAATGGAAGTCATAAAATTGGTATGGAAAAGCCAATGTTAAATATTTAGGGGGGGGGGGGCAATGGCGAGCTAACTTTGGATTATTACTGGCAACCGTTCGTTACCTACGCCGTCTCCTTGTACCTGTGTTAATCCCGCCAAGATGTCATCGTTTCTGAACATCTATTCTCAATGTCAACTCGCAATCAAACAGTTTCATTGACTGAGCCTGAGCTCAGCAAATGCTCTAATAATATTCAAGTATGTTATGTTGTAACAAATAATATTTTGCCCCCCCCCCCCCACCCAAGTGGTACTGACTATCCTATTTTAGGGATCTAACTCATGCACTAATATATACCAACGCGGCTTCTATCTGTGCCAGACTAGCACAGATAGCAACACACGTCTTCATTGCGGGTGGTACACGTTCATTCATTAGCACAACCAAATCATAATACACAATCTAGGGCCCGGATTGATCCATTTACGATATTCCAATGTTGACAAATCGTCAATTTTCGGTCCACAATTCCCACTATCTTGTCACTTGTTCGACGATTTATCGGTCGAAGGTGTTGGCAATCGTAACATTTCATTCATACTCGCACCTAAGATCGCGATACACAAAACAGTCGTAGCGAGTAATGACCGTACTAGTGCCATCACACTGCTACTCTAAAAACTATGAGTGCATAATTAAGGAATAATGTTGCTGCCACAAGTTCAAAGAATTTCCCAACATGTCAGTGTTACTATGTTCGTCAGACCAACAATAGAAGACTTTATCAAACTATAATTCCAGCACAAAAATATTTACACAATTCCCTAACATTTGATTGGTCCGTAGCAAGTCTCTGTCCAAAATTTATATCCCAGTAAACTCCATGCCGAACTACTTTCCGTAACCGTGAGGCACAATTAAAATAATTATTAAGAAAACGGAAAATAAACACATTTTCTTGATGAATTTATTTCAAATGCTGGAATTATAAGGAATGAATGGCCTTTTTGTTGAATTTATCGGGGATATAAACTTGGAAAAGTCGCGGGAATACTGGACGAGGCCTTCCGGCCTTCGTCCAGTATTCCCGCGACTTTTCCAAGTTTATACCCCAATAAATTCAACAAAAAGGCCATTCATTCCTATAGTACAGACGCTTACATTGAGTTCATCGCCGAAGAACGCTAAGATGTTAGATAGTTGTTTTCTTAAGTTATAAAATATGCTCCCCTGCTGATAATTAGGTCATTTGAAAATGGTAGCAATTTCACGAAAGCAGAGACGTCGTTATATTGCTATAGAAAGGTTTTTTGGAAAGGATGTTATAATTCGGTGTGTTCATACACTATCGGTGTAATTTATTGTTAACATAACAGAGAATAAGGAAATACGATTCCACCAGATAGTGTCGCAGGTGTTGCTTTGTTTTCGTATTTTATCTCTAACAAATTGTTTACCAGTTCCTCCACCGATGCTTGGGTCACGACGATGTCTGCCCAAACCTAAATGTGGCTGTGACTAGAGTAATTGGGGCTTATTGGATTTGTGACCAGTGTAGTTCCTGATCAAACACCACACCTTAGCCTGATAACGATATATATTGCTTGTTGGGATCATGACGGGTGTTTCATTGATGGAATGACGAACAGTGAAGATCCTGATCAGACTGTGCGGATGCACATGCTGATCTGGATCTACACTGATCACAAAACCCATAAGCCCCGTTTCTACAGTCACGGCCACAAATGACATTATCACAATAATTAATTGTGATACAAGTCGGGTTGACATCTGTAAACGTTTCCCATAGATCATAATCTCATATTTACTGATTCAAAAACAGTTCGTGTTTCCGGGTGAACTGTGGATATTGTGAACGCGGGAAAATGAATGCTATCGTCTGTCGAGTTTTCAAAAGTGCCGTAATACTCATAGAACAGAGATAGACATGTTTTGGCAGTACGTTAGAATTGTCTCCTGAAGACGATTCGAACGTACTGACAAAATATGTATTATTTTGAAAAACAGAAATGAAAAAATGACCCTTTAATGCGGGGTGGTTAGGTTTAATACCCGGTCTTTTAGAATATAGACACACCGATACACAAGTGTCAACCTTTGTTTTATTGAGGGTGAGTCATACCTTCATAAACAGTTAATTTGATTAATGATAACGATTAGAGACCTGAATGTGTCTATCTAATTAATTAATTAATTAATGAACCAAAGACAACGAAACCGCACAACTTGTCATTTACAAACAGGACATTAACAGACTAACGTACGCTATAATACATCAGTGTGTTTTCAAATCAATTGTATTGTGTTGGAAGTCAACTTTTGTAACAGAACAGATATGCAAGCAAGGTAACTGCAATATGTACGTAGATGCTGCACTGGACGAGCAGTGTGACCGAATGATGTAAGCCCGCCATGTCATATACACAGAATTAAGTTACGAGCCTGAAACATGATAAACATCTTCTTGATGTCTAAATCATGTTGACACATAACGCCGATCTATTGTCCGAGGCTCACTGTTTATTCATTCTTACAGTCCACATCAAAATGCAAATATCTTTGCAAGTTGGTCCTTGCATGTGCAAGGACCAACTTGTAAATATATTTGTGGCGTACATGACAGTTGGGTTTGCCGAATTTACTGAAAAGCAAGTGTTATTAGTGATAACACAATGACTGTGTCTTGCCTACAATATAGCATCTTGCTGAATTATATTGGATAGTCATAAGATTCATTATCTACGGAGCCCCGCAGGGGACATGGATTTTTTTTTTTTATTAATTCGTTCCCACGAAATAACAATTTGTTCCCTCAGTTCCCACGAAATGACAATTCCTTCCCTCAGTTTAACAATTCGTTCCCTCGAATTAACAATTCGTATCGTGGGAACGAATTGCTAAATTGAGGGAACGAATTGTTAATTCGTGGGAACGAATTGTTAAATTGATACTGAAGAAGGCATTCATTTATTAGTTACGGTGGAACAAGATGTTCGATGACCGTGTCAGTGGTCTTGAAATTTCAAATCTCCATTCGTCGAAACAAATGATTTATTAGCCAGTAGGTCATATAACAATCTGACCAACCCTCAATAGCATCATATAGGATAACACTGTTACGGCTGAGTCTCCATGTACCATATGCACGCATGCTCAGCACTCACGGTCTGACATACCGGCATCGTGCAATAATTCCAGCACAAACATATTTACACAATTCCCTAACATTTGATTGGCCCGTAGCAAGTCTCTGTCCAAAATTTATAGCCCAGTAACCTCCCACGCCGAACTATTTTCCGTAACCGTGAGGCGCAGTTAAAATAATTCTTAAGAAAACGGAAAATAAACACATTTTCGTGATGAATTTATTTAAAATGCTGGAATTATAAGGAATGAATGGCCTTTTTGTGGAATTTATCTTGGAAAAGTCGCATGACTTCCATATGTTTTTTAGTCAATTTCAAACAATTCCATACAATTCCAAACCTAAAATATACGATAACCAGAAAAAAAATACCAATTTGCACTGATTAACAATGTATACGGTATTACCATCTCGAATAAAAGAAACTATAATTTATGACGTTGGCGTCCGACCTTGAGACTTGCCTTCGTGAGCTCTTGCACGCTCTCCGGTGATTGAAACAACGAGGGGTGCCACACTGTACTTACCTCCAAGTTAAAGATTGCCAAAGCTGGCAACTCGTCACGAACCAGGAGGTAATCCAGAGTCAAAGGTGAAATAGCATTATCTCTGAATGCCATTCAAATGTATAATAGTACATGTAATACAAATTACAGATATGTGGCGGTGACTGGAGAAACGGGGGCTTATGGGATTTGTGACCAGTGTATCTCCTTAACAAATAGCACACTCCTTTAGCCTGATACCTATCTATATTGCTCGTTAGAAGCATAATCGTTGTTTCATTGATGGAATGGCGAACAGTGTATATCCTGATCAGACTGTGCGGCAAAACCCATAAGCCCCATTTTTTCAGTCACAGCCACATATATGCGTATAGCATGATTGTGCTATACTAATGTACGGTGAGACGTTTGCCAAAATACAACAAAACAAAAAAACAGCCTATGGTGCAAATATGATCAATGGTGCCATTCAGACAATTGGTAACCCACTCAGAGTAAATGATTTATGGTCCATATGTGTGCTTGTGCAACTAATTTCAATACAACAAATAGATATACTGCATAACATGGCTTCCATATGTGTGCCTGCGCAATGTATCCCCATACAACAAATATATGTACTGCATAACATGACTTCCATATGTGTGCTTGATCAACTAATTGCAATACAATATAAACTGCATAGCATGACTTCCATATGTGTGCTTGTGCAACTTATCTCCATACAACAACTAGATTGGTCAGTAAGCGAGGCTTACGGAATACCCCCCGCATTGGCCCAGGTACCCCTAGATATGTAAAAGTTTTCCAAGTGTGTGGGCTTGTGACCTGGACTCTGGGCTTAGCGGGGCGGCACGAACGTGAATTTTTCACATGGTGGTAGAGGTCCATTGGAGCAATGTGTGTGTGTGAAATGTGAAGCAGATCCGAGCAATGAAATAGAAGTTATAACCGATTTCTCTGATGTTAAGTTTTGTAAAGACTAAGTATGTGACCTTGACCTCGAGATCTGCGGGAATTTGTCACAACATGATAGGAGAGCCTTAGAGTAATGCACCACGGCTTGAAATATTAAGAATTTTCGATGAAAGAAATAGAAGTTATAACATATTTCTCTGATTATAAGTTTTGTAAAGAGACTACGTATGTGACATTGGCCTTGTGATCAGCGGGGGTTGGACGGTCGTAGATATGTCACAGTATGACAGTACAACCTTAGAGGAATGCACGAGTGAAATATTAAGAATTTTCAATGAAGGAAATAGAAGTTATAACTTATTTATCTGATGTTAAGTTTAGTGACGGACGGACGGACTCCAGTATACTCCCCTCCCCATAACTCATTGCGGGAGGTATAAATAGATATACTGCATAACATGACTTCCATATGTGTGCTTGTGCAATTGCTTGAAACTCATTCGAATGGTACTACCGATTCAAATACAATGACAATCATGTATCAGCCAAGTAGCCCATGCACACCACCGCCTGCGCTAATCTTGCCAATAGTTGTTATAGGAATGAATGGCCTTTTTGTGGAATTTATCAGGGTATAAACTTGGAAAAGTCGCGGGAATACTGGACGAAGGCCGGAAGGCCTCGTCCAGTATTCCCGCGACTTTTCCAAGTTTATATCCCCGATAAATTCCTTATAATTCTAGCATTCGAAATAAATTCATCAAGAAAATGTGTTTATTTTCCGTTTTCTTAAGAATTATTTTAACTGCGCCTCACGGTTACGGAAAGTAGTTCGGCATGGAGTTTACTGGGATATAAATTTTGGACGGAGACTTGCAACGGACCAATCAAATGTTAGGGAATTGTGTAAATAGTTTTATGCTGGAACTATCAATGTATAATCTATTTATTTCAAAATTCTTGAATATTGTTCTGGACAACAAGCAGCTTGATTGGCTGAGCCTGACCTGTGCTACAGCTCAGGCTCAGCCAATCAAGCTGCTTGCTTGCGAGTCAAGATTGCCAGTAGATGTTCAGAAATGTTGACATCCAGGCAAGGTGGTGTAAATAGTGTATACAACAATGAAATGAACACATAACATGAACGAAAATCGCAAAATAATGTATTTGACATTGCAAAAGTTCCATCGAACGTGCAATGGATGTGTCATATACGAATATGTGTAAATGTTAACGCCCGTCTAACGTTTACCCTCCCATTCAGCAATGTGTGACAAAAACATAGGTGCATGTAGATTCACAGATTATCACTATTCGTCCATGAAATTGTGTTGCATGATTCGGAACAAACCAACATTAAGCCTTAAACCGAACCAACCAACTGTATTAACCTTATCAGACGAATCAAACATATGGTAACCTGATTTCGAGGGGCTTGTCATATACGTGTATACACATTTTCTGCTCCAGTTAAACATGATTTTTGTTTCATATTCATAATAAAGCAATGCAATAATATGCCATATATTCCAAACAACTCAGAACTCACCATATTCCAATCAAACCAACCAAAACCCTATTCCCGACAAAATGTCCGAATCCGTTGGATTCGGGCGTTTTGTCGGGAATAGGGTCTGCACGACAAAGGGAATATTTAAGCAGCAATAATTGCGTAAATGGGGGATAATTAAATTAGATTACTATAATCAGCCATGATTTTGCGTTAACCACATTATGTTTTCCGCCATAAACATAGTAGAGACGCACGAACAAAGATAGTATTATTAGACAACAATGTGCTCATCGTTTGATCTTTCTCCTATTATGCTTTAAAGCACATGTGCAGTGAATGAGCCTCATGGACTGTACGGTGTAATGTCGATCATATTCTCAAAAACAACTTAAATATAAGCTAACTATCTTCTCAAAAGACGAAGATTTACTTTTAGATACAATGTATTTGGCATTTCCTGTGAAGCGTTCACCATTTCAACGATAGTTATGGGTGACTTATATCATCAGACTTAGATCAGTAGCCTATTTCATCAACATGGCAAAGTATACTTTGAGGGAGAACTTTTCAATTTAATGATAAATTTATTATTTTTTATTATACTGAATGTATTACATTATCACAGCCATTTTGGCTGTGATAATGTAATAAATTAAGTATAATAATTCTTCATACTTTTAATCATCAAATATATGCAGTCTTTAGTTCTATATGAAATAATGCATTTCGGGAAATATAAATGATTATTCCCTCAAAGTATACTTTGCTAGATAAGTATATTTTTAAATTTTGATGAAATCGGCTACAGGTCGCTTTTCTACGCTATGGATCAGCTGTTTTAAAACATTGATGAGCTGAAAAAAGTAATAAATTGCACAGAAACGAATATCTCATTTTTGAGTGTGCTGTACGTAATAGGTGACAGCTGCTCGCCATTGTATATTGCTGTAATACAATAAGGTTCCATACACAGAGCATGTCAAAATACATACACATTCATGGAACATATAGCAGTTTTATTCGATATACAGAATTATATCCGAGAGTATACATAGCTATAGCTGTAATTAAAAATTGTTGGTAGTAGTATGAGCAATCGGTATACTAGTAACACTATTCGCATATACCGCCATTGCACATAGACCGCCATTGCACATATACACGCCATTGCACATATACCGCCATTGCACATAGAGCGCCATTTTAAATGTAACTGAGCTATTTGCAAGTTTTATCGGTTTTAACATGTATATTTAATATACCTATAAGAACATGTGCGATTTTTCATGAAAAATTATTGACAATAATTGTTCGTAAATGAAGTCGAAAGTCGACTAAATTTTCATAGCAAATGCATGAAATGTCGTCATCTTTCGACGTCATATACAAAAAACATATCACAGTTTCTGTAAAGACAAATGTATATTTCATGAAAAATATCGCATGTTCGTAGGTACAAAATCACATGGCGTGTGTCATATGGGTGTAATACTTCAAATTGAAGGGGTCAATGGTAGAAGTGGACTAAGTCCTTGATGGACTTAGTCCCCTTCTACCATTGATCCCTTCAGTTCTGTATAATCCAATACCGTTGGTGCAACTGTGGTCTATAAGATGTGAACTGCTCAAATTTACTAGTTCACCGAAAACAAGTACATTTCATAAGTGACGTATAACTGTTTTGTAAACTAATAAATAATTAATTTTCAAGTATACTATCAAATATTCAATCTGACATATCATAATGATTAATTGGACGGATATCCGATCTAAATCATCTTTATCGTATATAATGTTATTTAGCATATGCAGAGATATATTCATATATTCTGTCGATGGTGTCATAAATTATGCCAGATTTTCCGGAAACGGTCATAGTGAACACTTGTTGACTTTGAATGAATGCATAATTTGCTTTCGCCACTGACTCAATGTGCATGATCACATGGTTACAACAACAACAACGTCGCCCACTCCAAAGTAAGTATTATTTGATAGTTTCCTTAATATGCAACGGATTTTGATGAAATGTGGCGCAGCTAACGCGTCTTCATGAGCTGCATTTGGTGGTCCAGGGAGTTCGGCACAGTCTTATGTCGTTTTTGCGAAGAATCGATTTCCGTGTTGGAATAATGACACTATAAAATAATACGTTCTTTAAATCAGATGGATTCTGGAAGTTTCGGTACTTGTTGTTGTTGTTAGTACCACGTGATCATACACCTTGTGACTGGCAACGTCATTTACGACCCCAGCACAAAGTAAAGGGATCTACGACTGGCAGAAAATATAAACATTGCAAGTGTGGGTTTGTCGCCCATGTTCTTTTTCCATATTTGTCGTAAATGACATCACAAGTTGACGAAATTCTCAGAGCAAATGCGAAACTCCATTCCGCATTTGCTCTGAGAATTTCGTAAATTCACGTAATTTCTGAAAAATATCACAGTTGCATACGCCCGTGACCAGCGGGCACAGCTTGTACACGACTTGGAGTTCTACCTAACGGATCCATTTTCAAAATTTCCGATGACTTATCTCCCATTGGCGGCCATTTTTAATGATCGCTCTCTGTATCCATGTTGTTAAAAATCCGGATAACTTATCTCCTCTTGGCGGCCATTTTTAATTTTCGCATCCTTGTCCACACACTATCTCCGGTTCTACTTGACGGATAGCAACCAACTTCGGTACACATATATTACAAGGCAAGGCGAAGAACCCTTTTGGTGTTCAGTGAGTTATCTCCCCGCGTTGACTGGCCATGCCTCGACGTTCCCCGATATTGTGATCTTCGACACTCTTGTTCAATTTGCATTACTGTCTGTTTCACGAAAGCTGCCCAAAGTGTACGGCTATATAAACAATTCAAAAACAAGATTTCTTTTTATAATATTAAATTAAAGGAAAAATTGAGAATGAGCCTTCTTTTTATTTCGTGAACTTTGGTCAAATATTGATTTTATTGCGAAAAAACAATTTCCCCATGTATTTTTTTTTTAATTTTAGAAATATTGGACCGATTTTTAAAATTTAACTTTTGTTTTCTTAGTTAGATCATATCCAAGCTATCTAGTCAGGTTTCGGAGTCAATTTCCAAAATAATTCGTTTTTTGACTCCTCCCACACTTCCTTACCACTTTTTCCCCCATGTTAAATTCCCATAGACAAATCAATTTTTCGTAATAAAATCAATATTTGACCGAATTTCACGAAATAAAAAGAAGGCTCATTCTTAAATTTTCCTTTAATTAAATATTATCGAAAAAAATATTGTTTTTGAATTGTCTATATGGCCGTAAAATTTGGGCAGCTTTCGTGAAACAGACAGTAATTGTTTTTTGTTTAGGTTTTAGTGTGTGAGGGGTATACCCATCAGTGTTACCGATATCTTTTGCCATGTAGTTATCAAACTTGTATACTTGCTACAACTCGACGGGCACTCTTGTTGTCAATATCGTTCATGAAAACTCACCGATCTTATTAGGTACAAAATCACATGGCTTGTTGCATACGAGGCCAGTAGAATCACACGGTGTCTTTATTGCTGATGGTTTCACAGTACATAAACTCTAATGGTACTGTCCGTTCATGATTGGTGTCGTGTGCCTCAATTACAGTGGAATCTCGCTATAACGGACAGTGTGTTTACTTATGATAGGTCAATGGCACGTATCTCTCGTCATGCGGTCTGGTCATTCATGATTGCAAAACACATACATGACTGTGATGGAAGGCTCATATGCCTGAATTACAGTGTGTCGAACGTCATTTTAACCTATTTTGAGAGGTTCCACTGCGTTACGTTGATCGTGTTAACTGTTTCATAATTTACAGTCTACGCTCGTTACCCCAAACTCTCTTAAGTCAAACTACTGATAATTCACAGTAAACTTTTTTGTCACAAGTACATGTTTTCTTCGCTAACTCAAATTTTGATTACCTCAAAGTATTTCCCTCAGTCCCCTGGACTTTGAGTAAACGAGTGTAGACTATGTTCATGGCATTGTCGAGCCTTTTTATGCCATTTTGAGAGAAAAGGTGACATGTATTTGACAATAAAATTGAATGATGCATTGACGAGTATAATGACCACACGACACATTCAAAAGAATCAATCACTTTCCACTATCCGTCACGTGACCCCGGATGACACCACGTGACCTTTGACGAAGGATTCACGTGACCCTATCAAACCGCCCATTGCGAGCACGTATTATGGTCAAAGGGACGAGCAGATGATGAATCTAATTTGGACAATACTGACCAACACAGACCAGTGCCGAGGTGCCAAAACCGGCCAACCTTTCACCGCAAAAAGACACGTCACGTTGGCACAAACTGACCAACTGACCCATGGTCAGTTTGTGCCAACGTGACGTATCCGTTTGCGGTCAAAGGTTGCAACAACGCAGTTGGCCAATGCTCAAATCGTACCCAAATGACGTATCAGATGGCGGTCAAAGGTTACAACAACGCCATTGGTCAAATCGTGCCCACGTGACGTATCAGCTATAGTGGACAAAGGTTGGACATAACGCCAGGCAGTGGTCAGTGGCTTGTGTGACAGTGACCGCTGTGATGATGCGACGCAGTAAATGATAATCATTGTTTCCAATTTGGGAATAAATTATCTAAATTTATGGAGGATAATGAATAGGTGGCCGTGGACAGTGTGTGCTGAACACTTGTCTTGCTCTTTGGTCCTTTGTAATAGCGACAGGTGACCGTTACAATATGCGGGAGGAGTGTATGTGAGATATGATGCCAATAGACACGATGCAATTGTAACATACACAAGCACCTGCGTTAATCTAGCCTATTTCACCAACATTGCAAATTATACTTTTCGAGTAAAGTATACTTTGATGGGAGAAATTTTCAATTTTAGGATAAATTTACTAATTTTTATTATACTGAATTTATTACAATAGCACAGCCAATTTGGCTGTGATAATGTAATACATTCAGTATAATAATTCTGCATACTTTTAATTATCAAATATATGCAGTCGTTAGTTCTATATGAAATAATGCATTTCGGGAAAAATAAATGATTACTCCCTCAAAGTATACTTTGCTAGATAAGTATGCTTTGTAATTTTATGAAATTGGCTACTGAACATCTATTGGCAATGGCAGCTCGCAATCAAGCAGTTTGATTGGCTGTGCCTGAACTGTCAATTAGTGTAATGAGATATTTCAAGATACTTTAATGTTGTGCTTCAAGTCAAGCAGCTATATTAGCTGAGCCTGAATTGTGCTACATCTCAGGCTTAGCCAATCTAGCTGCGATCTGGCATTGCCAATAAATGTTCAGAAACGTTGGCAACCAGGGGGACGTTTCACTAAACTTCGTACGACTAAAAGGTTCGTAAGTGCAACATTATAATAATCTGTAAATTTCACATTAAAAATGTTTTCTTGTAAACAATTATTGGCTTTACATTTATTGAGCATAGGCTGCATATGCAGCCTATGCTCAATAAATGTAAATCCATCAATGAAATTTCCAGACGATCCTACATTTGCACTTATGAACATTTTAGTCGTACGAAGTTTAGTGAAACGGCCCCAGGGCAAGATTGGCGCCGATGACTGAGTACATGAATGTACGGTTATATTTGAACCGTACACGTGAACATTCCAGGCAATATTGGTACACTTTATGATGAAATATTGACTATATGTCACATGATTTCTATTTGAACCGTAGACGTGAACTTTGCGGTCAATATTTGTACGCTCTATGATGACACATTGAATATATCTTGTAACTCGATTACCTGATTACGTTCTACTAATTATTTTTTCTCGCTTTGTGAACTGGTCAATATAAAACATTGTGTGTGAGACACAATGAAATTGAAGATAACGAATGTGTCTAGCTATATCAAGGCCATTTGTGGTTGTGACTTGAGAAGTGGGGCTTTTTTGGTTGCGACCAATGTAGATCCTGATCAGACTGTGCATCCGCATCTGCATTGTTCGCTATTCCATCAATGAAGCATCCGGCATGCTAGTAAAACGCAATACATATCATTATCAGGTTACAGGAGTGTGCTATTTGATCAGGAGCTACACTGGTCACAAATCTCATAAGACCAATATCTCCAGCCACAGCCACATTGACGGACGTGTGTCGGCAACAGCCGTTTCGCCGACAATGAGAATATCACCGACTGAGAAAGCGTGCATTAATACAGGTACGACCATACACACGTACGCATAGATGATGTTACACTGCCAAAGACTATTAATAAACACAGTTTGCGTCAAGTATACAATACAGTACAATACATTTTATTCACTCTAAGCCACATACGTGACACACGAGGTATACAATAGATTACATAATACAACGATGGGTAAAAATACAAAATGCATATGTATAAGCTCACTAGTCATTATAACCATAAAGCATTTCTTATAAAAATAGCTAAATTTCTTAATTGCTTTCCAGATGTTTTCTCAAATAGCTGTGCGAATTTTAAAATATTTGGTCTTCTAAAATAAAATGGCTTGATATACCGTTTTCGAACTTCATCATAGAAGCGGCACTCGAAAAGGAAATGAAACTCGTCACCGAGAGCACCAGCGCCACATTTGTTGCAGACCCTGCTTGCTCTCGGCACACCTGTCCATCTACCAGTTTCGACCGCCAGTCTATGATTACAAGTTCGAAATCTGGTCAATGTTTTTCTTAGCCTTTCCGTGAGATTAATTAAATATGTTTCTAATCCAAACTCTGTTTTAAAGATTCTATACGTAATTCCACGTGAAGGTGAATCGATGCTGGTGAGCCATGACTGAATAAACTGGTTCTGAAGCTGAGTCCTGGCGTAGTGGCTCAGCCAGATAGCATTAACATCGTTCTGGCTAAGCCATACGCCAGGAACTCCAATTTCAGTTAAAATAGATTTAACATTCTGAATCCATCGGAAATGAGTCGCATTTGCTTCATGTTGTGTATATAATAACTTATACATAAGAAACAATAATTTACTCTGCTTCCCTGAAACTAATTTTGCCCAAAACGAAATAATTCTACATTTAATGTCAATAATAAGCGGAAATTGCCGAGTTCTCCATAAACCATGAAATTTGGTGTGGATTTCTTTACCCACAAAACAGTTTTACAAAATTTCAAATGAATTGTTTCTATAGCCGAAATGTTTTCAAATGCCCAGATTTCACAGGCATAGCAGAGAATTGGAGTGATACATTGATCAAATAACTTAAGCTGACAGTCTACTGGAGTTGACAAGTTGTTAATCTTTCTAAATAGGCCGAAAAGAGCTTTGGATGCTTGGTCAATCAAATGTTTCTTAGTCTTATGAAAAGTTCCGTTTTGTGAAAAAACATTTCCCAAATATGTAAAGTGGTCTACAATTTCAATTGTGTTATCGTTATATGCAAAGGCTATCTTTTTTGATGATTTACGTTTTTTGAAAATCATAATTTTGGTTTTTGATGCGTTTACTTCCAATTTCCACTGAATACAGTATTGATGAAAATAATTTAGAGCATCTTGTAGGCCAGTTTCTGTCTCAGACATGAGAATAGTGTCGTCAGCGTATAATAACAAGAATAGTTTAACATATATATCTAGATGTTGAAACATGTCAGATGTAACCGATTGTAAATCTACAATACCGCAGTGCAGTGCAGCGCTTGATACACAAAAACAAACTTTCTCTCAATTACCCGCGATTTGATTTCAGACGTCATCATTATATACAATGTTACATAATGTGACTAGCTGGAGAAGTTTGGACTATGCCGTTTGCGACCAGTGCAGACTGCAATCAGCATGCGCATCCGCACGAAATTTGATCGGTATTCACCGTTCACCACACGAGACACGCCATGTGATTTTGTACCTAAGAAGATGTGCGATTTTTCAAGACAACTATTTACAGAAATTGTGATCTTTTCTGCAAATTACATCGAAAGTTGACGAAATCTTCATAGCAAATGCAGAATGTTATCCCAAAATCAGAACTGAATATTTACAGAAAACAAATGTATCCCTGAAATTCGAATACCCTGACCTGGTGTCAGGTCCTCACCACATTAGAGTCACTTTACTTAGCCTCACTCACGAAAGGTAATACGATTAGTACTAATAGTACTGCAATTAAAATGGATATAACCGGATTCAACTCTCAGGGAAAGGCTTGGTCACAACGAACCCACGACGCATTTATGCCACGACACGACAGAAAATTTGTGCAAATCGTGGGTCATCGGGGGTCGTCGCAAGACAGTCCTACGAACTTTTGAGCATTGTTGCATCAACTTGCCTTCGTGAGGCAAAATTGGACATGCATCTTTTTTGTTCGACGATTTTTTGTGATATCTATATCTTGTGGCTGTCGTGAGTCTCTCCTATGACAGTCTTGCGACAGTCTTGCTGTCGTGCGATAAATATCTTGTCGTGAGTACCAGAATAAGCAATTTTCGTCAAACAATCTTACGACTGTCGCACTACTGTCCTACGACTGTCTCACGACTGTCGCAGGACAGTCGTGAGACAGTTGCAAGATTGTCTCACGAATATTATATTTCGTAAGAGGCTCGCACAACATTGCAAGTATGTCGTGCGTTAGTCTTGCGTTAGTCTTGTAACATATTTTCGTTTTTTGAGGGGTATATAGCTCGGGCGAATGAACGCTTGGAAATAAAACTGTCTGTCGTCGCTGTCTGGTGCACATCAGCCACTGTTACCACCTTTCTCTTGTTGGTTTTCTTCTTGGGAGGCATCCTGGATACAAACTTGGATTAAATTTGCAAAAAAGTTGAATAAAATAGTGACAAATGTCAAACATACGGGCAGAACTTCGATGTTTCCATTGAAAAATCTCGAGAGCAAATGGCAGGCAACAGACCGGGCCTCGTTATATAGTCGGGAGACGGACGCGCGAGCGAGCGTCCCACGAGTGACCCACGACTGTTGTGCGGCAGTCTTGCGTGAAAAACAGCCCCCCCCCCCCCCCCCCCCACCCCGACAATGCCCGACAACTCACGATGGTCCCACGACTGTCGCACGACTGACTTGCTACACACCCACGACATAACCACGACATATCTTTTGTTTCTGTCGCGTCCCCATCTTTAATGTGTCGTAGCCTTTGTGACCACTCGAAATAGATTTCGGGCATGTTGCAAGATCTGGCCGCGACAAATATTGTATGGGTCTACGACGACAAAATTTCGTACGATCCGTTGTGCCCGGGGCTTTACAAGGAAGCCAAAAATGAACACGAGGGCCAAACCAGGGATACCGGGGTTCGCTAAGGATGAGTCCCATCGTTAAATACCCTTCGCATGTTCCCAACTCCAACCCACCCGTATAGTGTAGCTCTATATCACAGTGCAGGAACACATTTGTGGATGTGACTGGAGAAATGGGGTTTATGTGATGTGTTACCTGTGTAGCTCCTGATCAAACTCATGTAGTGTGATAACGTTCTCTATTACTCGTTAGAAGCTTGCCGGGTGTTTCATTGATGGAATGGCGAACAGTGCAGATCCTGATAAGCCTGTGCGGATCTGGATCTACACTGGTCGCAAAACCCATAAGCTCCATTTATCCAGTCGCATTCACATTTGTAGCAAGATACATTTCCCCAATTGTCCCAATATCGTACGTCAGGATTAGATAGACAAAATATGATGTTACAAAACATCATTACTATGCGTCTATGTTCCTGAATTCCACTGTCACACGAATTCTATTGTTTCTGTCTTATCTGGATATTACTATCTCAAAGATAATATCTTATATAAAAATGTGTATTGAAAACAGGACATGGTGTTTGTCTCAATACTTGTGTCATACATCCAGTACAAATAGGTTTGTTTGATTGATATATTGGTTCATTTATTGACCAATGTATTGACTGATCTATTGCTTGATTGATTTATTGATTGATTGATTCATTCATTCATTCATTGAATGCTCGTATGTCAGCAATACAGCGGGGCCCTTCTAGACTAGACATCCAGATAAATCTCTGACAATAGTGTATGTTCATGATTGCAAAGCACGCAAACATGTTTTAGAAGTTGCACCGCTCATGTGTCTCAATTACAGTGAACCTCTCTAAACCGGACACCCTGGAGATCTCCCAGCGTGCCCGGTTAAGAGCGGTTACGCTGTACTTTCACTATCATGTCACTATTTTTATCCCGTCAACACAGTGCGTATGTGCAGTGAAACACGGTGCCGTGAAACATTTGTGATATCCAGTCAATACAATTTTTGCATTTTACAGCCATGTGTAGGTGTTGACGGGATAAATAGAATAGTAGGTTAGTGCCGTGAATGGGAAAAAATATCTGGCGCGGCACGGAAACGGGATGTGCTCGGCAGAGCCTCGCCCATCCCGTTTCCTGAGCCTTGCCAGATATTTTTCCCATTCACGGCACTAACCTACTATTCTCTATCTATTTTTCTTATTTCTGAACCAAAGTATATGTTGTGACCACTCATTTGAACCGTCTCGGCGAGACGGTTCAAATGAGTACCACTCATTTGAACCGTCTCGGCGAGACGGTTCAAATGAGTGGTCACAACATATACTGTACTCATTTGAACCGTCTCGCCGAGACGGTTCAAATGAGTGGTCACAACATATACTTCTGATGAGAAATAAAGAAATTCATGAGCGTTGCCGGATATTTTTTCCCGACGGCACTAACATACTATTCTCTATATCTCGGATTATAATGTGAATGCATGCTTGCCAAGTACGGAGTTACGGAGCCCTGCAGTGGACATGGATTTTTTTATTAATTCGTTCCCCACGAAATAACAATTCGTTCCATCGATTTAACAATTCGTTCCCTCGATATAACAATTCGTTCCAACGAATTAACAATTCGTTCCCTCGAATTGACAATTCGTTGTTCCCACAAAATGACAATTCGTTCCCTCAATTTAACAATTCGTTCCCTCGAATTAACATATCGTGGGAACGAATTGTTATTTCGTGGGAACGAATTGTTAAATTGAGGGAACGAATTGTTAATTCGTGGGAACGAATTGTTAATTCGTGGGAACGAATTGTTAAATTGAGGGAACGAATTGTTATTTCGTGGGAACGAATTAATAAAAAAATAATTATACGTCCCATGCGGGGCTCCGTACACAGGTGTGTCTGTGAGTGATTATACGCTTGAATTACAGTGAAACCTCTCTAAACCGGACACCCTGGGGACCCCCCAGGGTGACCGGTTGAGAGACGATTTCACTGTAGTCTCTGTATTAGAAAGGTGGGGCGATAATGAATTCTCCTAATTTACAATATCCTGACCTAGACCAGGTGTATATTACAACATCACCTCCGATTAACATATCAAAGATGTTTTGTCAAAGTCTTTAATCAAACCATGATCTTTTGATTGCATGACCTACTTGAAGTGTTTTGACCGTTAATCTCGACCTTTCAATATGACCACTGTTAGTTCGCGATCTCTAAAATATGATTATGCTTTACAATTCAATGGTAATACGGTTGTTGAATTCATGACCGTGTCCGACGTCGAAATAAAACATTAACACGGTGTATGATCACGTGGTACTAACAACAACAAGTACTGAAACCTCCAGAATTCATCCGAATCAAAGTAAGTATTATTTGATATTGTCCTTATTACGTAACGGATTTTGAAATATGGCGCATCAAACGCGTCTTGTTAAGCTGCATTTGGTGGTCTCTGACTTTGGCCCAAACGTCTGTCGTTTTTGCGAAGAATCGATTTCCGTGTCGGTAGACACTGAAATCGATTCTTCGCAAAAACGACAAAATTCTGTGCCGAACTCCCTGGACGACCAAATGTAGCTCATGAAGACGCGTTTGCTGCGCCATATGTCATCAAAATCCGTTTCATATTAAAGAAAATATCAAATAATACTTACTTTGGCGTGGGCAAGATTTCAACACTTTCAGCCACTGTTGTTGTTGTTGTTATAACCACGTGATCATGCACCTTGATTAAATTACGTCCGGCGCTGGCGAAAGGGAAGCAGTATTTTAGGAATTTAAATTTGATGTATCTTCGTACCCGCTGTAGAATTCACTTTACGCCATTTTCTTTTTCCTAAAACTAACGAATATGTAGCTTGCATAGCATGTGATGCTAGTTACTTTGAAAGTTGCTGTAAGTTTATGTGTCGAAATTGTATTGGTCCTGCCTCCAAGAGTATGGAGATCGAGACTGGGTTGGCTATCCAAGTAATATTATGCCATTCGCAATTGCGTTACCCTCACGTATGGTGTCGAATTATTATAGTCAGTGTTCCCTAACACGTTGGCGATACGGTTAACTTAGTTTAACTATTTGCATGCTGGGAAACTTGTGGGATATAAATAGTTCAAAAACAGCAGACAACAATTCGTTATCTTTTTATTATTTATTTCTCCCTGTAAATATAATGAATATGTCCTGGAATTCCATTAGAATTCAGTCCGAAGGACGCAATTCTAATGAAATTCCAAAACATACACAGAGAGAAATAACAACAAATACTCCTAATGTGTTGGCTGTTATTTTCACCATTAACATGCAAAGGGTTAAATATTTCATTAAACATATTTGTATGGAGCTGTCGTTTCTGGGAGTTGAATATATGTATTTACCCAGACATGATAATACACGGTAGATGGTAAGATATTCATGATAAGCAAAGAAGATATGCTTGTTTGAATAACCAGGTGCGATGAATAGTTCAAATAGTTGGCCGTACAGTCATGAAAAGACAAGATAGCAAATTACGACAACGGAACGATGTTGCATAATAACTGGAATATTCTGTGACGGAGATAAATGGGGGTTATGGTATTTGTGGCCACTCTACATTCTGTTCGTTTATTGGTGTTTAACGGCCTATCAACAGCTAAGGTCATGTAAGGCCGGGCAAACGGGTTCGATCCCGTTTTAACCTGCTGCATTGGTGGGGGGTGGGGATTCCAAAATCAGAACTGAATATTTACATCGAGATACAATATATTCAGCCCTGAAATTAGAATAACCTGACCTGGTGGCAGGTCCATACCACACCAAAGTCACTTGGCCCCTTCCCCTAAAATAGGATTACGAACAATCGTAATACTCACATAAGGGGTATAACCAGATTCAACTGTCACATACAAAATGCCAAAGACGTATGTGGGGGCCAAACCAGGTCTCCAGTCGGAATTGCGGTAAGGATGAACCCCGATCGTTAAATTACCCATCGCTTGCACTCACCTTCCACCCACTCTACATTCTGACTTCTGTATTCTGTATTCCAATATGAGACACGCCATGTGATTTTGTAACCTTCGGACATCTGCGTAATTTCATGAAATACGAGTTTGTAAAATTTGTAATATTTTCCGTAGATGGGTCAAAAGTTGACAAAATTTTCAGAGTACATGCGGAATTATATTCCGCATGTACTCTGAATATTTTGTCAACTTTTGACTTTATTCATGAAAAATATTGTAAATTGTGTAAACTTATTTAATGAAATTACGCAGAGGTACCAAATCACATGGTGAGTCTCATATGGAGATATACTGTTAGTTAGAAGCATGACGATTGCTTCCCTGATTGACTGGCGAGCAGAGCAGGGCTTGGTATTGGTCTACACTGGCCATAGGTGAACTTTCTTCAATTACAAATGTATTGCGTCGTAGGACATTATCACTTGCCGACCTTATGATCGCTCATATGAATCGTCTCACCTAGACGGTTCGAATTAGTGGTCACAATATATACTTTGGAGTAGAATTACGAAATAAAAAATGTGTACCTATATGGTGGCTTACGTCATAACAAATTATATAGATGATATTACATGAGTGATTTCTGTATTGGTGTTTAACTGCCTATCAACAGCTAGGACATTTAAGGCCAACGGGTTCGATACCGCATGTAGCCTGCTGCATTGGGGGCTTACATGAGTGATGATTTAATATGATATTTATTAAACGAGTTTACTGATTTCATATGTCTTATGAAATCAGTCAACGAGTTGAATAAATATCATATTAAATCAACACACATGTTAGATTCTATTTATTGCACAAGAACATCATCATAATTTGAAGCTGGATTTATTACCCAATTATCTAACATGTTTTCTGTAGCGGGCTCATTTGCATATTTAGTACACTAGTGTATTATTACTTTTATTACATTGTGTTATTACACTGTGATCTCCCATTTTATGTAATAAATGATTATTAAGACCGGTTTGTTCATGGCGAGTAGCATATTCGTGTCTATATAAATCATTGCTCGTCTTGTGAGTTATCGTAACCAACAAGACATCTACTCATGTGGCTCATATAACTGACTATTGAATACAATGACAATGATCACGGGAATTTCATAGATTCCTTCATATATGACTGTTACTGGAGAAATTGGGCTTATAGGATTTGTGGCCAGTGTAGCCCCTGATCAAATAGCACACTACTGTAGCCTGATAACGATCTATAGTGCGTGTTATAAGCATGACGGGTGTTTCATTGATGAAATGGCGAACAGTGCAGATCCTGATCAGACTGTGCGGATGCACAGGCTAATCTGGATCTACACCTGGTCGCAAAACCCATAAGTCACATTTCTCCAGCCACATATATGAAGTTTCAAACTGCAAGACAAAACCAATAGATGCAATGAAAATCGCCGAACTCGACTACCAGCAATGCCAGTGAGGTCTGATTACAGTGTTCAATTGTGTCACGGACTGTGTCGGCTGGCTGGCTGGCTCGATCGACTGAATGAACGGTGTTTTATGTCAACAGGAGCATAATTATATATTTGAAATACATACAGTTGTATGATCCCACGTCAGAAGCAGTGAGAAATGACTATATTATATTATAATAAGAAATATATTCTACGTTTCCAGTATAAAATCATAAAAAATAGGCAACGTGACATGTTATCTGAATTGAACGTGTCCATCCATATCAACGGCATATTCGTTAGCATAAATTATACCAGTGGACGCATACATATTGCAGACTACATAACGACCCATACTTGAATGGCTCAGTGGAAGAAGGGGGTTAAGTCCATCATGGAGTTAGGCCTCTTCTCCACTGACCCCTTCAATTGATATAGTGGATTTGATGGGTTTAACTGGCACGTATACTTGGTTAAAATGTCCCAGGGTGTCCGTTTTAGAGAGGTCCCAATGTACAGAATACTGTAAACTAACGGGCGACAAGGATACAACAGAATTGTAATAGTTACGAACAATAACTCTTGCAATCTACTTCGATTCCGTCCGTAGCTGCTATGGACGGTACGGGAGTAGATTTCAAGAGTTACTGTTCGCATCTAGACTGACGGTGCTTAGTACTAGAATCTTATGTTGCACGGCAAATATTGATTGAGTGAGTGGTCGATTAAATCACTAATCACATGTCAATTAAATTCAGCTACTACATGTATGTTCAAAAAGTGTATTTCATCCTAGATGTATATACTATTAACGATCGCCGAATCTTATATGCCCAAGGGTACGACCCTACCCCAATTGAAAAACGGGGTTACTGAAATAGCGAAAAACAGAAATCGTATCCTAGACTAGAATACCCCATAGTCTACATTTGCACAAGAAACAGGCGAACTATGTGAACCTACGTTTTATTTCGTTTAGATCCAATGAAGATATGTTAGAATTAGAATCTGAAGCATCCATGTGAAAAATTAATGTATGAAAGTAACAGAAAAGTGTGTATTTAGTGTGTGTAACCTCGACACTTGACCGGAACATTTCTCAATACAACAAAGGCTAATACCCGTGATTATAGCACCTGGTTACATTTTGGGTGCGACACCCGGGTTCACGTACACCCAAATTTGATATCTCACACGTGGCTGTGACTGGAGTAATGGCGCTTATGGGATATGTGACCAGTGTGGCTCCAGATGGCCAAATTGCACACTCCTGTAACCTGAAAACACTCTACAGTAGAACCTCTCTAAACATCTGTGATCCTATTTTTTATGGGTTTCTCGGCCATTTATCTCAGATGTTAATGTATGTTCACGATTGCAAAGCACGCACATACGTATCAGAATGTCATATGCCTGATTTACAGTCCGGTTTAGGGAGGTTTCACTATACAAGTATATTCCTTGTTAGACGCATGACAGGTGTTTCATTGATGGAATGGCGAACAGTGCGGATGCACGAGGCTGATCTGGATCTACACTGGTCGCAAAACCCATAAGCCCATTTGTTCCAGTGACAGCCACACATTAGTACGGATGCGAACGCAGGAAGTCTATGCATGAAGCAAATCGAGCACACCGCGCTACTCTATTGTCGCTTACATAGGTCACAATGGTCGCGAAGGTCATGAGAGTTGTCACAATGTAACTATACTCGTGAGAGTTGAAACTGAAGGGAAAAAAAGCACCAATTCACCTGAAAATGTATACTCTTTGAGTTTCCAACAAGCGTAGACTCTAAACAGTCCGTTCAGGCTGTTAAGTGTCTACTATGTTTGCTAAATTAATAGTATCAACATTTAAATTAAAAATTTAAACCATGCGGTTATGGTACATTAGAGACGAAAATAATGATTCACCAAAAATTACCCGATCGGATCGTAATACACAGGTGGGCGCTTTAATATCGTCGCCTCAAATATGACATACCTACAAATGAGGCAAGCCATGTGATTTTGTAACTAAGAAGATACATGTGCGGTATCGCATGAAATATATTTGCAAATATTACGATAATTTCCGTACATGGCGTTGAAAGATGACGAAATTTTCAGAGCAAATGCGGAATTTAATTCCGCATTTGCTCTGAACATTTCGTCATCTTTCGACGTCATTTACCGAAAGTATCACAGTTTCTATAACTAGTTTACATGAAAAATCGCAACTCTTCTTAGGTACAAAATCACATGGCTTGTCCCAAATAAGATCCGCACGGTCTGAATTCACATGTATACGGTTACACGTCAAACAATGGAGTTGGCAACTTTTCCAGCAGTTTCATTTCAGAATTGCATGTTTCATCAAACCTGCGTAGTTACCACCGTGCTAAAATGGCACCCGATATGGTGACTGGGCTAATGTGGGCCTAGTCGCGATCTGACAACCAAAAGTCTTCCGCCCAAAATGTTCAAGTGGTTGTGCCAAAAATGAAGTTAAACAATGAATTATCTTCCTTTCCACTACCTCGCAATTATCATCGTGCATATCGGTGGGCCACCACCATGTAACCGATCATATGCAACCGATTGATTGATTTGTGTTTTACGGCCTATCAACAGCTAAGGTCATTTAAACCCGGGACAACGGGTTCGATCCCGTATTTAACCTGCTGCATTGGAAGAAAATCCCAAAATCATTACTGAATATTTACATCGAAAAATATATATTCAGCCCTGAAATTTGAATAACCCGACCTGGTGACAGGTCCATACCACACCAAAGTCACTCGGCCCCTTCTCCCCTAAACGTAATCAGGCGCAGATACAGGGGTGGGGGTGGGGGTCCGGGGGGCCCCCCCCCCTCCTCCCCTGGGGGGGGGGTACGGTCCCGGCCTCCACCCACCCCCCCCCCCCCCCCCACCCCCCCCCCCCCCTGCTCCCGGCAAAAAAAACAAAAAAAGAAGAAAATCTACAATACTCGAATAGTTGGATGACTTTTTTCGTGGCCTAGGTGTCAGGAAATCGCATCTGCGGCGATCTGGCATTTACAAATTTCCCAGACCACCCCCCCCCCCCCCCCCCCGACTTTACGATGCGCATCGCGCTCGCGGATGTCGACTACGCCCATTTGAACTTCAGAGACCCCCCCCCCCCCCTGCAATTATTTCTGTATCCGCGCCTGGTAATATGATTACGAATAATCATATTACTCATATAAGGGGTATAACCAGATGCAACTGCACATACAAGAATGTCAACGACGTACGTTAGGTCCAAACCAGTAGCCTATTTCACCAACATTGCAAAGTATACTTATCTCGCAAAATATACTTCGAGAGAGAAATTTTCAATTCAAGGATAAACTTATATTTTTTTATTATACTAAATTGATTACATTATCACAGCCATTTTGGCTGTGATAATGTAATCAATTCAGTATAATAATTCTGCATACTTTTAATCTTCAAATATATGCAGTGGTTAGTTCTATATGAAATAATGCATTTTGGGGAAAACAAATGATTACTCGCTCAAAGTATACTTTGCTAGATAAGTATACTTTGCAATTTTGATGAAATCGGCTACTGGTCTCCGGTCGGGATTCCGGTAAGGATGAACCCCAATGGTTAAATTATCCATCGCATGCTTCCACCTGCCACCCACCCTATGCAACCGAACCATTTACCACATATTTGGTTATTCTGTGCTACTTTCAGATTTAGTATGTATGTTTTGAGACATATTTTTCCCATAACCTGTACCCAGCCTGCTCTGGATATTCACTAATTAAAAGTTATGTTTAATTATCAAACCTTTGATACATTTTCGAGTTTTGTTTCTGCATTTACACAGCACATGGACAATGTATGGACATGATGATGTGATAACACAGTTTGATCACGTTCGTCCATATGTACGAGTTCAATCTCTGGTGGTGGCAAAAAACGTCACCAACTGGACTTGAATATACGTAGCGGTGACGACACGAGTTCTCCATTCCAAATTATTACTGTAAACAAAATTGTTTTTGGAGGTATTTCATTGACATTCTTCCGCATCAGTTTTCAGAATGACACAATTTGGCTTCGAAGTCATTCATTTTCCCACACACGATGGCTGTAATTGAATAATAAAACAATAATGGTAACTCGCGCAGGGATTACGGTAACCAGAATCACGACAAAACAAAACAATTTCAGAGATGCCAACATTGGACAAAGCCAAAGAGTAATAATTGCGCGCGGTGTTTCAGCTAAGTGTTTCAGCACCATTTTGAAGGTCTCAAAGGTCACGTCACTGGTGGTGCGAGTGAATCACACATGTTCAGGTGAATGAAGTGTCCAAATATTAAAGCAATCCTTCAAGAATTATTGAAGATATTACATGGAGAAACTCTTATAAACTTTTCGACGTAACAAAATGTTGACTAATGCCAGGTATTCGCTTCATTGGCAGAATAGCGAACAGCGTAGACCCTGCTCAGACTGCACGGATCTGGGGCTACGCTGGTCGCAAATGCCGCAAAGTACATTTTCTAATTGTTGTATTTTTTAACAATTATGCAAGAGACAAGATTGTCTTTTTTAATTGGATAAACTTGTCTCTTCAGACATCTTCAAGATAATTGGCGTCGACAGCAGAGTCTGTTTTTTTCGGAAATTAGATTTGGTGTTCCGACTGGTATGGGAAATATTATATTGGTCTTTGTTGAATGTTTGTTCCCGATATTCAGTATTCCTTGTAATTTAAATCTGTAGCCGATTTCATCAAAATTGCAAAGTATGCTTATCTAGCAAAGTATACTTTGCGGGAGTAATCATTTATTTTTCCCGAAATGCATTATTTCATATAGAACAACCACTGCATATATGTGATGATTAAAAGTATGCAGAATTATTATACTGATTTTATGATGAATTATGTGAACTCTCATCAACCTGGGTGGCCACAATCTACTCAGTACATTTGAGAAACATAGAAGTTGGTATGCCTAAACTTTAATACGATACAGTGGAACTTCTCAAAATCGGACATCCTGGGAGGTCCCCAGGGTGTCCGGTTTCGAGAGGGTCCACTTCCACTGTGATTCATGCATATTAAACTGTCAAATTGTGTTTGTCTGCTTTGCAATCATGAACATATTGTAACAGCAGAGATAAATGGAATGTAAAAGGTTGGCTGGTAGCCAATGGGTGCCATTCTATGTGAAATGAAACTGTTAAAAAGTGCGACAGAGCATGTCAGAAAGTAATGACCACACAAAACACTCAGAATCACACAGTATATAGATATCGTGTCAGATTGAAGTCTACACCTCATTTTTCATATATGCTCATCTCATTTGACAGCAATTAAACTATAATCCCAATTTTAATGATTCGATCTGAGATAATCGGACGTGTTTATGATTAATTGTTCATGATAAGAACCCAACCTCATTAGCATGTTTTTACAGATGGTGGATCATTGTGAAGCCTATCTGATTGTACAGAAAAGCTCATCTTTTACACTCGAGAGATTTTCTAAAGCTTAGCCTTTGTTAAACATAATGAATATTGATATTGTATTGGTAAGATAGGAGGAAATGTGGCTATATAGATATGTGTCCAGTATAATCCATGCTAGTTGTGACTGCAGAGTCTGATCAACATGTACAGCATTATCGTTTCGGTATTTAGTCAGTGTAATATGTTATTATGATTCAACTAGACTGAACCTGGTTGCTCAAAACGTCTGTTAGCTTAACAGACTGTTAAATCCTTAACACTGTTAAGGATTTAGCAGTCTGTTAAGCTAACAGGGCCCGGTTGCTCAAAACCTCTGTTAGCTTAACAGACTGTTAAATTTAACAGGATTTAACAGTCTGTTAAGCTAACAGAAGCTTTGAGCAACCGGGCCCAGATGATTTAACAGTCTGGGCCCGGTTGTTCAAAACATCAGTTAGCTTAACGGACTGTTAAATCCTTAACTGAATGGTTAAAATCTCTGTTAAAACAGAGATTTTAACCATTCAGTTAAGGATTTAACAGTCTGTTAAGCTAACAGATGTTTTGAGCAATCGGGCCCTGTTAAGCTAACAGATGTGTTGAGCAACTGGGTTCTGTATTATGAGTGTTGTGAACTGATACTATGAACTATGCTGGTAAAAAAGCATATTTGTGGCTGTGATTGGAGAAATGGGGCTTATGGCAATTGTGGGCTGTCTAACATCTGACCCAATATCGCACAACTGCAGCCTGATAGTGTTCTAAATTTGTTACATGATGGGTGTTTCACTGATGGCAGGGCGAACAGTACATACCATCATCAGACTGCACAGATCCACTTTACAATCATGAACACACATGATCAATTTGCATATATGACAAAGAACACTGTCAATATGGTAAACATTAAGAAAACGGGTTATCTGGGAGCCGGGTTTAGATAGGTTGAATTGTATATGGTACGACATGTGTCCCTTTGTATATAATTTATTTAACATCTAAATACATCAGACCAGAGACATAAAATCCTTGATCAGACTGATTGTATCTTTAATTCACACTGGTGTCTCAACAATATAGTTGTGGCTGTAGACAAGCGTGTGAGTAGAAATGCAAGACACATCATATGATTTAGTACATACTTAGAACATGTGCGATTTTTCATGAAATACAAAAATGTGATGTTTTTTGTAAATGGTGTCGAAAGATAACGAAAATTTCACAGCATATGCGGAATTATATTCCGCATTTGCTATGAAAATTTCGTCAACTTTCCATGTCATTTAAGAAAATTCTCGTAAATTTTGTATATATTTTTTTCATGAGATAGCGCACATCCTCTTGGGTACAAAAACAAATGGCGTGTCTCATTATAATGGCAGGGAAAAATGTCTGAAACAATATGCCACGATATAGAATGCCACATGTGACCTTTTGACCTCATATTCAGCCAACACATATACACCAATACAAGTTACCCGATAAACCACTATAACAGCACTTTAATTTATGTAGTTTTTTCACAACTACTTGCTTGAACAAGATGTCATTGTTATTCACTGTGTAACTTAATTTAACGCTAACATAATCAAACTGAAATAAAATCATACGCCTAATTTACAGTGTTGTGAGAAAACAAAAAATTGTATCCACATTTGTTAGTAAGTTGCAGTTGACATGTCTAGGAATATATGAACTTCTGGGGCAGAGCTCCAGTTAAGGTGCGTAATTTGGAGGTAAATTTCTTATTTCCCCATTAAAAATGGCAAGTTGGGAGTGCTTTAGAATCGTCTCAATGAGACGATTCTAAAGCACTCCCAACTTGCCATTTTTGATGAAGAAATAACAAAATTTCACCCCATGTTGGTCAAATTACGCACCTTAACTGGAGCACTGTTCTGGGGGTCGTTTCACTAAACTTTGAACGACTAAAATGTTCGTAAGTGCAAAATTATGATAGTCTGTAAATTTCACATTAACAATGTTTTCTTGTAAACAATTATTGGATTTACATTTATTGAGCATAGGCTATATTGCTTGTTAGAAGCATGACTGTCCTGATCAGACTGTGCGGATGCACAGGCTGATCTGGATCTGTACTGGTGACAAAGCCCAAAAACCCAATTTCTCCAGTCACAGCCACATGTATATGAGTGATGATTTAAATGAGGCGAGTTTCTTAAGAAATGAGTAAACACGTTTAATAAATATCATACATCAACACAAATGTTCAACTTTATTTATTGCATAAGCACAGCATCTTACGTTGAAAGGGTCAATGCTAATTTTGAATAAGCTTTTGCAAAATAATGTTGAAGTCATTTGAATGTGACAACGGGCATGGTGATCGCATGGGTGGGCTGCAAATGCATACATGGATGATGATAAACTAGCATATACAATTTTACGGTAATCCAACTATGCACATATCCGTGTTTTCGATAAGGTTTCATTTGTCAGGAATCAGTGCATATGCACTTACATAGGCTATCGGATAAGGAAAAGTGAAAGGGTTTGATAACAAGAGCAACAGCTAAGGTCATATAGAGACGGGACCACAGTTTATAAAGTCTCATCCGACAGACCAGTGGGATGTAAATATTATGGCGAAGTTTGAACCCACAACCTCCAGCTTGGAAGTCAGGTGGTCTAACCCCTAGGCCACAACACATCCCCATTGGCTAAGGAAATAGGGCTTACAACATTTGCAAAAGGTGTCGACCCTTGCACATTCATTCTGCTGATGGTTGCTATGACACTTTCCTGACTGAAAGGCAAACAGTGCAGGCTGATCAGGGCCTACACTGGTTGCAAATACCATAAGGTCCCTTTTTCTCAGTCAGCAGCCCACTACAAAAGTCCAAAGTTAAGGACACATCTAAGGTATTAAAGTTTAATTAAATCCTTATCATACAAGCTTCAGACTTGTGCGCAAACTTGCCAATGAATGGACTTTATTTCCGCTAATCTTTTTTTTATAAAATCTCATCCGAATGACAGTGAAGCACAGAACAACATGGAACAACTTTGTATTCGCGACCAGTGTAGACCCTGAATCTTATAATCTACACATACATAATATGTGCAGTCTGATCGAGAGCTACAATTTTCATGAGCACAATAAGCGCTATTTAAAAGCTAGGTCAAAATACATATATATCTGGTGAACCTCTTGTCAACATTTTAGGCCGTGTCAAATCCTGTATTTCATCTCTTGGGCGGGTTGAAAATCTCAAAATCAGAACTGAATACACATATTTACATATATATATATATATTCAGCCCAAGGGTATCGTTATTACGAAGCTAATCCCCTCACGGCAGCCTTGATACTAAAAAATAATTAATGCATTTGCCTTATAAAGCCTTACAAACAAGGTGAACAAAGTTCTCAGTGACCTTGGGCGGTCGGACGTGGGTCATATGCAAAACAAAGCACCATCCCTAGACACACATTGTGGCTAAATATTATCAAAATCGGTGAAGCAGTTCATAAGTTATTGAAAAATGAAAGGTGTTACTAACGTACGTACGTACATGGACTAACGCTATATCCTCTCTTGCCTATCAGCGAGGGGATAATAACCTGATCTGTTGCCAGATTCTCACAACACCAGAGTCACTCAGCCCCACCCAACTAACAGTAATATGATTGGCACTAATATTACTATGCTACTCAGGCCCGTAGCCAGACCTGTTTGAAGGGGGGGGGGTCGTTTCGAAGGCCCAAGGAGCCTGAGGTATCTAGGGGGGATCCGGGGGGCTTGCTTTTTAGCTAAAAAAGTGGACCTCGAGGGTGGGCGGGGGGGGGGGTGTCGTCCGACTGCTCCGACCCCCCCTGGCTACGGGTCTGCTACTCTTATAATGGGTATAACCGATTGGTGAAATGTAAAGACCCCAATCTATATAAAATCAAATCAACTGATACCCAGTAGACAAATCCGCCAGTCTGATCAGGGTCTATACCGTTCGCCAGATAGTCAGTCAGACGGCTTCACCGTCGCTAATACAAAGTTCAGCATTAACCCGATCAACAGCACAGGCCTGTATGGTGGTTTTGGCAAACAGTGTAGATCCAGATGAGCCGGCTAATGACAAGATGTCTCATCAGGATCTGCACTTTTTGCAAGTACATGTACTGGTCACATTTTTGAGAACAAAACCACCCCCTGTTTATAAATGGACTAGTCTGAAAATCATTTTGTAACGGTTGGATTGGTTGCAAAATTAACATATCAAAATCCATTCTAGATACTTCGGGGTGAAAGGGTTAAGAATGGTGAAACGTGTAAATGTAAATTGATCTGAATCTGAGTAATTTAGCTTGTGAGTAGCGAAACTGGTCTAAAACTTGATAAGCCACTTTTTGTCAGCTGGCAACCCATATGAGCCCATAATTAGAGAATAGTAGGTTAGTGCCGTGAATGGGAAAAAATATCCGGCAACGCTCATGAATTTCTTTATTTCTCATCAGAAGTATATGTTGTGACCACTCATTTGAACCGTCTCGCCGAGACGGTTCAAATGAGTGGTCACAACATATACTTTGGTTCAGAAATAAGGAAAATAGATAGAGAATAGTAGGTTAGTGCCGTGAATGGGAAAACATATCTGGCAAGGCTCAGGAAACGGGATGGGCGAGGCTCTGCCGAGCACATCCAGTTTCCGTGCCGCGCCAGATTTTTCCCATTCACGGCACTAACCTACTATTCTATTTATCCCATCAACACCTAAAAATGGCTTTAAAATTAAAAAATAGTATTGACTGGATATCAAAAATGTTTCACGGCACCGTGTTTCACGGCACATATGCACTGTGTTGACGGGATAAATGGCAATACGTACCATGGGCGGATTCAGGGGGGGTCGGACCCGGCGCGGCCCCCCCCCCCCCCACCTAAAATTTGTAGAGTAAAGATTGTTTACAAGTTACAAAGCACGTTTCATGCCAAGTGCCATGTATTCCATGCATTTTTTTCGGTCGTTGTCTTATTGTTTCAATATTTAAACGTTTTCAATCAAAAATCATGACTAAACATACTGCGACAGTGTCAATATATTTGCTCCAAAATGCGCCAGAACGCAGGAAATGCGATGTAGATTTTAAAAAATTTACGGACCCGGACCCCCCTAGCGCTATCCCGATCTCCACTCGGTCGACTATTTTGCAATACTTGACTATATTATAGCTCGTTCGATAATACATGTATAGTCAAGTATTGCAAAATAGTTATGTCCCCCCTAACCAGGAATCCTGGATCCACGCATGTGTACCGGTCACAATTCTCAACAAATGATCACGTAATTGAGAAATTCTTTGGTAACGACTACAACATTTTGTGAAATTCCTCATTTGCTCTGTCGTTTTCCCCAAATTCTGAAGTCATTAACGGAAAACACTCCACACATTTAAAAAAAATCCCACCAAAAATCGCTATGGCGGGTTATCACATGACTGGCCCCTATCTAATCTTCTAACGCCGCCCAGTGAAGTACCCCGAATGGGATTCAGGTGTATACTGGGTAGCGTATCTCCCTATTGCCCTATACAGGCAGATGTGGGCACGCAGATAAGGGGATTAACTCGGATAACATGGCTCATATCCGACAACCATTGAAAACCTAAACTAGGCCAAGGGAAAAGGCACAGGTTTGACATTTGCTTTGCACTTGCAATCAGGATAAGACCGAAATATTGGACAAAAATGAAAGGCTTAAAAAAAAATAGACTTCCATCCCAGAAAACGTAGAATAGACCAAGAGAAAAGGCACAAGTTTGACATTTGCTTTGCACTTGCAATTAGCATAAGACTCAAATACAGTGGATCCTCTCTAAAGCGGACACCCTGGGAGGTCCCCAGGGTGTCCGGTTTAGAGAGGTTCCACTGTAAATCAGACATATGACTATGCCAAGGCATGCGGCTGTGCTTTGTGAACTTGATCAGGCATTATCATCATAAACATACACCAATGAAACCCAGAAAATTAAGGATACACAGACCGCCTATGTGTCCGGTTTAGAGAGGTTCCAGTGTATTGGACAAAAATAACTCTTTCACTCCTATGTAACTGACATGGACTATTTCATGTTAAGTTTGAGACTGTGCCATTATGCAGAAAAGTGGGGTAATTTTGTAAAAATTAAAAACTATCCACAAATGGTGCATTATCTTGATGAGACGGCTTGTTACGAGCCAGCTCATCATGATCTACACTGTTTGCAAATATTAGGAAAGATATCTCTAGTGTTGAACAGGTTAAAGACTTAAAGAAATAGACTTTAGTGCCTTGAGATGGACAGGCCCTTTTTTTTTTACTTTGTATATTACAATGGACCATGACAAGCAGATTGATTGATTGGGGTTTTATGTCCATTCAACACAAAGGTCATACATATGTGGCTGTTACTGGAGAAATGGGGCTTACGGGTTTTGTGACCTGTGTAAAAAAAACATAAGCCCCGTTTCTCCAGTCACAGTCACATAAATATATACATGTCGGTGGAGACACTTGTATATTCAGAGCTAAAATTACAATAAAAACTTTAGTATTAAAAGACAGTATCCTGATCTGGGACCAGGCATCCTTACTGCACCGGATCACTTAACACATCAATGTCGTTATTTGTCATATATTTACTGTCAGAAGAGTATTACATATCCGCTAGATAATCAGTGAATTACTGATTTTATTGCATAAAATTGGCTTTCACAGTGAAATAATACGATGCATTAAATATCATAACACACTAATGTAATAAATATGCAAACGAGGTCACTACAGAAACGTGTTAAGTGATCAGTACAACTGCAACGCATGGTGCTGTGCTTTTGCAATAAATATAATCTAATATTTGTGTTGATTTAATATTATTATTATTAAACGAGTCGAATGATTTCATTAGAAACTTGGCATAGCCTCGTTTCTTATGAAATCAGTAAACTCGTTTAATAAACATCATAATAATTTAAACTAGAAAATGTGTTAATAGAACACGGATGCCCCACATATCGCTTTGATAATAAACGAGGCAAAATTTCAAGTCCAACAGGAGAGATAATCCATGACCCAGGGGTCGATTAAAAAAAATTAAAAAAAATTGCACATCTACTCATAAGGAAGGTACATACCAAGTTTCAGGCCTATAGCTAGTACGGTTTAAAAGTTTTACGAGTTACAAGGCAAAATTTCCAAATTATAAGTCTAAAAGGGGGAGATAATCCATGACCCGGGGGTCGAACCAAAAATAGAAATAAACTTTGCGCATCTACTCATCATAAGGAAGCTGCAAGGTTGGTGACAGACGGGCTGGAGGACGGGACAGGATGGACAGACAAGGGTAATTCTAAATGCATAACAAGTTTATAATTATATAAACAAGTTAACTGATTTCAAAAGAAATGAGACTATGCCGATTTTCATATGAAATCAGTCAACAAGTTTAATAAATCATATTAAATCATCACTCATGTAATATCCTCTAGATGTAGCTGAGTATGTGTAATAATCTCCCCTTAATATTGTATTTACAGATTCCCCTGCCACGGTTTGATGAACTACGGGCGAACTATCCGGGCTACCTCCACCACGGTGGACAATACCGCAATCGAGATCTCATCAAAATCATCGGCATTACAGATACGAAAAACCTACTTTTACACGACACTAGTGCTTTAAGACTTTCCTACAGCTTAAACGTAATAGGACATGGCCATTCATTAGGAAAGGAGATTGTGCGATTATCAAAGTTTGGAAAAGACAGTGTGCCAGGTGTTATAGATTCGGAAGTAGTTCAGTTTATATATCTGCCAATAGCATATGGTCCGTATTTAGCTGATAAATACGGATATCCAAACATCACAAAGTTACATCAACTCGACCCGGTACAGACAAAACACACGTTTTACGGAAAACAAGGAATATTAAGAGTAATAACGTACACAAAACATGACAGTCAACCAAAAGGTCATGTTGCATTGTGGGACTGTAATCATTTCCACCAATCAAAAGACTGGATAGCAGGTCATGACCTCCTCACAGTGGAATTCTGGGAATCACCAGGTAACTATTTTTAAAATCTCATATTTGATGCAGCAAATTGTTATTATGATTCACTGTTATTGATTGTCATTATTGTGCAGATAAACATGGCAATCTGTTTCTGCAACACCATGCTGCTAATTGCTGAATTGCTTGATAAAGGTCTAAAATTCTATTCTGAAAACGCAATAATATACGGTAACTAGAGTATGTGTTCATACTCAATGATAGAACACGTATATATGCCTGACCTACCGCTTTGATAGTAAACAAGGCAACATTGCAAAATTTCACTATAATTTCTTTCTAATGATAAATGCTTGTTTTTTTTATAAAAAAAATATTCATGGAATGGTCCTATAAGCGAAATACAGTGAAGCACGTCTAAACCGGACACCCTGGGGACCCGGTTTAGAGAGGTTTCACTGTAATTTGTACAATATTACAGCTATTTCTTGTGTGTCTGTTTATTAGTGTTTAACGGCCTATCAACAGCTAAGGTCATGTAAGGCCGGGCAAAAGGGTTCGATCCCATTTTAACCTGCTGCATTGGGAGGAAAATCCCAAAATCAGAACGGAATATTTACATCGTGAACAAATATATTCAGCCCTGAAATTAGAATAACCTGACCTGGTGCCAGGTCCATACCACACCAAAGTCACTTGGCCCCTTCCCCTAAAATAGGATTATGAATATCGTAATACTCACATAAGGGGTATAACCAGATTCAACTGTCGCATACAAAATGCCAAAGACGAATGTGAGGGCCAAACCAGGTCTCCAGTCGGGATTCCGGTAAGGATGAACCCCAATCGTTAAATTACCCATCGTGTGCTCCCACCTACCACCCACCAGCTATTTCTTGAATTTCAGCCAGTAATTCACAGAAATCTAACAATGAATTACATCACTAGGACGACCCACCTCCATAAATTAATTTGCATGACTCCACGCCATATTTTACGCTTGATTAGATAATGCTATTGGTTTTATGAAGTATCATGTGTAAAATATAAGAAGATGTTTATTTAAGCAGATGAGCTGATTATACGTATCTTGAAATAATTCCCTCATGATTCGGTACTACTGCTGAACAAACTTGGTTTGCTATGCTCACTCGTTTGTTTAGCGTATGGACACAATCACGATAATCAGTCTAGCAGGTTAAATAAACGGCATATCTTCAATAGATAACATTATGTGTATAGGGTTTACATGGCGCCAAATGGGACCCATCAAAAGTGCACTACTGCCGCATCAGACAATCAAAACCCCATCAGACAATGAAAACCTTGATAAGGGGAATATGGATAAACTGGTAGTCCCGGTGAATAAACAGTCTACTTGAAACAGTTAGTGTTTCTTACCAGGATAGAGTCTCTCAGTGCAGGTACATGTATACAGGTAGATGTTACTATAAATAGGCTGCATTGTTGACACTCATTTGAACTGTATTGCAGCAGCTGCTGCAATACAGTTCAATTGAGTGTCAACAACACATACTTTAGTGTGAAAAAAAAGATAAATACTTTGCTTAACCCTTGGACTGCTATCTTACTTTTTTTGTCGTCTGCTGTTTATTTTCTATTTTCCATTTTTATTATCAAAAACATGCTTTAACAGCACTTTAGAATAATTTACAACATGCTTTGAGAGCACTTCAGAATCATTTCCATTGGAAATGATTCTGAAGTGCTGTCAAACCATGTTTTTATTGAGAAATAAGGCAAGGTATAAAAGCAACAGCAGACGACAATTGTTGTGAGTAGCGGTCTAAGGGTTAAAACAAGAAATTTGTAACACTGATGGATCTACCCCTCAAATGATTTAATGCAAATTTCATGTGACCTTGACCTTAAACACAGGGGTAGCATGGAGGGGCTATAGAATGAAAATATGGATGATGATAAATAAGTATATGAAGTTTCAAGCCTTCCAAATTATGATAACAGAAATAGTAGATAAACAAAAACTGTTACGCAAATCTCTGACAGACAGACAGACGCACAGGGTGGTCGCTATATGTAGCCTGATTTGTTTGGGGTACATACTAATACATTAATTTCTATATTTTTGTATAAGAAACAAATAAGATACTAATTTGACAATTCAATTTAGGGGCAGAGGGGCCAAGAACATGCAATTTTTAAAAATGTCCTCAGGCCTCGGTATGTTTACATAGTGATACATGTTCTGTATATAACAATGCTCGACAACGGTGAATAATTATGAAACTGGGGGCCGTTTCAATAAACTTTGTACGACTAAAATGTTGGCAAATGCAAATTTAGGATCGTCTGTAAATTTCAATTGATGGATTTCCATTTATTGAGCATAGGCTGCATATGCAGCCTATGCTCAATAAATGGAAATCCAACAATTGTTTACAAGAACACATTGTTAATGTGAAATTTAAATCATAATTTTGCACTTACAAACATTTTAGTCGCAAGATGTTTAGTGAAACGGCCCCCTGGCTCTGGCCGATATGCAATAATGCACTTGTATCGTCGTCTAAATACTCCGAGCCACCGGATAAATCATATACTGATAACCATAGTGAATTCATGTATTCATTCAGGAGTTTCTACATATTTAAATTTTGTTTATAAATGTGGATGTGACTGAAGAAATGGGGCGTATGGGAGTTTTGACCACTGTAGCTCCTGTAGCCTATTTCACCAACATTGCAAAGTATATTTTTCTAGCAAAGTATACTTTGAGGGAGAAATTTTCAATTTAAGGATAAATTTATTATACTGAATTTATTACATTATCACAGCCAAAATGGCTGTGATAATGTAATAAATTCAGTATAATAATTCTGCATACTTTTAATCATCAAATATATGCAGTCGTTAGTTCTATATGAAATAATGCATTTCAGGAAAAATGATTACTCCCTCAAAGTATACTTTAGTAGAAAAGTATACTTTGCAATGTTGGTGAAATTGGCTACTGATCAAGTAGCACTCCTGTAGCCTGACAACGACCTACATTAAATTACTTGTTAGAAGCTAACCCAAAATTTCTGTCTGTAATGCACGGCAACTTACAATTGGCATGCATTAAAGACAGAACATTTGGGTTAGTTAGAAGCATGATGGATGTTTCATTGATGGAATGGCAAACAATGCAGGTCCTGATCACTGGTCGCACAATCCATATGATAAGCCCCATTTCTCCAGTAACAGCCATATATAGAAGGATCTTCAAGTGTGTTACTATCTTAACCTAGACACAATGAAATCTTTAGCAATCCCATATATACAGACCACGGCTCCAGATACGTTTGTTGCTAAAACGTAACACCACTTTATTCCCGTAACCATCCATAGCTGTAGACGGTTACAGGAATAAAACGGTGTTATGTTTCTGCAGCTACATATAAGTACACATATACCGGTACCGGTATGTTTTGAAAATTCATTAAAATGAAAAATATACAAAATAAAATATACAAAATAAATAGTTTTGGGATCAAAATCCTACAAAAGAGTTGAAAAGAAACGAATGTTGAACAAAAAATTGACGTCTGCTGTTTATTTTTTATTTCCATTTTTTTCTCATCAAAAACATGGTTTGACAGCACTTTAGAATCATTTCCAACGGAAATGATTCTAAAATGCTGTCAAACCATGTTTTTACTGAGAAAAGAGATAAAATATGACAAAGCAGCAGACGACTATTTTCGGTTCCCGCATCCTAAGGGTTAAATCTAAACATCATGAAACACAAATGTTACAGATGAACAGATTGCAGGGATGGGAACAGTTCCAATTGGCAAATCCTGAAACTGCGATAATATATTTTTTGCACCCACACATGCGTAAAGCGTAAATACTATGATTTCAGTAGCCGATTTCACCAACATTGCAAAGTATACTTTTCTAGCGGAAAAGTATACTTTGAGGGAGTAATCATTTATTTTGCCCGAAATGCATCCTGTCATATAGAACTAACGACTGCATATATTTGATGATTAAAAATATGCAGAATTATTATACTGAATTTATTACATTATCACAGCCAAAATGGCTGTGATAATGTAATAAATTCAGTATAATAAAAATTAATAAATCCATCCTTCAATTGAAAATTTCTCCCTCAAAGTATACTTTGCTAGATAAGTATACTTTGCAATGTTGGTGAAATCGGCCACAGATCTATCTTGAAAATTCCCACCCCTGAGATTGCCAGACAGGCGACTGGACAGAAAACTGAATACCCTTACACTAGAAAGTGTGTCGCATATGAATTTCATATGTTTTTTATGCGAATTTCATATGAAAATTTCTTTATGCTTTACATATGAACATCATATGAAAAACATTCATAATGCAAAGTATATTCATAATGAATTGCATATGTGGCACATTTTGCCGTGTAGTATACCGTGGTTAACACTTACTACGCTGAATTAAACGTTGTCGTCTGCTGAAAATGTTTTATTTTCAATATTTCTCAAAAAAAAACCTGGTTTTGACAGCACATGAGAATCGTCTCCAGTGGAGACAATTCTCATGTGCTGTAAAAACCAGTTTTTTTTTTGGAATTAAAGCAAAAATGAAAAACAGCAGACGCAATTTCCGTCAACAGCGTAGGAAGGGTTAAAATAAAAAGAGCAAATATGATTTGTTTACCTGGAGCCTGTATATACATGTAACGTAAATAAAGCTCTTGTGTCTTGTGACACAGGTTCATAAAGATAACATGTATAAAACATACCGCACACTACTTAGTCTGAACTATTATAATTGAATTCCAAATAACAACACATATACGATGAACTTTCGCAGAAAATGAAATTTAATATTTTGGATTATAAGTGGATTGTTTAAAGGTACAATGATAAACATCAAACAAAATAGTCAGATCATATTGAGGACACAGAGGGAAGACTTGGACCTGTGACACAAAAAAAAAAATGCTCATTACAAAAAATCCATTACCCAAGTGGGTGGGGTAATGGATTTTTTGTGTCACAGGTTCGAGTCTTCAACCTGTGATTGAGGAACTGGTATATTCACCCATTACATACAGAATACCAGGCTTGTGTCTTTTGATATTAAGTCTATCAGATGGTTTTAGGAAATGTGTAGGAATTCTGAGGCCCGCCATTATAGACTCAATGTATTGCATAAGCACAACATCATACCGTGAAGCTGTACTGATCACCTAACATGTTTTCGGTAGCGGTCTCATATACATTGTACATACTTACCAGAATTACATGTGTGCATTGTGATTAACACACTATGTTATGACACTGAGAAAGCCAATTTTATGCAATAAAAAGTGGCTGTGACTGGAGAGATCTGGCTTATGGGTGCTTCATAATGATCTATATTGCTCGCTAGAAGCATGACGGGTATTTAATTAATGGAATGGCGAACAGTGCAGATCCTGATCAGACTGTGCAGATGCACAGGCTGATCTGGATCTTCACTGGTCGCAAAACCCATAAGGACCATTTCTCCAGTCACAGCCACAAAAATATGTTTTTCAGACTCGAACTGCACGGGAATCATTGACACAATACCACCGCAAATCCCAACCATGGAACCAGGAAATCACGTAAACATAGCCTCCCTGCTACAGCCGGCTGGCAGGGTGAAATACCTAAAGACGCATCTAGTGCCTAAAAACGCGAGACATTCGCGACACAAAGCCAGAAGCAGGGGAATGACGTAAGACTGGCTGAAATGCGGCTGTGACTGGAGATTGGGGCTTATGGGATTTGTGACTAGCCTGATAACGATATATATTGCTTATTTTAGAAGCATGCCAGGTGTTTCAATGATGGAATGGCGAACAGTGCAGATCCTGATCAGACTGCGTGGATGCACAGGCTGATCTGGATCTACACTGGTCACAAAACCCATAATCTCCAGTCAGACACACATGATAAAACGGGGCCGGAAATTGCTATAGAATTGGAAAGTTGAATGGAATGTAAGAGGTATTAACGGTGTATGGCAAGTGTAAACTCTATGCAAAGGTAAAAACTATAGAATTTCTATAGACTATGAAGAAGTGACTATGCAAAACTGGAAAATTCTATAACATAAGTTCTATGGAAGAGGTGTTATCGGTGTATGGCCAAATTCTAAGACTATGCAAAAGTGCCACGTCTATAGGATTTGTTATAGAATGTGAATTCTATGCAAAACTGGAACATTCTATAGTATAGAATTGAAAAGTTCTATGGAATATAAGAGGTATTTTCGGTGTATGGCAAAAACCTAAACTCTATGCAAAAGCGAAAAGAATAGAATTTCTATAGACTGCGAAGAGAAATGACTATGAAAAACTGTAAAGTTCTATAGAATATACAATGTATTATAGAATTGAAAAGTTCTATGGAATATAAAAGAGGTGGTATCGGTGTATAGGCGAATGTAAACTCTATGCAAAAGTGCCACATCTATAGGATTTGTTACAGATTTGTTACAGATTTGTTACAGAATGTGAATATAAGCTTACTCTATGTAAAACTGGAAAATTCTATAGAATGTATTATAAATTTGTTACAGAATGTGAATAGAAGCAACTCTATGGACAATTGGAATGGAACAACAACAGAAATTGTACAAGTTGGTTATTTCAGAAATTGGAGATGGGAGAAAATTGCTTGAGTCATTCATGTTAACCCTTAGACCGCTACACACATCAATTGTCGTCTGCTGTTGCTTTTATATCTTGCCTTATTTCTCAATAAAAACATGGTTTGACAGCACTTCAGAATCGTTTCCGTTGGAAACGATTCCGACGTGCTGTCAAAGAATGTTGTAAATTATTCTAAAGTGTTGTCAAAGCATTTTTTGATGATAAAAATGGAAAATAGAAAATAAACAGCAGACGACAAAAAAAATAAGATAGCGGTGAAAGGGTTAAGCTAAACACTGAATTATATATTTTATAATGGCAATGTTGACTGAATATCACATGACTGACTTTAGGTTGCAAATGGGATATATTAGACATATGCTTCAATGCATTGTGATTCACGGAGGTGTCTTCCAAGTACTATGCATGTTTACCAGTATTTTTTTCCTTCCTGCATTTTGTGGAATATATTGTGATGTATATAAGTATGTATTATGTGGCTGTGACTGGAGAAATGGTGCTTACAGGTTTTGCGACCAGTGTAGATCCAGATCAGCCTGTGCATCCGCACAGTCTGATCAGGATCTGCACTGGTCACCATTCCATCAATGAAACACCCGTCATGCTTCTAACCTGCAATATAGGAGAGTGCTATTTGATAACGAGCTACACTTGTCACAAAGCCATAAGCCCCATTTCTCCAGTCACAGCCACTTATATGTGTGCAAATGGCAATATTTGGTGCAAATAGTCATTAATGTAAATTATATTAAATCATGTCAATCTGTGTAACTATTGATTATTCTGAAATGTCTGTCAGTGTGGAGCACGCATTGTTAGCCGAGATAATCTCAGCTAATATATATTCTTTTACTACTTCATCTGTATCTCATATGTACTGTATCCTAACAGACTGTGTTGCAAAATGGATGGAATCGACTGTTAACCCTCACTATGCGGGAGACGAAAATTGTCGTCTGCTGTTTTTCATTTTTGCCTTAATTCTTCACAAAAATCCTGTTTTGGCAGTACATGAGAATCGTCTCCAGTGGAGACGATTCTCTTGCGCTGTCAAAACAGGTTTTTATCGAGAAATATTGAAAATAAAACATTTCCAGCAGACGGCAAAATTTAATTCAGCATAGTAAGGGTTAAGATACAACAAATATAAAAGATAGATGAAGTAGAAAAGACCTCCACGATTATCATAATGTAGTGTTTGCAAAATACATGGAGCTGATCATATGTTCTCGTGAATTATTGTCTGTTCCACGTTTTTCTGCCGATACTTTTGGCTATTAAACACATTAAATCTAAGAAATATTTAAAAGTAAGTACTTTTTCATTAATAACAAAAGTCACCCTCCCCAAAAAAATTTGTTTCATGAAATTCCATCAAATATTGATTTTATTGCGAAAAAACGATTTTCCTATGGGAATTTAACATGGGGAGTGAGTCAATTTCCAAAATCTTTCGTTTTTTGATCCTTCAAAAAATTTGGAAATTGACTCAGAAACCTGACGAGATAGTTTGAAAATGATGTAATTAAGAAAACTAAAGTTAGATTTTGAAAATCGGTCCACAAATAAAAAAAATTAAAAAATCTATTTTTAACCCCCATGTTAAATTCCCATAGGAAAATCGTTTTTTCATAATAAAATCAATATTTGATGGAATTTCATCAAATAATGTTTTTTGGGGAGGGTGACTTTTTTTGTTATTAATGAAAAAGTACTTACTTTTAAATATTTTTTATATTTAATGTGTTTAATAGCCAAAAGTTTGTCGGCACAAAAACGTGGAACAGACAGTAGTTTATAAATGATGCATGTACATGATCATTAATATACGCTTAGTCTGGGAATACTATGTTTGCCATGGTTTACAGTAGTTTCCTGTCTTATAAACTGTCAATGTTTTATGTAATTATATTTCTATTAACCCTTACAATGCTGAATTACATTTTCTCATCTGCTGTTCCTTTTTTAATTTGCATTTTTATCCACGGTGGCATAAGTTGGCAACAATTTAAAATCAGTTTCAATAATTTCCATGTTTTTTTTTCTCAGAATATTTCTCGTACGTTAACATGTCTTGGAATTTCATTAGAATTGAGTCCAGTGGACTCAATTCTAATGATATTCCAAAACATATTCATGATATTTATAGAGAGAAATAAAAGTAAATATAATGATTTGTCGTCTGCTATTTTTTTAACTATTTACAATATATATATAAAACAATAGAAGATGATAATCTTTGTTTGCCGCACACTAAGGGTTAATGGTGATTGTTCATTTTGTAAATATGACACCATTTCTTAGAGTTCTTGTATCACTTTGATTTAATCTAAATTCTAGCCATTTATGATGGGATTCAATTCGGGCTGCAATATTTTCGTATTTACTTTTCCAGATATGAAATTTGTGAAATTCTCTTCCTGTAAAATGAATTATTCGATAAATGCATCAAGCATATGCTGTTCACATTAAATCACAGCAAATATGTAGCAAGAAATCTATTCATCAATCCAGCCCGGAAAGAAATTTGGAGATTTTATATTCTGGCATCATCCTGCCTAGCTGTGACTGTGACTGGAGAAATGGGGATTACGGCCTTTCAGACCAGTCGCCTATTTCACCAAAATTGCAAAGTATACTTTTCTAGCAAAGTATACTTTGAGGGAGTAATCATTTATTTTTCCTAAAATGCATTATTTCAAATAGAACTAACAAATGCATGTATTTCATGATTAAAAGTATGCAGGATTATTATACTGAATTTATTACATTATTACAACCATAATGGCTGTGATAATGTAATAAATTCAGTATAATAAAAATTAATAAATTTATCCTAAAATTGAAAATTTCTCCCTCAAAGTATACTTTGCTAGAAAAGTATACTTTGCAATGTTGATGAAATAGGCTACAGTAGCTGATTTCATCAAAATTGCTTAGAACACAAATTAAGGTACATTTAAGCACACTTTGAGAGAGAGTAATTTTTTATTTATCTATAAATTAATTAATATGTTTATGTAATGAAATAAACTATTTCTTAATTTTTTATTAAGAAATAGTTTCTTTCATTACATAAACATATTAATAAATTTATAGACTAAACATTATGTTTGTAAAACATGGAAATGCCCCCCTGGCATACTGGACTCGAACTAGAGAAACTCTTACAAACAAACTTTTCAACGTAAATGTACACGGACGGACAGACGGACAGTCGAGACGGTTCAAATGAGTGGTAACAACATATACTCCATGTCTCAACATATACTCCATGCCTCAACAAATTCTAAATTGTCCACTCGTCCAGATTGGATGCCGAAGCATACATTGCTATATGTTCTAATCTTTATGCCGCACTGTCTCTTCAAATTACCACTCGTCCAGATCGGAAATTCACTCGCCAATACGAGTGGACGAGTGTATTTGTTGAGGCCCGATACTTCCGTGCATAATTAAGAGAATTGTTTATTTTTCATCGAAAATTTGTGTAGTCACAGCATGCAAAGGGTAAAAGAAACTCTTCTCTAGTCACAGTTAAAAAATTTGTGTTGTGAAAAACTGGGGCATTTTTTACAATTATGCAAAGGGCTATAAGCCCTGTTTTACCAGAATACACCAGTAGCCTATTTCATCAACATTGCAAAGTATACTTTAGTAGCAAAGTATACTTTGAGGGAGAAATTTTCAATTTTATGATAAATTTATTAATTTTTATTATACTGAATTTATTACATTATCACAGCCAATTTGGCTGTGATAATGTAATAAATTCAGTATAATAAATCTGCATACATTTAATCATCAAATATATGCTGTCGTTAGTTCTATATGAAATAATGCATTTCGGGAAAAATAAATGATTGCTCCCTCAAAGTATACTTTGCTAGGAAAGTATACTTTGCAATTTTGATGAAATCGGCTACAGATATAGCGAGAGATATAGCAAAATATAAAGCATAAGTGGATTATGCTTCTTTGGGACGAGGTGGGTAGGTGGGGTGGATAGAACTTGCTATATATTGAATCATACAAATATTTAAGCAGACTATATTAACCCTTAAGATGCTGAATATGTTTTTGTCGTCTGCTTTTTATCTTCCATTTTTCACAACAAAACCATGCTTTGCCAACACTTTAGAATCATTTCCGATGGAAATGATTCTCAAGTGATGACAAAACATGTTTTTATTGAGAAAAAGACAAAATATGAAACAACAGCAGACGACAATTATTGTTTCTCACCTTAAAAGTGTGAAACCTGTGAATATTCACAGTCACATGGTACCAGAAATGCATTTACTTAATACTGTATAATATACTTGCTCATTATGCGTATGAAGCCACAATGTAAGAGGGCTGTTCATTATTTAACCCTTCCTACGCTGTTGACGGAAATTGTCGTCTGCTGTTTTTCATTTTTGCTTTAATTCTTAACAAAAAACTGGTTTTCACAGCACATGAGAATCGTCTCCACTGGAGATGATTCTCATGTACTGTCAAAACCAGGTTTTTGTCGAGAAATATTGAAAATAAAATATTTCCAGCAGACGACAACATTTAATTCAGCGTAGTAAGGGTTAAATATGCATTTATTGACGGTTGCTAATACATGTAGTACATTGGTGAGACAAAATAAATATACAAATGTATGGTGGGTGACAGGTGGGAGCACGCGACGGGTTCATCCTTACCGGAATCCCGACTGGAGACCTGGTTTGGCCCTCACATACGTCTTTGGCATTTTGTATGCGACAGTTGAATCTGGTTATACCTCTTATGTGAGTAATACGATATTCGTAATCCTATTTTAGGGGAAGGGGCCAAGTGACTTGGTGTGGTATGGACCTGGCACCAGGTCAGGTTATTCTAATTTCAGGGCTGAATATATTTGTTCTCGATGTAAATATTCCATTCTGATTTTGGGATTTTCCCCCCAATTCAGCAGGCTAAAATGGGATCAAACCCGATTGCCCGGCCTTACATGACCTTAGCTGTTGATAGGCCGTTAAACACTAATAAACAAACAAACATTTAGTACCGGTAATCTTTAATTTACCAATACCGATGCGTGGTTATATCTGGCTATTTTGATATGCAAATGAGGCAGAACTTTTTTAAATTGTCAACTAGCTGCATCACCTGAATGACTATTTTATCAACATATTATAAAGTATGATCTTTGCACATCAAAAAATAAATAGAGAATAGCAGTTGTTTCTGTTAACATTTTAAGGAATCATGGTTATCGCCCCTGATATCAAAGTAGCAATTCAAGTTTGATATAAAATTATAAATGTCCAGTATTAAATGGCAAATTAATGTTGATTTTTCCTGAAAAATGTCACATCTAAACAATGGCAGATAAATGGTCTCCCTATATGACAACCTGGGATGTGAGGGTCCAGGTTTAATGATCTTTATTAACCCTTAAACCGCTATCTTAATTTTTTGTCGTCTGCTGTTTATTTTCTATTTTCCATTTTTATCATCAAAAACATGCTTTGACAGCACTTTAGAATCATTTCCGTTGGAAATGATTCTAAAGTGCTGTCAAAACATGTTTTTATTGAGAAATAAAGCAAGATATCAAAGCAACAGCAGACGACAATTGTTGTGTGTAGCGGCCTAATGGTTAAAGTTAGCTATGTTTTCTGTAAATGATGTTGATTAAATTATTTATACCACCTGCAGCTAAGGTCATTTCAGGTCAGGTTAACAGGGTCGAATGTCGTATTTCACCTGAAAATCCCAAAATCATTCCTGAATATTTACATAATCATTTTATTCAGCTCTGAAATTAGAATAACCTGATCTGGTACCAGGTCACCACCACACCAGAGTCACTTAGACAAATCCCTTAAAAGTAATAAGATTAGTACTAATTAAGATATTAAGAGTATGACCGGATCAGCTCTCCTGTACCGAAGACAAAAATGGACCTGAGGGCCAAACAGGGATATTGGGATTCCAGTAAGGATGAACGCTATTGTTAAATTACCAGTCGCATGCTCCCAACCTACCGCACACATAAATGATGTTCGAGAACATTACTTGGCAATCTTCTATACCATTTAATGAAAGTATCCTATAACTTTCAACATTAATATCAGCAAAAACTTACGGTAGATACGGTAGATACGGCCAATAGGATATTTCAACTGATACTAATTGGAATCAGTTAATTCCGTATTCCTAAAAAGTTTATTCCAAAAACGTTTACACCAACCCTCGTATCTCATTAATGTTATATAAGATTGTGTGATTACATTTACATATTAGCAACAGTTACTGCCTGTTTTTGTGGTGTAATTATATGTGACATGTTAACATTGAAACGGGACTTATTGAGTTAGAATCTGCGCAGTTGGATCGGTAGCCGATTTCATCAAAATTGCAAACAATACTTATCTAGCTATTAGTATACTTTGAGGGAGTAATCATTTATTTTTCCAGAAATGCATTATTTCCTATAGAACTAACCACTGCATATATTTGATGATTAAAAGAATGCAGAATTATTAAACTGAATTTATTACATTATCACAGCCAAAATGGCTGTGATAATTCAATAAATTCAGTAAAATAAAAATTACTAAATTTATTCTTAAATTGAAAATTTCTCCCTCAAAGTATACTTTGCTAGATACCGGTAAGTATACTTTGCAATGTTGGTGAAATAGGCTACTGGTCCTACACTGTTGGATATTTTGAGATTGATTGATTGGGTTTTAAAACCATGGGCTGTTGCGTTTACTGGGGTGTATAATAATACATTTGGTCTGTTTAAAGCGCGTGGAGTCCGAAGTGCTTATATTGCAAGTTATTGTATTTGCATGTAATTGTTACTTGTACAGTAAATAATATGTGATAAAATCCAGTAATTAATTCTACACAGATTGGACGGGAGAAACCACAAACTGGCATTGACAACCAACATAGACTAGACCCAGATTAAAAATAAATATCTCTGCACAGTCTGATCAAGGTCTACATTGCTCAGCGACATATCAAAACAATTTCACATATCTGTTAGCATATGTGGGTGTGACTGGAGAAATGGGGCTTATTGGTTTTGCGACCAGTGTAGATCCAGATCTGGGGGCCGTTTCAACAAACATCGTACAACTAAAATGTTCGTAAATGCAGAATTATGATAGTCTGTAAATTTCATATTAACAGTTTTCTTGTAAACAATTATTGGATTTACATTTATTGAGCATAGGCTGCATATGCAGCCTATGCTCAATAAATGTAAATTCATCAATTGAAATTTCCAGACGATTCTAAATTTGCACTTACGAACATTTTAGTCGTACGAAGCTTAGTGAAACGGGCCCCAGCCTGTCCATTCGCATGCCTCTAACAAGCAATATATCGATGGTCTAGTAACATAAGGTCGTAACTGCTATGCTAAAGCATAGCACTTACGACCTTATGTTACTAGACCATCGATATACCATTATCAGGCTACATGAATGTGCTATTAGATCAGGAGCTACACTGGTCACAAAACCAGTAAGCCCCATTTCTCCAGCCGCAGCCGCAGCCGCATATTACCTGGAGCTATGCCGATTGTCGATACAATATTTCATGTTTCCTCCTGACCAGTTCAATTACATAAAACACATTATGATTGCCATAAAATAAACATATAGTACAAATATTCGGCAGTTGATGCCAAATTGGTTTTGTGTTCTACTTCCTGTGCCAAATAGATCTGGTTCAATACTACAAAACGTACAAAATAGTAGATAAACGTACAAAATAGTAGATAAACGTTGAACCCCAAATATGGGCCTTACGACGTTTTATACCGTCGTAGCCCCAGATCAGCCTGCACGTCAGCCAAGTATGATCAGGAACTGATATTCATGATTGATTCGCTGAAATACCTGTGACTCGAGAAATGGGGCCTAATGCGCAGACTGATCTGAATCTACACTGGTCGCAATTACCATAAGCCCCATTTCTCCAGTCACATATGAGACAAGCCATGTGATTTTGTATCTTACTAGATGTGACATCTCATGAAATATATTTACAAAATTTACGATATTTTCTGTAAATGACGTCAAATGTTGACAAAGCGTTCAGAGAATTCCACATTTGCTATGAAAATTTTCATTCATTTTGACGTTGTTTACAGAAAATATCACAACTTCTGTAAATATTTTTCATGAAAACTTGCACATCTTAGGTACAAAATCACATGGTTCGTCTCACGCATGTCAGACCATACAATGTATATCGGGTGATTCTCTTTTTTTTTCCCCAGCGAAATCCCTGCAGTCCCTCCTAGAACACCAACTAAGGCCTAAAAATAAAATAGATGTTTTCTGTTACGGGCCGAAATAAAAAATAGGGTTGGTATTGAAGCCAGTGAATGGGTTAACCCTTTCAGCCCTGAATAACTGGAATGGATTTTGATATGTTAATATTGCAACCAATCCAATGGTCACAAAATGATTTTCAGACAAGTTCAATTATGAAAAGGGGGTGGGGTGTTTTTGTTCTTAAAAGTATGAAAATTACTTGCAAAAAGTGCAGATCCTGATGAGACGGCTCGTCACGAGCCGGCTCATCTGGATCTATACTGTTTGCCTATACCACTATACAGGCCTGTGGTGTTGAAAGGGTTATGGAATTATTGAGAGAAAAAAACAAACTTCAACACATTTGCCTTACAAACAAGGTGAACAAAAGTTCTCAAGTGACCAGTAGCCTATTTCACCAACATTGCAAAGTATACTTTTCTAGCAAAGTATACTTTGCGGGAGTAATCATTTATTTTTCCGGAAATGCATTATTTTATATAGAACTAACGACTGCATATATTTGATGATTAAAAGTATGCAGAATTATTATACTGAATTTATTACATTATCACAGCCAAAATGGCTGTGATAATGTAATAAATTCAGTATAATAAAAATTACTAAATTTATTCTTAAATTTAAAATTTCTCCCTCAAAGTATTACTTTGCTAGAAAAGTATACTTTGCAATGTTGATGAAATAGGCTACAGATGTGTATGTGAAACAAGGCACCATCAATCAACACACATTGTGGCCAAACATTATTAAAATTAAAATCAGTGATTCATAGTTATTAAGAAATGAAATGTGTTAATAACATACGTACATGTGCACGTATGCACGCATGTAACTATCAGCGAAGGAATTAGTCGGAAAATTGGTGTATGGGAGACAACTGCTGTGCCTAAAGTCAACATTCTCAGAGAGGTTATCCCCCTTGTGTTGTGATGTACCAGCTAGAATGGACAGTAAACTACCATTATGTACTACATACGTAGAGGACCGAGATATCAGTACCTATGTCACGACGTGTTTATTGATTGGTTGTTAGATTGATTAATTGATTGATTGATTGATTGATTGATTGATTGGTATTTTAGGTCCATTCAACAGACAGGAATGACAAGTACCATTATTACATGGGATCTCTTGGCCACAGGTGAGAATACCATCGAGAATAACAGGCTAGTGTCTTTTGATATCAAGTTTATCAGGCAAGGGCTAGGAAACACGTAGGAATTCCAATCCTGGTATTCTATTTATCAGGTAACGTTTTATGCTCGAAAATGACCACAAATGATGTTGTTATCTATGGACAGAATGCGGACTTGTTTATGTTACACAGACGTCATTCGGTAACGTCACGTGACGTCATCACCAATGGAACGTGTTTTCACTTCATTGTAACCCGGATGTTTGTAACAAGACAATGCCTGATACAACAATATGATATCAGTCAGTACGTATTCGGTCAATACAGGGCAGGTTACCTGATAAACTAAGATTGACTGTTAAGGTATAATTCCTTAAAGATGGTTTGTTTGTTTGTTTATGATGTTTAACGGCCTATCAACAGCTACGGTCATGTAAGGCCGGGCAAACGCGTTCGATCCCATTCTAACCTGCTGCATTGGGGGGAAAGTCCCAAAATCAGAAAGGAATATTTACATCAAGAAAAAATATATTCAGCCCTGAAATTAGAATAACCCAACCTGGTGCAAGGTCCCATACCACACCAAAGTAACTTGGCCCCTTCCCCTAAAATAGGATAACAAATAATCGTAATACTCATATAAGGGGTATATTAACCAGATTCAACTGTCACATACAAAATGCCAAAGACGTATGTGAGGGCCAAACCAGTAGCCGATTTCATCAAAATTGCAAAGTATACTTATCTACCAATGCATTATTTCATATAGAACTAACAACTGCATATATTTGATGATTCGCAGAATTATTATACTGAATTTATTACATTATCACAGCCAAAATGGCTGTGATAATGTAATAAATTCAGTATAATAAAAAATAATATATTTATCCTATTATTGAAAATTTCTCCCTCAAAGTATACTTTGCTAGATAAGTATACTTTGCAATGTTGGTGAAATGGGCTACAGGCCTCCAGTCAGGATTCCGGTATGACCTTAAGGATGGATTCCTCATTCAGATACGCATACCCTCATATCCTCCTGTGGCCTAGGTTCAATCCGCAATCTCAGTTGAATATCACACTGCTAGCAGGTTCAACCCAGATATAGAGGATCGTACATACGTGATTATTTAATATGACAGTTATTAAACGAGTTTACTGGTTTAATAAGAAACGAGGTTGAGTTAATAAAATTAATATCATACAATATCAACACAAATGTTAGTTTATTTAAGCACAATGTCATCCATTGAAGCTGTATCCCCCAATAAATGTAAATCCATCAATTGAAATTTCCAGATGATCCTAAAGTTGCACCTACGAACATTTTAGTCGCACAAAGTTTAGTGAAACGGCCCCCTGGTGTATAATGATTTTATAATGATGCAATAACAAAGACAGCTATACCAGTATTCAAGGTATTCCAATTGGAACAGAGCAGGACAATAATTTGCATAATCTTCTATGCTTGTTTTCAAATCCTCTAAATATAGTTAGTAATAAATATTATTTTAACTAAACAAACAGAGCAGTTACATTTTTATTCATTAACAATTAATTCCTTTGTGCAACAAAGGTGAATGTTACAGTGGAACGTCTCTAAACACGACACCCTGGGAGGCCTGCAGAGAGATTCTACCGTAATTCTTGTACAATAGCAATCCAATACACGTCTGTGTGTAATTTAATCATGGAACAGATAGAAACAAGAAAATGTGGCGCACAGTGGCAAACTTCTTAACCAGACCCACGAACACACACACGGACGGACACACAGTCCATATAATACATGCCTCCTGGCTCTACCTAGACCCACAAACACACACACGGACGGACACACAGTCCATATAATACATGCCTCCTGGCTCTACCTAGACCCACAAACACACACACGGTACCGGACCCCATCCCATAATACATGCCTCCTTGGCTCTACCGATACCCACAAACACACACACAGACGGACACACAGTCCATATAATACCCTACCTGGCTCTACCTAGACCCAACAAACACACACGGTTACGGACACACAGTCCTTATAATAACCAAATGCCTCCTGGCTCACCTAGACCCACAAACACACACACAGACGGACACACAGTCCATATAATACATGCCTCCTGGCTCTACCTAGACCCACAAACACACACACAGACGGACACACAGTCCATATAATACATGCCTCCTGGCTCTACCTAGACCCACAAACACACACGGACGGACACAGTCCATATAATACATGCCTCCTGGCTCTACCTAGACCACAAACACAACACGGTACGACACTACCTACAGTCCATATAATACATGCCTCCTGGCTCTACCGATACCCACAAAACACACACACGACGGACACACAGTCCAATATAATACATGCCGTCCTGGCGGTCTACCTAGACCCACAAACACACACACGACGACACACAGTCCATATAACACAGCCTCCTGGCCTCTACACGAGACACACCACACACACCATACCACACACGAGGACATATAATACTGCCTCTGATCTACCTAGACCAAAAAACACACACACGTACGGACATACAGTCCATATAATAATGCCTCCTGGATTCTACCTAGGACCCACAAACACACTCGGACGGCCTCAGTCCATATAAATACTGACTCCTGGCCTCTACCTAGACCCACAAACACACGAGACGGACCACAGTCCATATAATACATGCCTCCTGGCTCATACCTTAGACCCACAAACACACACACGTACGGGACACACAGTCCATATTAATACATGCTCCTGGCTCTACCTTGAGGATCCACAAACCAACAGGACGGACACAGTCCATATTTAATACATGCCCCTGGCTCTACCTAGACCACAAACACACCTACGGACGGACACACAGTCCATATAATACATGCCTATGGCTCTACATTAGAACCACAAACACACACACGGACGGACACAAGTCCCATTATTAATACATGCCTCCTGCTCTAACTAGACCCACAAACACACACCTCGGACCTGGACACACAGTCCATGATTAATACATGCTCCTGGGCTCTACCTAGACACAAACCACAGTCGGACACACAGTCCCATTTAGAATTACAATGCCTCATGGCTCTACCTAGACCCACAAACACACAAACGGTTACGGCCAAACACTGTCCATTATAATTACAATGCCTCCTGGCTCTACCTTAAGACACCATTCACACACTCGGTCGGACACACAGGTCCATTAATAATGCTACTGGCTCTACTAGACCCAACCCAAACAAACCACCACACGGTACGGACCTCAGTCCTATAGACATGCCTCCTGGCTCTACCTAGACCCACAAAAACACACACGGATGGACACCAAGTACATATATATGGCCTCCTGGCTCTTCCTAGACCCTCAAACACACACACGTACGGACACAAACAGTACATACTATAATACATGCCTCCTGGCTCTACCTAGACCCACAAACACACAAAACAACGGAACGGACACACAGTCCATTTGAATAAATGCTCCTGGTTCTACTAAGACCCACAATCACACACACCGGACGGTGTGGAAAACACACAGCCTCTTTAATTACATGCCTCATGGCTCTACCTAACCAAACACCACCTCACCGTTACGGACACACATGTCCATGATAATACATGCGCTGGCTCCTAATAGACCCACAAAACACACAACGGACGGACAGTCCATATAATACTTTGTTTTTTTTTTTTTTTTGGGGGGGGGGGGCGGGGGGGCTACCGGATTAACCCACCCAAACAAACACAACCACGGACCGGAACACAGTCCATTAATACATGCCTCCTGGTCTAACCCTAGACCCACAAACACACATACGGACGGACACAGTCCATATAATACATGCCTCCTGGCTCTACCTAGACCCACAAACACACACACGTACGGACACACAGTCCATATAATACATGCTCCTGGCTCTACCTAGCCCACAAACACCACACATGGTACGGGGGACCTCAGTCCATTTAAATATTGCCTCTGGTCTACTAGACCCACAAAACACACACACGTAGGACACACATCCATAGAATACATGCCTCCTGGCTCTACCTAGACCCACAACACACACGGACGGACACACAGTCCATTATAATACATGCCTCCGGCTCTACCTAAACCCACAAAACACACACACTACGGACACACAGTCCATATAAATACATGCTCCATGCTTTACTAGGGACACACACACCCAAATACGGACACACAGTCCATATAATACATGCCTCCCTGGTCTACCTGGGACCCAAAACACCACACACGTACGGACACACAGTCCATATAATACATGCCTCCTGGCTCTACCTAGACCAGGAGGCAAAACACACATCCTCGTACGGGACACACAGTCCATATAATACATGCCTCCTGGCTCTACCTAGACCCACAAACACACACACGGACGGACACACAGTCCATATAATACATGCCTCCTGGCTCTACCTAGACCCACAAACACACACACGGACGGACACACAGTCCATATAATACATGCCTCCTGGCTCTACCGAGACCCACAAACACACACACGGACGGACACACAGTCCATATAATACATGCCTCCTGGCTCTACCTAGACCCACAAACACACACACGGACGGACACACCGTCCATAATACATGCCTTCCTGGCTCACCTAGGACCCAAAAACACACACACGGACGACACACAGTCCATATAATACATGCCTCCTGGTCTACTAAACCCAACAAACACACACACGACGACACACATCCATATACAATACATGCCCTCTGGCTCACTAGACCAACAAACACACACACTGGACGGTCACACAGTCCATATAATACATGCCTCCTGGCTCTACCTAGACCAACAAACACACACACGGACGGACACACAGTCCATATAATACATGCCTCCTGGCTCTACCGAGACCCACAAACACACACACGGACGGACACACAGTCCATATAATACATGCCTCCTGGCTCTACCGAGACCCACAAACACACACACGGACGGACACACAGTCCATTAAATACATGCCTCCTGGCTCTACCGAGACCAGGGGCATAACAATGACATTTGCACCACCCATCAATAGTATTTTCCAGGGGCCCGTTTCACTAAAATTTGTGCGACTAAAATGTCCAAATTTAGGATCGTCTGGAAATTTCAATTGATGGATTTACATTTATTGGACATAAGCTGCATGTTCAATAAATGTTAATCCAATAATTGTTTACAAGAAAACACTGTTAATGTGAAATTTACAGACTATCATACTTTTGCACTTACGAACATTTTAGTCAAACGAAGTTTAGTGAAATGGGCCCCAGGTGTCTGGTTTAGAGAGGTTTCACTATATAGATGTTGTTTATACAATCTCTGTATCAACTGTATATACATGTAGACTACTCTTCATACAATCACTGACCAGACTTTCTGTTTCCGAATGGGAATCAAGATTTACCCTTCGTTTATGCTCTATGAAATCTACTCCCGTACCGTCCGTAGTCTGCTACGGACGGTACAGGAGTAGATTGCAAGAGTTACTGTTTGCAGATACGCCTGGTTCTACTGCGCCACATCTGCTCTGCATCACTGCACATCCAAACTGCTGTTTCTATTCTCCGGATCTATTTCCAGATTTGTGCCTGGATAGTTTCACATCTGCTGTATCATGATGTAACTACTCACTGCATGAAGAAACAATTCTGCAGGTCTATTTCTAGATTGCGCAATTTTGGTGTCTGATCCAACTGCATCACATCTGAAACAGTTTGCTACTTTCACTGAGCAGAGGTTTTGGTGGGTGTTTTTTCAAAGCAATTTCCAGTACAATTTTCACATCTACTACAACTGCATCACGTCTGCTCCTTCTGGCTACTTTCACTGTCCAGAGGTTTGTGTATTTCTTTTACAGATCTATCGTTATTTCCAGATTAACACTTTAATTTTCTTGCCGTCTGCTCAAACTGCGCCACTTATGTTCACTACGAGTCACAAACCACAGATTTTGAATTTTTTCATTTTTTCAGATTTTTTCTTTAAATATCAAGTTTGTCGTCTGATCAAACTGTGCCGTGTCTGCAACTCTCCGCTACTAAACTGACCAGACTGGTGTTTTCTGTTTTCAGTTCTATTTCCAAATGCATAGATAATTCATCAATTTTATTTATTGTCTGCTCAAACAGCATCACATCTCCTGCCGTCTCTGATAAGACATATTTGTCACGAACCTCTGATTTTGGTTTCTTCTTTTCAGATCTATTTCCAAATTAGCACTTCCTTCAAATATCAATTTTGCCGACTGCTCAAACTGTGTTGTACCTATACCTCTCTGATTTTTTCACTGACCAGATTTGTGGAATTATGTTTTCAGTTCTATTTCCAAATGCGCAGAGTATTCATCATCTGCTGAAATTGCATCATGTCTGCTGCAATCATTGTCCAGATTTTATGACGTTTTCCGTTTTTATCATCTATTTCCAAACCAACACTTTCTTTATCAATGTTATCATCTGCTACACATGTGTTATGTCAGCACCTCCTCGCTAGTTTCACTGATGGTGTTTTTCCCCAGATCTATTTCCTGATTAACACTTGAAACATTAATTTTGTCGTCTGCTCAAACAAAGAAGTTTGCACCTGCCCACTACCGTCACTGACCAGACTTTCTGAATGCGCAGAGGATTATCAATATCGTCTGCTCAAACAACATCATGCTACTTTCACTGACCAGAGGTTTTGGTGTTGTTTTTCCAGACCTATTTTCAGATAAACAATTTCTTTATAAATTTTGTCATCTGCTTCACTGTGTCACGTCTGCACCCCCTCGCTACCTTCGCTGACGAGACTTGTATTTTCCTTATTCTCCTGACCCTCCTCCCCAACTCCATCATTCCCGCTGTCAATCTGCATACTGGCCGTCGATTGGCTGAGGTCAGCCTCACTCAGGTTGCTGGCCGCTGATTGGTTGCTGATGTTGGTGTCGTCAAGGTCGTCGTCATCGTCGTCGTCTTCCTCGGCATCCATCAGGAATATACGGACACGGCGCCGTGACGAGAATAACTGCAACATAGCGATACATTTGTATGTAGAGAATGCCAGGCTAGTTTACTGAGTTCAGCTATTTATTTAGTTATCTAATTGTGTTAACGGTCTGTCAACAGCTACGGTCATTTCAGGCCGGTTGAGTTTGGCTAAGCTTCATCAAGAAGAACTTGAGTTATTGCGCGGACAAGGATACAGACTGGGAAAATTAACAAGAGTTGTCAGAAGACAACGAAGCTCGCCTGTTGGCAGCCTTCACTCAAACTTGGCACAGTTGTATAACAAGAGGGCCATGATGGCCCTAATTCGCTCACCTGACTCCATGAACACCAGAGGAGAATAAAACATTGAGTTCATGTGTTTTAAAAAAATTGTGCTATGTTTAGATGGCGGTCATCTTGGATTAAGCGATGACTCTCATTTTACAAAATCTGAAAATGCTTTACCCAGCATCGGCCATGTGGTTCCTGAGAAAAAGACGTTAAAAATCTTGAATAAATGGACCTTTTGGTGGCCATCATGGATGACATAATCATCCGATTCCGACAAATATTGCACCGGAGTGATCGCCTCATTGATACCTTCAATTTGATATATGACATGAACCTCCATATTCAGTCAAAAAATAAAATTTGACCCCAATTTGGACACCCCCACGGGCCACGCCCATTTTTGACCCCGGGGTCACCATTTTAACAACTTTCAAAGAGCAATGTACATCGATCATACCTACCAAGTTTCGTCGAAATCCGGCTAGCGGTTCATGAGAAGAAGATTTTTTAAGAATTTATGCTATTTTTAGACGGCGGCCATCTTGGATTAGCGATGACCTCCATTTTTAACAAATCTGAAAAGGCTTCACACATGGACCATAACTAACTTTTAAGTTTGGCTACCATGGGCCAAGCGGTTCATGTGAAGAAGAATTTTGAAATCTCTAATAAAAAAAGAACGACCTTTTGACCTTTCGGCGGCCATCTTGGATGACATAACAATCCGATTTCTTTAACAAAAAATGCACCAGAGTGATCGCCTCATTGATACCTTCAATTTTATATATGAAATGACCATATTCAGTCAAAAATAAAATTTGACCCCAATTTGACCCCACGGGCCACGCCCATTTTTAACCCCAGGGTCACCATTTTAACAACTTTGAAAGAGCAATGTACATCGATCATTCCTACCAAGTTTTGTCGAAATCCGGTTGGCGGTTCTTGAGAAGAAGATTTTTTAAGAATTTGTGCTATTTTTAGACGGCGGCCATCTTGGATTACGTAATGACGTCATTTTAACAATTTTGTAATCCCCCTACCTAAGGACCATGACCATGAAGTTTGGTGACCATAGGCCCAATGGTTACCGAGGAGAAGACGTTTGAAAATGTTCACGGACGACGACGACGACGACGGACGACGACGGACGACGACGGACACATTACGGTAACAATAGCTCACATGAGCTTCGCTCAGGTGAGCTAAAAAACATGAATATTATATAACTTGACCTTGGGTTAAGGAGTGTGCGGTGGACCTTGACATTGAGGTCAGTGGTGGAAGGTGGGTCGTGGATTTGCTATAGCATGATATAGCATATTAAGATTAATGCATGTATGAAATATCAATGCGCTCCCTGAAAACAGAAGAAAAACAAAATTTAACCCAACGTTAAGTTTATGAACGCACTAAGTTGGTGATTTTCTACAGCATGATAGCTATTCACATGAGGAATGCAAGTAAGAATGTGCTAAGTTTGTGACCTTGACCTTGGGGAAAGGATGTGGTGGTGGGGGTGGGTCATGGATTTGCTGTAGCACAATAGAGGATCATCAGATGAATGCATGTATGAAATATCAAGGCGTTCCTTTTAAAGAAACGGAAGTTATAAAAAGACATTTACTCCAACGTTAAGTTTATGATGTTGATCTTGGGGATGGGGGAAAGGTGGGGAATGCATGTATGAAATATCAAAGCGTCCCCGCGAAAGAAACAGAAGTTACCGTACACAACATTTACCCCAACGTAAAGTTTATGAACATGCTAAGTTTGTGACCTTGACCATGGGGTAAGGGTTGGGTGGTGTGTTGTGGATTTTCTACAGCATGATAGAGGGTCATCTGAGGAATGCATGTATGAAATATCAAGGCGTTCCATGAAAGGAAACCGATGTTATAAGACATTTACCCCAACGTTAAGTTTATGAATGTGCTAAGTTTGTGACCTTGATCTTGGGGTAAGGGATGGGCGGTGGGTCATGGATTTGCTATAGCACGATAGAGTATCATCAGATGAATGCATGTATGAAATATCAAGGCGTTCAATGAAAGGAAACAGATGTTATAATACATTTACCCCAACGTTGAGTTTATGAATGTGCTAAGTTTGTGACCTTGACCTTGGGTTAATCGGTGGGCGGTGGGTCATGGATTTGCTATAGCACGATAGGGTATCATCAGATGAATGCATGTATGAAATAACAAGGTCTTCCATGAAAGGAAACAGAAGTTATAAGACATTTACCCCAACGTTAAGTTTGTGGACGCCGACGAGACGCGGACGACGCCGGGGGTATGCCATAAGCTCTTCTGCACTTTGTGCAGGCGAGCTAAAAATGGCCGCCAATTGGAGGTAACTCATAACAGTACCGTCCACCTGTACAATGTACATACATAATACACCACATTTGCTTCACGGGTATGAACTTTTTTAAATACTTTATTTTTATTTTTGTTATTTCTATAAATCTCAATGAGACGGTTCAAATGGTGGTCGCGACATACTTCTAAGCACATTTAAAGAAAATATTTATGATTTTCCCCAATCAAAATGGCGTATCCTATAAAATTCAGCTACAGCAAATACAAATCACTAAATGATAATTCCAGCACAAAAATATTTACACAATTCCCTAACATTTGATTGGCCCGTAGCAAGTCTCTGTCCAAAATTTATATCCCAGTAAACTCCCACGCCGAACTACTTTCCGTAACCGTGAGGCGCAGTTAAAATAATTCTTAGGAAAACGGAAAATAAACACATTTTCTTGATGCATTTATTTCTAATGCTGGAATTATAAGGAATCAATGGCATTTTTTGTGGAATTTATCGAGGATATAAACTTGGAAAAGTCGCGGGAATACTGGACGAGGCCTTCCGGCCTTCGTCCAGTATTCCCGCGACTTTTCCAAGTTTATATCCCCGATAAATTCCACAAAAAGGCCATTCATTCCTATAATGTAGACATTGGGTTTGAACGCAACACCACCGCCTGTGCTAATATGTGTCAATTTCTTTATTACAAAATACTTGGAACCTTGTGCTTGAAAGCTGAGCCTGAGCTCAACTGCGAATTGGTATTCCCAACAGTTGTTCAGAAACGTCGACATCTGGGCAAGATTAACGCACAGCTCAGGCACAGCCAATCCAACTGCTTGACGCCGAGTTGATATTGCCAATAGATGTTCAGAAACATTTACATATAGGTAAGATGAACACAGGCGGATGTGTAACAAGCCGCATATACCATTAATTTGTGCCTCAAGTCAAGCAGCTTGGTTGTTTGAACCTGAGCTGTGCTGTGCTACAGCTCAGGCTCAGACAATCAAATTGCTTGACTGTAGTTTGTATAGCCAATAAATGCTCATAAAATAGCACAGCTCAGGCTCAGCAAACCAAGCTGATTGACTGCGAGTTGGCATTGCCAATAGATGATCAGAACTGTTGACATCTGGGCAAGATTAACAAATGTGAGTCAAACTGCTTGGTCGCGAGCTGGCATTGACAAAAGATTAACACAGGCAGTGGGCTATATACCCAATTAGGAGGCGATACTGACCACAGTAGCTGTGTGTCGTGTCCCACTGACAGAGAAAGAGTGGGCCTTCATGTTGTCCAGGCGACGATAGTGTTGGCTGTCTAACCCGTGGTCGCCCATGTCCAGTAGGGGGCTGGAAACAGACATTTGCTTGTGACACGTTAGCGGTGACATGGTGGTACCTGTAGGTCACTAGAAATGCAAATAAACATCATGTGAACAAAATAAATATACTGTTTGATTGATTGCTTTTACCCTATTCAACAACAAGGTCAAATACAGACGAGAATGCACATTGCTTGCAGTGAGGAGGGGTACCATTCGTTCAGAACCAAAATTACACTAAATTCTTACAGCACTGAAAGGCAGTGTCTGGATTTGGTACCAGGTACCCTTACTAGCCGATTTCATAAAAATTGCAAAGTATACTTTTCTAGCAAAGTATAATTTGAGGGAGAAATTTTCAATTTTAGGATAAATTTATTATTTTTATTATACTGAATTTATTACATTATCACAGCCATTTTGGCTGTGATAATGTAATAAATTTAGTATAATAATTCTGCAAAATATAAGCAGTTGTTAGCTTTATATGAAATAATGCATTTCAGGAAAAACAAATTATTACTCCCTCAAAGTATACTTTGCTAGAAAAGTATCCTTTGCAATGTTGGTGAAATCGGCTACAAATCACGGAGACCCACATGTGAATTCCAGGGAGATTCGCCTTTTAAATATGAATACTTAACAAGAACTGGCATCGTCAAACGAAGCTAATCCCCTCGCTAGCAGCCTTAATAAAATTTAAAAATATCAAGTCCTTAGTGACCTTGACCTTGGGCGGTCGGACGTAGGTCGTATGCAAAACAAAGCAGCAACTCTAGACACACATTGTGGCCAAATATAATCACAATTGGTGTAGCGGTTGATGTGTTATTGAAAAAATAAGCAAGAAATGCGTCTGTCGAACGCGGATGCCACCTGCATCATATTTGAGAAACTGTGACAAAGTGGTTAACCGAAAAGTGTGACGGACGGACGGACGGACGGACGGACGGACAGACGGACAAACGGACGGTCCAAACACTATATGCCACCCGTTTCTTCGAAACCCGGTGGCATAAAAATAGTAAACATTTTTGCCAGACAAGGTGAACGCAAGTCTTCAGTGACCTTGGGCGGTCGGACGTGGGTCGTATGCAAAACAAAGCACCATCCCTAGACACAGTGTGGCCAAATATTATCAAAATCGTGCTTAATGAGTTATTGAAAAATGAAAGGTGTTACTAACGTACGCACGTACATTGACTAACGCTATAATATCCCCTCTTGCCTATCAGCGAGGGGATAACAATGGATTGTTAAGATACACATAGCCTCCCATCCTCCCTAACATTAATTGAGGGATGATGATTTAATATGATATTTATTAAACAAGTTAACTACATGTATGTCGAGTTTCTTATGAAATCGGTCAACAAGTTTAATAAATATCATATTACATCAACACAAAAGTAGATTTTATTTGATTGCATAAGCACAACACCAAACATTGAAGTTGTAGTTATAGTATAACATGTTTTCTGCCAGTCTCTTGCATACTATTACACTAGTGAATGGTGATATTTAATACCCTCATTACATGGTGAAAGCCCATTGCATGCATTGCAGCTCAATACATTACTTGTAAAATTGTTTTAGAACCCGCTTGCAGAACGTCATATATTCCATGCTCGTGATCAGAATATGTCGTCAGAAACTCGGCAAAGCCTCATTTCCGACTACATATTCTGACACTCGGGTGGAATAACCTTTTCTCGCATACCCAGAGTCCATTTCAATGTTATTTCCGAAGCCACGCCCATGTGGGATTTTTCTGTCTCACACGGCTATCTCACACGGCTGACATGTCACACACTGCCGGAACTACTTTTTGTGTATTGACTTCCAAATGTCGTCTGCATTGTTTACAAACACACGCTCTCTACACAGTACTGTCAGTAGACAACAATGTCAACAACGTCGCTCTGGATTTGTTATGTAGGCTATTATTTATTTCAAGTGTTATCCAGTTTTATCAAATTTGCGTAAATTTGTGAGACGAGTTGTGTAAGGGGCGTCTGTAAATCAGTTGGGGCCGAACATTATTATTAAAAAAAAAACACATGTAATTGACAGCAAACTATTTACCTCGTATGTTGTTGATTCTTCCCCAAACATATGTATAGTGACAGTTGATAGTGATTGGAATATTTGTTTAATAATCCAGTGATCAAGAATTTCTTGAAAACGGCAACGTGTTGAAACGACAAATGTCCGTCGGAGTGAAACTTTCGGCGGACTGATATTTGCGTAATTGAAGACAGCGTCTCGGAATTGCAATAAATACTCAAAATAAAAACATAAAATGATTCTGTAAACATTATTGTACAAATTTGAATTGAGGATATACGGTCTATTTTCAATATTTATATGAGTTTGTCTCGTACTACGTCCTATTTATTTTGTGTATGTAGTAATTGGGTTTACACATGATGTCATGGGCGTCTTCAGACCGTATTTTCATTGGGTCGTTATGTGTTAAATGTTTCGATCCAATGTAGGAGACTCTAATTTGTTGGTGTAAACTTTGTTTACACCCATTTGTTGATACGGGTAATGCGATTGAGTGGTTGTATTCGAGATAGCATATAAAGAAAAAAAGTTAGTATTATACTATGGTGGTTCATTGATGGCGTACTATGGCTAAACATGATTCTCTGGACTAGTAGGTATGCGAGAAAAAGTATTCCAGATATACTCCGGTGTGTGACTAAGGATATTCCACCCTCGTGGTCAGAATATGTCGTCAGAAACTCGGCAAAGCCTCGTTTCTGACAACATATTCTGACCACTCGGGTGGAATATCCTTGTCACACACCGGAGTATATATGGAATACTCTTAGTCCCACACCAGTGCATATGATGGATACTCTGAGTCTCACTTTCCGCAAGCGGGTTCTAAAACAATTTTACAAGTTGCAGTACTTCACACAGTGAAAGGTCAATGAGTGCCCATACAATTGCCTAACATTTTATTTTTATTTTTGTGGCTGTGACTGGAGAAATGGGGCGTATGGGAAATATTACTGGTGATTTTGATCAAATATCACACTCCTGTACCCGGATAACAATCTGTATTGCTTGTTAAAAGAATGACAGCTGTTTCGTTGATAAAATGGCGAACAGTGCAGATCCTGATCAGACTGTGCGGACGCACAGGCTGATCTGGATCCACACTGGTCGCAAAACCGATAAGCCCCATATAGGTCTGAAGTGTCCACAAACATTTGTCCACAAACTTTTTGAACGTCCCTCGTACATGTACTTACATATCAGAAGATGTGGTAACCCCTGTAACCTTCTGAACATCCCTCGTACTTACATATCGGACGACGTAGTAACGCCCGCGGTGGCCGACATATTGATGTAGCTCGAGTCTGGCAGGAGAGTGAGTGGCAGTTTGATCAGGACCGGTACCTCATCGTCCGTATCCTCAATCAGCAACACAGCGAGGTGCTTGTCATCGTAGCACATCACATCTATCACCTTATGGCGGTCACACCTGAAATGTGCCAGGCTGACGGAATACAGTAGAACCTCTCTACACCGGACACCCAGCAAACATTTGTATGCTTAAATTTGATGGATTTAATTGTCACTTTACCCGATTATAATGCATGTTCATGCTCGTAAAGTACCCATCTGAATTACAGTGGAACATCTCTAAGCCGGACATACTGGGACCTCCCAGGGTGTCCGGTTTAGAGAGGTTCCACTGTATATTGTTTGTATGTGCTTAGCCTGTTGTGATGGGGTGGTGTGGGAGGGAGGGAGGGGTGGGGGGTGCACTGTACACTTATAGAACAATAAAATCAGCCCTGAAATTAGAATAACCCTACCTGATGCCAGATCCGCAACACACAAGAGTCACTTAGCACCACTCTCTAAAAGTAATACGATTAATACTAATCTTATAAATTGTACAATGGGTATAACCGGACTCAACTCTCAAGTAACAAAGAAGCCAAACGTGTACCTGAGGGCCAAACCAGGGATATCAGGATAAAAGCCACCATTAAATTTACCCTTCACATGCTCTCAACAACCCGATTCAATTTCAACATGATTTGTCACATACAGTCGACCTACATGTGAGGCTACCTGATCAAAGGGGTTGAGCACCGTGTCTCGATCTCAGCAAGTGGGCTCAACAAAAATGAGACACGCCATGTGATTTTGTACCTTCGGACGTCTGCATAATTTCAAGAAATATGTATACAAAATTTACAATATTTTTCATAAATGGTATCATTTACGGAAAATATTGTAAATTTTGTAAACATATTTCATGAATTCGGACATCATTTGTTTTACAAACTGCATCCAAATGTATTATTATTGTGATAAACGACATACTCAATGACATACCATAACTAGACATTATGTTTGTAAAACATGGATATACCTCGTGGCATACTGGACTGTAACTGGAGAAACTCTGACAAACTTTTTGACGCAACCAAAATGTTTCAGCGACATTTCGAAGGTGACAAAGGTCAACGTCATGTTAATGGTGGCGTGATTGTGTGACAAATGTTCAGGTGATTCAAGTGTCCAAGTATCGAAGTAATCCTTCACGTAATATTGAAGATATTACATGTTGGAAAACTGTTACAAACTTTTTGACGCAACAAAATGGCTAAGTGTTTCAGCGACATTTCGAAGGTGACAAAGGTCAAGGTCATGTTAATGGTGGCACGAGTGTGTGACAAATGTTCAGATGATTTAAGTGTCCAAGTATGGAAGCAATTCCTCGCTTAACATTGAAGATATTGCATATTGGATAAACTCTTACAAACTTTTTCACGTTAATGTACACGGACGTAAGGACAGACGGAACCTCAACAGCAACTCAATATGCCCCCCTTGATATTGCATAGGGGCATAATCACAATAATTAGTCGGACATCATTTGTTTTGGGAAACCCCCTTTCCTAGGTGTTTCCCAAAACAAATTGCATCCAAATACATTGATATTGTGATAAACGAGTACAACAATACCCATAACTATTCGGACACTCTTTATTGTGGGAAACCATATATTTAATGTGTTTCTCAAAACAAACTAGAAATTGATCCTTGTTCACACGTGCATGGGTATCCCCCTCCACGCCTACATGCAGTCAACAACAAAATAGAGGGAGAAAACTAAATTGTTGGACAGGTGAGAGTTGTCATTCTTGAGCACGAACACACCTTTGGGTCGTGGTCTATGCATGTGTGAAGTTTCATGAAAATATTCCAAATGATATTCCAGTTATGATCCCGACACCAAATCAATGCGGGAAAAAAAAGGGAGATAACTCGAAATTTAGTGAGGCAAGAGGTGTCTGTCATTCTTGTATGTGTGAAGTTTCATGAAAATATTCGAAAGGGTATTCCCTGGACAAGAAATCTGTGCATAAAAAAACAAAGGGAGATAACTAAAAAATTAGTGAGGCAAGCGTTGTCATTCTTGCACGCAACACACCATTGGGTAGTGGTCTATGAATCTGTGAAATTTCATGAAAATATTGAAAAGGGTATTCGAGTCATCAATTTAATATGCGATGGACACAAAATCAGTGCGAAAAAAAAAAATGGAGATAAGTCAAAAGCTAGTGAGGCAAAAGCTGTCATTTTTATATGTGACAAACCATTGGGTGGTGGTCAATGGATGTGTGAAGTTTCATGAAAATATTTCCAAAAGGTATTCGAGTTATGCTCTAGACAAGAAATCAGTTTACGAAAAAACAATGGGAGATAACTAAAAAATTAGTGAGGCAAGCGTTGTCATTCTTGCGTGCGACACACCCTTGGGTAGTGGTCTATGCATGTGTGAAGTTTCATGAAAATATTCCAACGGGTATTTGAGTTATGCTCAAATCCATATACAATTATTTCTGAATATTTACGGTTGTTAGGGTAACCGTGGTTACCTGTCACAGCTGGAGCCGACAGAAGAGTCACGATCGGGCGGGTGGAGGCTCCCAAACTTCACGGACGTGATCTGGATGTTACCCACAACACTGCAACATAACACAATATAAGGCCATAAAACATGAGTACTTTGGTTCTCAGACACGGGGTTTGCGGAATGTGAAGCGGGAGGGCGGATTTTTTTAATATATTTTTATTTTTGATTGTTTGAGATGTTCGTCTCTGATTTTGTTCAAGTTGCCAGATGCAGATGCATATATGCATCTGGCAACTTGAAAACAATCTGAGACATCATCTGAAACAAAAAGAATATGTTCTATAAAGTTAATACAACCTCTTGAGACGTGAAAACTCATAAGAATTTCGTCAGACATGATTGGATTAAACATATTTTTTGCATGGCAACGTTTTTTATTGATCATGTGGCAAATTTATAATACAATTTTATTTCTTCATGACGATAAAATGCTCGACGCGCAGGTATTATTCAGACGCGGCGATATCTGAGAACCAAAGTACTTTTTTTTATGGCCCAAGTAAACACTCAGTGTACAGCATCCCGAGATGGGGCGAAAGCTAGTGGAAGACTAGAAAGTCGGTAAAACCCACAGATGCTCCCCGATGCAAACATAACTATTAACACAAAGACAGGCTCAACCAATCAGAAAAACCAAAGGGCAATAACTCTGGAACTGGTCATGTGACATACGTGGTTTAAGAATTCGTCGAACTTATCGTCAAGCATGTTGACAACATTTGGTGGATATGACGGTCACAAGAATAGTGCGGCTGGCGTACAGAATAGTGCTGGCTGGCGTACAGACAAGCCGGTAATTATATAGACAATACCAGGCTAGTGTCTTTTGATATTAAGTTTATCAGGCAAGGCTAGGAAACGCGTAGGAATACCGAGGCTTGCTTCCTACCGTTTCCAAGCCGAGCCTGATAAACTTCATATCAAAATACACTATCCTGGTATTCTATTTATCAGGTAACGTTTTATGCTCGAAAATGACATTAGATGACGTCGTATTCTATGGACAGAACGCGGACTTGTTTACGTTGCGTCATTACACTGACGTCATTCGGTAACGTCACGTGACGTCATCCGACCAATGGAACGTCAGTTTTCACTTCGTTGTAACCCGGATATTTATATCAGGGCAATGCCCGATACAACAATATGTTATCAGTCAGTACGTATTCGGTCAATGCAGGGCAGGTTACCTGATAAATATATGTTCCACTGAAAACTCTTGAGTAGCATAATTAGCATAAGGATCAATAACAACAATATAAGGTGGAGTCATTAAATTCTCAGACTTTCTTGATAAAATAATATATACATTACATTAACATTAACCTTTTCAATACCACAGGCCTGTATTGGCAAACAGTGTATATCCAGATGAGCCGGCTCATGATGAGCCGTCTCGTCAGGATCTGCACTTTTTGCAAGTAATTTTCATATTTTTAGAACAAAAACACTCCCTTTTCATAAATGGACTAGTCTGAAAATCATTTTGTAACAATTAGATTGATCGGAAAATTAACATATCACAGGTCATTCCAGTCATTTAGGGTTGAAAGGTTTAACAATCTTTTAATGACATTTGCATGTAGTCAACTGGAACTCATTTGAAAACTAGCACACAAGTGTGTGTGGTACCTGTGCGAGTTGGTTGGCTGGCGTAGGACAAACAGGCGCTCACACGGCAGGAAGTCTGCAGTAAATACTGTGTAGAGCAACTTCGACTCCGTCGCTGTGAATCTGTAACAGGGAGCAGATGTATTCGGTCTGTTCCACTTAAAATTAAACATACATGTATTAACTATGAGCGCTCGTCTAACTTTTTTTAATTTAATTTTTTCTAAACAATAAAAATGTTACTCCCCTCATAAAGAATAATTTAAAGAACAATGATTTGATAATGAACCAAAATAATTCTATTGCCAATTTAATTTAGGTTTTTCCGTTTTTTAATTGCATATTTACATACCAGTAAATACGCATCTTATCTGGAGCTCTGAAAACTGTTTTAACAGTCTCTAGACGTGCTTCAAAAATATGTATTAATTTACAACTAGACTTGTTGGTAAGTACATTCACAGGGAATACCCAATTATATATGCATAAGAAAGTTACAATTCTCTGAATAGTTTTTTGTTTAAATTATGACAGCATTTAATTAACTTTTTAAAGATGAAGGGAAACAACTCACTGTGAAACTTTGGGTATAAATGGTTTTCCGTTGTCGTCCCTGCAACACAGAGATATAAGCAAGATATAGGTTACAATCTCACATAACTGAAAGGTACATTTACATTTGCTTAACCCTTTTAACACTACATACGTCAATCCAAAGATTTGCAAACAGTGTAGATCCTAATGAGACGGCGAGACTCGCCGTCTCATCAGGATCTACACTGTTTGTGGATTAATTTTTACAAAATTACCTCATGTTTTAATTAATTAATGGAACAATCTGAAAATTGACAAGGAAGTGTACATCCAGTTACCTAGGGGTGAAATGGTTAATAACGTAACAGCATGTCACCAACTTACTGTTATTTAGGTCATCTATGGGAGCAAAGATACAGATACAGAGACAACAGGCCCACTTTTGGCCTAGCTTCTAAGTTCTAATTATCGGTGGATATGTTGCTTGCCTATACATGTACATACCTGGCTGTGGCAGGGAATAGGAACAGAGATGACACCATTGCCATCGACTCGCCAATAGTTACCTGAAATGTAAAAGTGTTTAATGTCCCAGTAACAACTAAGGTCATATGAGACACGCCATGTGATTTCATACCTAAGAACATGTGCAATATTTCATGTTATTATATTTACAGAAACTGATATTTTCTGTAAATGATGTCGAAAGTTGACAAAACTTTCATACAAAACTAACAATATTTTCCATAAAATACGTAGAAATTTTCATAGCAAATGCGGAATTTATATGTAGATATCGCACATGTTAGGTACAAAATCACAAGAGCCGGAGACTCGCTTTTAACTCTCATCCGAAAGAGTAGTGAAAAACTATGAGAGTATTTCTTCACGCTAAGGCAGGCATTGAACCCACGACCTTCGGCATTGAAGTTGGCAACACTACCATTAGACAACAAAGAAGCCATCCCTAACTACCGGACATACCTTGAGGAGGTAACTATTGAATTTGGTCATTTGGGGATGTACTTGGCAAATGTACTGCAGGAATTTTCAACTGTATTTTGTGAAGTTTATCAGGTAATGCTAAGAATGCATAGGAGGCATTCATACCATTTCCAAACCGAGATTGATAAACTTGAATTCAAAAGACACCAGCGTGGTATTCTATTTATCAATTAACTATATAATTAATAGCAAATATAACATGGTTTTCATTGAAAAGAATGTGAACTTTTTCATGTGGCGTTGTTACATCATTCGGTAATGTCATGCGACGCCATTCGACCAATAATACGTCTGTGAAAGTAGTTTCAAAATCCCGATTGACCATAATACATTTTATCACATGAAAACAGTGTTATTCCGTGCTGTAACCCATTTCATAAATGTGATATGACACACGTGTAATAACACCTGGAGAGAATTTGATTGGCTGGCCGCATCACACTAATTAAGTATTCGTATTTTGCGTCAGTTATATCAAATGATTAAAAGGGAGACGTTCCAAATGACGTCCGTAATGGCGCGACAAAGCAATGATGTTTTGATGTTGACGTCATCATGTTTGAAACGTCATTAGGAGCGTCAGTGACCCGTTAAAATTACTGAAATTGTTCGAATGTGCTCCTGTTTGGTAATATGAAGTGTTTACAAAGAACGGGAACCTATTATATGGCATATTTATAATAATTTTCTTGCTGGGATTAAAACTATTTTTCTGTGTGGATATTTTAACTCGATGTGAAAATAGTCAAGGCGTCTGCTCACTGAAACGTATTTGATATCTCCACATTGACTGCTCTTTGGAGGGTGAAGTCATGTGATAAACAGAATCTGAAACTCATTTCCATTTGATACGAGATTTATGAAACTCGTCCGCAATTTTATGCACCTCGCCAGAGGCTCGGTTGGTAAATTGTGCGCGACTCATTTCATAAATCTCATATCAAATGGCCACTCGTTTGAGATCCTCTATGTATCAGCGGCAATGCATACTACAGCATTTGGTATTGGTCAGTGTGTATTCAATCAATGTGTAGTTAGACACACTACCGTCTATGATAAACTTGCTAATACATGTATTTGTCAATTTAATTATTTCAAAATTATTGAATTTGGCACTCGAAGTCAAGCAGCTTGATTGAACCGGAGCTGTGTTCAGCTTTGAGTACACTTTGAGGGAGAAATTTTCAATTTAAGGATAAATTTCTTGATTTTTATTATACTGAATTTATTACATTATCACAGCCAATGTAATTAATTCAGTACAATAATTCTGTACTTTTAATCATCAAATATATGCAGTCGTTAGTTCTATATGAAATAATGCATTTCGGGAAAAATAATGATTACTCCATCAAAGTATACTTAGATAAGTATGCTTTGCAATTTTGGTGAAATTTGCTACAGAAACGTTGACAATTTGTAGCCGATTTCATCAAAATTGCAAAGTATACTTTTCTAGCAAAGTATACTTTGAGGGAGAAATCATTTATTTTTCCCGAAAAGCATTATTTCATATAGAACTAACGACTGCATATATTTGATGATTAAAAGTATGCAGAATTATTATACTGAATTTATTACATTATCACAGCCATAATGGCTGTGATAATGTAATAAATTCAGTATAATAAAAATTAATAAATTTATCATAAAATTGAAAATTTCTCCCTCAAAGTATACTTTGCAGGCGGCTGTGTATCTGGGACATGCCCGAGACGGGACAACATTTTAAAGTCTCACTGCGGGTCTAGCGAGTCAGGTATGGGTGGCTTGTTCGAGGGTTTTGTTGATAATGTGGGGAAGATTAACAGCTGGCTGTGTATTTGGGACATGCCCGAGACTTACCGAGGGTCTAGAGAGACAGGTATGGGTGGCCTGTTCGAGGGTCTCCTGCAGTTGTAATAGTGACTTCTGGCTCTCCACAGGGTACAGCACCTTGCTGTCTGAAAACAATTCAAGTAACCTCCCTAAGAACTACAGTCAAACTGACAAAAAGCGACCACGTGGATTAAGTGACTTTTGTCTTAAGCGACCACTTTCAATTCCCCCTGACCATTTGGCTTATATAATGACAGTGTAACGACTTTTCCTTAACGCGACCAGCCGCCAAATATTTTGTAACCGAAAGAAATGGTCGTTTGTATTAAAGACCATTAATTGACAGGATGTCACTTTCTCCAGGTGAAATTAGCCTCAAGCGTGTGACAAACAAAGGAAACAAATCCCCTGTTGCTGTCAAAGTGTCAATGGTGCATTGTTTATGATTATTGACCTAACACCTCGTTCTGATTCGCTCGTTTCCTTAGTGATTACTAAAGGGAACTAGAAATGGACGCTTGTCGACAAGCGCATGTGTATCCCCATCCCCAGATACACAAGTAGTTTGAAAAAAGGGTGTTCGAGTTATGCTCCGGAGACAAAATCAGTGATGGAAAAACAAAGGGAGATAACTAAAGAATTAGTGATGCAAGAGTTGTCATTCTTGCGGGACACACCTTTAGGGTCGTGGTCTATGCATGTGTGAAGTTTCATGAAAATATTCCAAAGGGTGTTCGAGTTATGCTCCAGACACGAAATCAGTGCACGAAACAACAAAGGGAGATAACTAAGAAATTAACTACGCAAGAGTTGTCATTCTTACGTGCGACACACCTTTGGGTCGTCTTCTATGCATGTGTGAAGTTTAATAAACTAGAAAAATGTGTTCATAGAACACGGATGTCCCACATATCGCTTTGATAATAAATGAGGCCAAATTGCAAGTCAAAATTTTCTTTTACCTGAGCGTTAAAGTTTTTGAAGCACCAAGTATGTGACCTTGACCCTGGGCTTGGCTTGGCGGGGGCGGGACGAACGTGGATTTGGCACAGGGCGGTAGAGGACCATTAGAGCAACGCATATATGAAATATGAAGCTGATCCGTGAATGGAAAGAAAAACTAGAAAAAGTCGATGGCGCGCCATCGCAATATACCCACTTTCCCCAAATGCTAAGTCCGAAAGGGGGAGGTAATCCATGATGGAGGGTCGGATAAAAAATCCGAATTCACTTTGCGCATCAGCACATCAAAACGAAGCTACGAACCAAATATCAGACGCGTAGGTATTAAGGTGAAAAAGTTTTTCGACCTACGAGGAAAAATAGTGAAATTCTAATCTGAAAGGGGGAGATAATCCATGAAGGAAGGTCCGATCAAAAATCCGAATTCACTTTGCACATTATAACGAAGCTACATATCAAATATCAGAAATGTAGGTATTAAGGTGAGAAAGTTTTTCGACTTACAATGAAAAATAGGGAAATTCCGAGTCCGAAAGAGGGGGAGATAATCCATGATGGAGGGTCGGATCAAAAAATCCGAATTCACTATGCGCATCCGCACATCATAACGAAGCTACATACCAAATATCAGGCGCGTAGGTAGGGAAGGTGAAAAAGTTTTTCGAGTTACAAGGAAAAATAGGGAAATTCTGAGTCCGAAAGGGGGAGTAATCCATGATGGAGGGTCGGATCAAAAATCCGAATTCACTTTGCGCATCTGCACATCATAACGAAGCTACATACCAAATATCAGGCGCGTAGGTATGAAGGTGAAAAAGCTTTTTTCGAGTACAAGGAAACAATGGGAAATTGTGAGTCCGAAAGGGGGAGATAATCCATGATGGAGGGTCGATCAAAAATCCGAATTCACTTTGCGCATCCGCACATGATAACGAAGCTACATACCAAATATCAGGCGCGTAGGTATGAAGGTGAAAAAGTTTTTAGAGTTACAAGGAAAAAATGGGAAATTGTGAGTCCGAAAGGGGGAGATAATCCACGATGGAGGGTCGGATCAAAAATCCGAATTCACTTTGCGCATCCGCACATGATAACGAAGCTACATACCAAATATCAGGCGCGTAGGTATGAAGGTGAAAAAGTTTTTCGAGTTACAAGGAAACAATGGGAAATTGTGAGTCCGAAAGTGGGGAGATAATCCTGATGGAGGGTCGGATCAAAAATCCGAATTCACTTTGCGCATCCGCACATGATAACGAAGCTACATACCAAATATCAGGCGCGTAGGTATGAAGGTGAAAAAGTTTTTCGAGTTACAAGGTAAAAAATGGGAAATTGTGAGTCCGAAAGGGGGGAGATAATCCATGATGGAGGGTCGGATCAAAAATCCGAATCACTTTGCGCATCTGCACATGATAACGAAGCTACATACCAAATATCAGGCGCGTAGGTATGAAGGTGAAAAAGTTTTTCGAGTTACAAGGAAAAAATGGGAAATTGTGAGTCCCGAAAGGGGAGATAATCCATGATGGAGGGTCGGATCAAAAATCCGAATTCACTTTGCGCATCTGCACATGATAACGAAGCTACATACCAAATATCAGGCGCGTAGGTATGAAGGTGAAAAAGTTTTTCGAGTTACAAGGAAAAAAAAATGGGAAATTGTGAGTCCGAAAGGGGGAGATAATCCATGATGGAGGGTCGGATCAAAAATCCGAATTCCACTTTGCGCATCTGCACATGATAACGAAGCTACATACCAAATATCAGGCACGTAGGTATGAAGGTGAAAAAGTTTTTTCGAGTTACAAAAGGAAAAAATGGGAAATAAATGCGAGTTCCGAAAGGGGGAGATAATCCATGATGGAGGGTCGGATCAAAAATCGAAATTCCACTTTGCGCATCTGCACATGATAACGAAGCTACATACCAAATATCAGGCGCGTAGGTATGAAGGTGAAAAAGTTTTCGAGTTACAAGAAACGTGACGGACGTACGGACGTACGGACGGACGGACGTAACGGACGGACGGACACCCGTGACGAAAACAATATACCCATTTTGTTTTTTTTTCCTAAAAAAGTGGGTATAATTATAAGATATTTACCTGAGCATTAAAGTTTTTGAAGCACCAAGTATGTGACCTTGACCCTGGGATTGGCGGGGCAGGACGAACGTGGATTTGGCACAGGGCGGTAGAGGACCATTAGAGCAATGCGTATATGAAATAATGAAGATGATCCATGAAAGAAAACAGAAATTATAAGATATTTACCCAAGCGTTAAAGTTTTTGAAGCACTAAGTATGTGACCTTGACCCTGGCTTGGCGGGGGCAGGACGAACGTGGATTTGGCACAGGGCGGTAGAACGACCATTAGAGCAACGCGTATATGAAAATATGAAGTTGATCCGTGAATGGAAATAAAAATTATAGTATTTACCTGAGCGTTAAAGTTTTTGAAGCACTAAGTATGTGACCTTGACCCTGGGCTTGGCGGGGCAGGACGAACGTGGATTTGGCACAGGGCGGTAGACGACCATTAGAGCAACGCGTATATGAAATATGAAGTTGATCCGTGAATGGAAATAAAAATTATAAGATATTTACCGGAGCGTTAAAGTTTTTGAAGCACCAAGTATGTGACCTTGACCCTGGGATTGGTGGGGCAGGACGAACGTGGATTTGGCACAGGGCGGTAGAGGACCATTAGAGCAATGCGTATATAAAGAAATATGAAGATGATCCATGATCCATGAAAGAAAACAGAAAGTATAAGATATTTACCCAAGCGTTAATGTTTTTGAAGCACTAAGTATGTGACCTTGACCCTGGGCTTGACGGGGGCAGAGTGAGTGAGTGAGTGAATAGGGTTTAACGTCCGCTTTTCTGACATAGAGGTACAAGCCTCAGGGAGTCTACACGCAGACGGGTCAACGGGGTCGTGTCCCGTATCCACCTGTCCGAGGGGGGTAAATCCCAACTTCAGAACTCAATATTTACAATCAAAATATATATTCAGTCCTGAAATTAGAACAACCTGATCTGGTGCCAGGTCCTCGCCACACCAGCATCATTTATCCCATCCCCTAAAAGTAATAGGATTAGCGCTAATCTTACTTTTATATATGGGGCATAGCCTGACTCAACTCTCACATACAAGAAAGCCAAAAATGTACATAAGGGCCAAATCCGGTATAGTGGGTTCCGGAAAGTATGAACCCAATCGTTAAGCCAGTTTAGTCGCCTTTTACGACAAGCAATGGCTACTGCAGCACTATTCTCAGGATCAGTTGTCGGGGGCAGAACGAACGTGGATTTGGCACAGGGCGGTAGAGGACCATTAAAGAGCAATGCGTATGTGCGTGTTCGAGTTATGCTCTGGATACAAAATCAGAGCACGAAACAACAAAGGGAGATAAGTAAACAAGAATTCCGCGGAATCAGATGCCTCGCCTTTTCCCGCCTTGACCTCGAGCCTGGGCCCGAAAGCAATTTTCACTGGCCCGAACATATTATACAATTATTGACTAGTGAACCATATAATATCAGATTATATTCTATGGCTCACTAGTCAATAATTGTTTTATTATATGATAATAGTCTGTATATAGCACTTACGACCTTATGCTACTAGACAAAAATTGAAAAAGAATTTGAAAAAAAAAAATTAAAAAAAAAAATGGAAAAAAAGTTTAAAAATTAAAAATAATAATGCTTGCTACTGGAGCCCAGATTTTTTTTTTAATAGTCCTATATTTATCTACATATATCTGCACAGGTCCACATAATGCCACAATATTTTCAACACAGTTTACGGAAATGTAATATAATCATTTACCTGTATAAATTACCTGTAAGTGGTCAGTGGTCAGTTGCACATGCTAGCACATGCACAGGTGAATAGTCTGTATATAGCACTTACGACCTTATGCTACTGGACAAAAATTGAAAAATAATTTGAAAAAAAAAATGAAAAAAAAAAAATGGAAAAAAAAAGTTTAAAAATAATAATGCTTGCTACTGGAGCCCAGATTTTTTTTCCAGTCAAATTGAAAAATAATTTGAAAAAAAAAATGACAAAAAATAATGAAAAAAAAAAAAAAACATGACATTTAAAAAAAATAATAATAATGCTTGCTATTGGAGACCAGATTTTTTTTTAATAGTCCTATATTTATCTACATATATCTGCAGAGGTCCACATAATGCCACAATATTTTCAACACAGTACCCAATGTAGTGATTTACCTGTATAAATTACCTGGTCAGCAGTGGTCAAGCACTGGACATCTGCACATGCTAGCCCATGCTTAGCACATGGTTCTCCCAGTTTCTATTGTTCTCTCTACAGGTAAGGTGTACAGAGCACACGAGAAAAGGTATACAGAGCAGACGAGAAAACAGGTCTTCATGCATTATTGTCCAGTTTGTAGAGTGCGCAAAACAAAAAAGGGAGATAACTGAAAAATTAGCTATGCAAGAGTTGTCATTCTTGTGCGCGACACACCTCCGGGTCGTGGTGGTCTATGCATGTGTGAAGTTTCATGAAAATATTCCAAAGGGTGGTCGAGTTATGCTCCGGACAGGAAATCAGTGAGCGAAAACAAAAAAGGGAGATAACTCAAAAATTAGCTATGCAAGAGTTGTCATTCTTGTGCACGACACACCTTCGGTTCGTGGTCTAATTGAATGTGTTAAGTTTCATAAAAATATTCCAAAGGGTGGTCGAGTTATGGTCAATCAGTGCGCGAAACAAAAAAGGGAGATAACTAAAAAAATTAGCTATGCAAGAGTTGTCATTCTTGTGCGCGACACACCTTCGGGTCGTGGTCTATGCATGTGTGAAGTTTCATGAAAATATTCCAAAGGGTGGTGGAGTTATGCTCCGGACACGAAATCAGTGCGAGAAACAAAAAAGGGAGATAACTCAAAAATTAGCTATGCAAGAGTTGTCATTCTTGTGCGCGACACACCTTCGGGTCGTGGTCTATGCATGTGTGAAGTTTCATGAAAATATTCCAAAGGGTGTTCGAGTTATGCTCCGGACAAGAAGTGTCTGCGGCGGACGCGGACGCGGACGCGGCGCGCTGTCAAATCCATAGCATCCCCCGACGGAGTCCGGGGGATACAATTAACTCATCGTCGCCTAGCACATGGGAAAACACCTGCGTATTTCACTAATTTAAAACAAATACTTTTTTTGTTGTGTACAGAATACGTAAGCATTTTTATTTCACCCAATTTTCTTGACGCGTAACGATACTGGTATATACCGAACACTGCATTAATAAATCATTATTCTATCAGCTGGTTTGGTTGTCAGTCAACGACTGGTAAAAACCACTGGGGCGAAACACGTTTGGTCCGAAGTGATCGCAGTTAGTAACTTCTGCTTATTTGCGCTTTCAGCTGGGCAATTTTATTTCGCAATAACTTTCAAATTCTTTCATCTATTTTGATCAAATAAAGCCTGAATAATTCGGAAAAGTGCACAGTAAACATTACCGGTAGTATTCTAATGTATTTATTTCTATGTTAATGTTTAATATTCACGATTTCTCGATTTCGAATATTAAACCATATAATCGGACATACCAGTACCCGGTTTTTTCCTTCTTTTTTTCGTTTTTGTGTTAAGAGACCATTGTTCTAAGCGACCATTTTTGGTGTCTCCCTTGGGTGGTCGTTTAATGCAAGTTTGACTGTACTTCCAGGGCGTCATCAGCAGAGTTTGTCATCACATTGCTTACTAGTTTAAAACTGTTATGCAAATCTGAGTCATACAGATTGACACACGAACAGACAGTCAAGGTTGCAACTATACAAGAATTCCGCCACGGAAGCGGTGTCGCGCCTGCCGAGGCATTTGATCGTAACATGATCATGAGCATGTGCTAAATTAAGCATCACCAAAACCGTCAGAGAAGTGCCTGTTTAAAACACAAAAAAGGTCAAGGTTGAAGAAACTTTTTGACATAAAATGTTTTCCAATCATGTTACCTTTGAGATGGTAGCTGGCCCGACTGAACTGTATCCACGGGTTGTTGGCTATATCTGGCGGGTAGTGCAAATCTTCCTTCTTCAAATACTGTAAATGGCAGAAATGGGAATTGTTGATTACACATCAGATAGAAAAGTCTATGAAGAGTAAACGTGTGGCTCCATCAGAACATAATAATCCCAGACACCAATTTTAAATAATTAAAATGCAAATTTCATAATCATTTGACCTTGACCTTGGACATGAAGGCCGCATGGATGTGGTATGTTATGAAAATATGGATGATGATAAGGAAGTAAATTAAGTTTGAAGACAATCCAACTTAATATTGCAGAGATAATGCGTACCCAAAAACTTTAAAACGCAAATCTTACGGTCACCAAATTTTGACCTTGAACATGAAGGCCGCATGGATGTGGTATGGAATGACAATATGGATGATGATAAGGAAGTATATGATGTTTGAAGTCAATCTGACTTTAAAATACCGTTGCAGAGATAATGGGTACCCGAAAACTTTAACGCAAATCAATCCAAGTAATTTGACCTTGACCTTGGACGATCGTGGATTTGTCACAGGGCGGTAGAGGACCATTAGAGTAATGTGTTTGTGAAATATCAAGCAGATCCAATCCAATCAAGGAAACATTTACCCGAGCGCTAAGGTTTTAAATGCAACAAGTATGTGACCTTGACCCTGGGCTTAGCAGGGGGCGGGACGATCACAGGGTGGTAGAGGACCATTACAGCAATGTGTATGTGAAATATCAAACAGATCCGTGAAAGGAAATAATAAGATATTTACCGAGTGTTAAGTTTTCAAACACACCAAGTATGTGACCTTGACCCTGAGCTTAGCAGGGGCGGAACGATCAAAGATTTGTTGCAGGGCGGTAGAGGACCATTAGAGCAATGTGTGTGACATTTACCCGAACGTTGAGGTTTCGGGACTTACGGGACGTACACGCGCCGGTAATACTATAGCATGACCCCCTCACCAATCGGTGGCGATGCATGAAAATAAATAGATAGACGGATGGACGTACGATCAGTAGCGAGGTTAATTGTGTTTATGTGGAAGGATGTATCATTACTAAGTAATGCATGTGTGCAATAAGAAGATATTAGCTGTCAGAAGCCAAACAGAAATGATAGGTGATTTGAGAAACTGTTACAAAAACTTTAAAATAAATAAACAGACAGACGGATGGACGGACGTACGATCAGTAGCGAGGGTAATTGTATTAATGTGGAAGGATGTATCGTTACTAAGTAATGCATGTGTGCAATATGAAGATATTAGCTGAAGGCAAACAGAAAGTGATTTGAGAAACTCGTACAAAAACTTTCAAAAAATAAACGGACGGACAGACAGGGCGAAACCTATATGGCACCGGCAATTCTCGGTGGGGCCCTAATTATATCCAAATACATTGTTATTTGTGATTAGATCACTACTACCATACTAACCCTAAATATTGGCACACTCACTATTGTGGGTGAAACCATATATTTTTATGTTTCACCAAATAAGTGATGTCCGAATGTTTAGGGTTTATTACAGTATAATTCCAGCACAAAAATATTTACACAATTCCCTAACATTTGATTGGCCCATAGCAAGTCTGTCCAAAATTTATATCCCAGTAAACTCCCATTTTGATTGGCACATAGCAAGTCTGTCCAAAATTTATATCCCAGTAAACTCCCACGCCGAACTACTTTCCGTAACCGTGAGGCACAGTTAAAATAATTCTTAAGAAAACGGAAAATAAACACATTTTCTTGATGAATTTATTTCAAATGCTGGAATTATGAGGAATGAATGGCCTTTTTGTGGAATTTATCGGGGATATAAACTTGGAAAAGTTGCGGGAATACTGGACGAGGCCTTCCGGCCTTCGTCCAGTATTCCCGCGACTTTTGCAAGTTTATACCCCGATAAATTCCACAAAAAGGCCATTCATTCCTATAATTTCTATGTCAATGGTAGATTCTCCCTTTATACATGATAAACATGACACTAACTTTGGTGCCATCGTATGTATCGGATGTTTCACAAGAACAAGGATCTATTAAAGCTAAATAATTATTCTCACCTGTCCGACCTTCTCGAGTTTAAAGCCTGGTTTCTTGTCTGTGGGAGACACGGCCCTCAGGTCTGCTATAGATTCCGCCTCCTCCTTCTACAATGGGAGATCATATTGAGAATACCAGGCTATTGTCTGGTGATATTAAGTTTATCAGGCAATGCTAGGAAACGTATAGGATTTCCGAGGCTCGCCAAGGAATTCCTACCATTTCCGAGCCGAGCCTGATAAACTTGATATCAAAATACATTAGCATGGTATTATATTTATAAGGTCATGTTTTATGCAACCGAATGAGCAAACATGTAATATTCTTTGTTTTGTTGAAAAGATTGTAGACTTGTTTATATTGTGTCATTACAATGAAGTCATACTAAATGTCCTATGACTTCGTTTTGGTAATGAAATATCAGGTTGAGATTTGTTATTACCCGGATATATGTATCTAGTTAATGCAGGATACTGCAATATGTTATCAGTCAGTGTGTATCAGGCAAACGCAAAAATGGGTACCAGTAGCCGATTTCACCAACATTGCAAAGTATACTTTTCTAGCAAAGTATACTTTGAGGGAGTAATAATTTATTTTTCCTGAAATGCATTTTTTTTTATATAGAACTAACGACTGCATATATTTGATGATTAAAAGTATGCAGAATTATTATACTGAATTTATTACATTATCACAGCCAAAATGGCTGTGATAATGTAATAAATTCAGTATAATAAAAATTAATAAATTGATCCTAAAATTGAAAAGTTCTCCCTCAAAGTATACTTTGCTAGAAAAGTATACTTTGCAATGTTGGTGAAATAGGCTACTGATTATAGATAAAGTGAATTACTTCCCTTTCAATTATATCGATATAATTCTGTAACAAATTTCATCAAACTTGCACTAATCCACCAACATGCAATTATTTATTTGCACCGAAATGTAAATCTAAAACAAACACCGGTTAATAATTCCAGCACAAAAATATTTACACAATTCCCTAACATTTGATTGGCCCGTAGCAAGTCTCCGTCCAAAATTTATATCCCAGTAAACTCCCACGCCGAACTACTTTCCGTAACCGTGAGGCGCAGTTAAAATAATTCTTAAGAAAACGAAAACTAAACACATTTTCTTGATGAATTGATTTCAAATGCTGGAATTATAAGGAATGAATGGCCTTTTTGTGGAATTTATCGGGGATATAAACTTGGAAAAGTCGCGGGAATACTGGACGAGGCCTTCCGGCCTTCGTCCAGTATTCCCGCGACTTTTCCAAGTTTATACCCCGATAAATTCCACAAAAAGGCCATTCATTCCTATAATATTTTATGATGAAAATGATTTTTTTTATGATTTATCATTCATGCAGTGCATTTATTACAGCCATTGTTTTGACAGAAATATTTAGGTCATAAAATAACTAAAAATGTGGCCTGTCGGCACACGGGACGCCTCCGCAGAACGCCTGTCAGTATGTTTTGCCCTGATGACCTTGTGTCGAAACTACATTTTCAATAGATGTCTTCCCACAATACATGTATATCAATGGACATCTGAAGTATTATCGAGCTTGGACATATAGTAGTCGATTTATCATGCGTAAATGAGAAAAGTGAAAAAAATTTTTTTACCGCAGGTGACCTTGAACTACAAAACTTCAGGATTTAATCCTGAATCTCAGGATTTTGTCATCTTTCTGACCTTCACGATAGAAATCAATACCTACCGGTGAAAACTGGGCAAAGTTGTCTTTGAGGAAATCTGCGACAAAGTTGACATCATGTTGGGTCATCTGAAAGTACAAGGAAGGCATAAACTCATGTGATTTGATATCATATAATTATAATCTGGTTCAGAGCTCCAGATAAGATGCGTATTGGCGTATTTTATGCACTTATTTTAGCTGAATACGCATTGATTATCAAAAGTGGGAGTACAAACTAGATTGGTCAGTAAGCGAGGCTTACGGAATGAGTGGGCCCAGGTACCCCTAAATATGTAAAACTTTCCAAGTGTGTGGGCTTGTGACCTTGACTCTAGGCTTAGCGGGGACGGCACACACATGAATTTGTCACAGGGTGGTAGAGGTCCATTGGAGCAATGCGAGTGTCACATGTGAAGCAGATCCGAGCAAGGAAATAGAAGTTATAACCGATTTCTCTGATGTTAAGTTTTGTAAAGAGACTAAGTATGTGACCTTGACCTCGAGATCAGCGAGGATATGTCACAGCATGATAGTAGAGCCTTAGAGTAATGCATGCATGAAATATTAAGAATTTGCAATGAAGGAAATAGAAGTTATCACATATTTCTCCGATGTTAAGTTTTGTAAAGAGACCAAGTATTTGACCTTGACCTTGGGAGCAGCGGGGGTTGGACGGTCGTAGATTTGTCACAACATGATAGTACAACCTTAGAGGAATGCACAAGTGAAATATTAAGCATTTTAGATGAAGGAAATAGAAGTTATAACATATTTCTCTGATGTTAAGTTTTGTAAAGAGACTAAGTATTTGACTTTGACCTTGGGATCAGCATTTTCATTAACTCAAAGTATTTTCCTCAGTCCCCTTGACTTTGAGTAAACAAGTTTCTCTGAAAGGTTTAAAATGTTCATAAACTAATTTACATAGAGCATGTGTATGTTTACATAGAACAGTGTCCATAGCTGAGTGAACACAGTTCGGGTAGGTAAACAACGTTAATGTACGGTGTCGCTTAAACACAGCCATCATATCTCGAGATGTGTGCTCTGAAACACCGATTACACACAGGGATTCAAATGTAGCAGGGATGCTCAATAAATGATGCCTATGCTCAATAAATGTAAATCCATCAATTGAAATTTCCAGACGATCCTAAATTTGCACTTACGAACATTTTAGTCGTACAAAGTTTAGTGAAACGGGCCCCTGACGATTGAGGTCATAAAGAGTTTATGGACTTAGAGAACGAGTCATTGGAATCTTTGTGTTAAGACCACGCCGCTAATCCCATAAACCCCAAATGCTTGCCCGGGCACACATTAGGGTACTTATGGGGTAGGGGGCGTGGCCTAAGACAATAGAAGACAATGGAACTTATTCCGTACCCCGTAAGCCTATTGTGTCTTACGGGGTATTTCCTTTGATCTTTTATATAGCAAGTACCCCCTAAGGTCCGAAATGTAAGTTCGTCCGGACGGATGGATAGACGGACGGACATAAATATGGACGGATAAATAAATTTGTGGGAGCATAAAAATATGGATGATCAGTTTTAATCCAATCCAACTTACTGTAACTGAGATAGTAGGTAACCAAAACATTTAAGACAATTTCTAAGTCATTTGACCTTGACCTCGAGTACAGTTGCTACATCAGTGGGCTGTAGAATGAAAATATGGATGATGACAAATAAGCAGATGAAGCAGACAGACACACAGTTGAACAGACAGACAGTGTGGTGACTATATCCATCCCAGGGTGACTGGAGGAATGGGGCTTATGGGTTTTGCGACCAGTGTAGATCCGCAGTCTAATCAGGATCAGCACTGTTTGGCATTCCACCAATGAAACACTCATCATGCTTCTAACAAGCAATATAAATTGTTTTGTTTTTTTATCAGGCTACAAGAGTGTGTTATCCCGTCAACACAGTGCGTATGTGCCGTGAAACACGGTGCCGTGAAACATTTTTGATATCCAGTCAATACTATTTTTGCATTTTACAGCCATTTATAGGTGTTCACGGGATAAATAGAATAGTAGGTTAGTGCCGTGAATGGGAAAAATATCTGGCGCGGCACGGAAACGGGATGTGCTCGGCAGAGCCTCGCCCATCCCGTTTCCTGAGCCTTGCCAGATATTGTTGTCCCATTCACGGCACTAACCTACTATTCTCTATCTATTTTCCTTATTTCTGAACCAAAGTATATGTTGTGACCACTCATTTGAACCGTCTCGACGAGACGGTTCAAATGAGTGGTCACAACATATACTTCTGATGAGAAATAAAGAAATTCATTAGCGTTGCCAGATATTGTTTCCCATTCACGGCACTAACCTACTATTCTCTATTTATTTAACCGTGAGCTACACTGGTCCCAATCCCACAAGTCCCATTTCCCCAGCCACAGCCACATTTACCTTGCTCAATTCTGGAGGAGGTTTTTCATCAGATAATCTCAGTATTACTGGAATAAAGCATTGAAAAATATACAGCATAAACCACATTTACATCAATTACATGTACAGTCAACACTCGTTACCTCAAACTCTCTTAAGTCAAACTACTGATAACTCAATCTAATTTTTGGTCCCAAGTGCATGTTTTCCTATATGTTAACTCTTGTTAACCCAAATTTTTGTTAACTCAAAGTATTTTCCTCAGTCCCCTCGACGTTGAGTAAACGAGTTTCTCTGAAAGGCTTAAAATGTCCATAAACTAATTTACATAGAGCATGTGTATGTTTACATAGAACAGTGTCCATAGCTGAGTGAACACAGTTCGGGTAGGTAAACAGCATTAATGTACGGTGTCGCTTAAACACAACCATCACATCTCCAGATGTGTGCTCTGAAACACCGATAACACACGGGGATTCAAATGTAACGGGGATTGATCGAATATGTGACAGGAGGAATGGGACTCAGGGCTGCAGATAAGGAATTAGTAATTGAGTATTGTCACTCCATCATTTCTGAAGCAATTGGGTGTTTCAAAATTTTAATTGGGTAAATTAAAATCACACTACTGTTTACACATCAACAGACAGCAATTATTGAATAGTTTGCTTCGAAATCAAAACATGTCTTGGCATTTCATTAGAATTGTCCCCTTCTGATTTCAATTGGGATTTTGGCAATTTAAATTGGGTATTTAAGCAAATACGCAGCTTATCTGGAGTGCTGGAACTTGGGGAATTTGTGGCCAATCCTGTTACGTGACGGTCACTGGGGAAATGGGGCTAATGCAATCCAGCTCCCGATTTGTGACCGAAGAATAGGACTTATGGCATTTGTGGCCAGTCTAGCTCCTGATTTGTGACTGGGGAAATGGGGCTGTTGGCATTTGTGGTCAGTCTAGCACCTGATCTGTGATTGAATATGATTTATGGCCAGTCCTGTTATGTGACTGTGACTTGGGAAATGGGGCTAATGCAATCCGGCTCCCGATTTGTGACCAGAGAATAGGACTAATGACATTTGTGCTTTCTGTACGCTAATTACCACCAGACTTATGGCTATGTGACTTTTGAAGCAACTTACCCACATACAGCCATCTGAAGAAGGCTTTAAAGTTTTTAATGCTTCCATCAATAACCCTGAAATGTATGGCACAAACATGATTAAAATGTTATGTGTAATTTGTTTCGGATCTATTAACCAGTTCAGCACTACAGCAGCCCTATATAGCGTTATTTGCATTTTTAGTAATATTCACATATTTTTTTTTTAAAAAAACACCACTTTTCATAATTGGACTAGTCTGAAAATAATTTTGTGACGATTGAATTGGTCGGAAAATTACCATATCAAAATCCATTCCAGTTACTTAGGGGTGAAAGGGTAATAAAGTGGGATTAAAGTGGGCCAATATGTCGGGTGTGTATGACGAACATTACCCAGCATGGCCATACTCACTGTTGCAGTTCGCTCGTTTTGAGGACGAACGACCCCGCCTTCATGACGGCATTCTGTAGGCCTTTCTCCTCCAATCCCAGCACCCCGAACTTCTCGTAGCACAGGGACATGCCCTTCAGCTTACTCATGTGGTAAACTATCGCCTGGCTCACACTGCAATTGTTCCCAATACATATGTGGCTGTGACTCAAAAAATTGGTCTTTATATGGGTTATGCGACCAGTGTAGATCCAGATCAGCCTGTGCATGCGCACAGTCTGATCAGGATCTGCACTTGTCGACATTCCATCAATGAAACACGCGTCATGCTTCTAACAAGCAATATACAGTAGAACTTCGATCGCTCGAACCGGCAACGGAATCGAGTTTGAGTTCGAGCGATGCATAGTTCGAGGGAATGAAGTTTCAAAAATGTACTGTCACATTCAGTCAATAAAATCACTTATGTGAATATATGATACTGGTATTCCCAATGTCTACAAATAGCACATAGCACAGTGGTTGGAATAAATATACAAACGGAAAATATAAACGAAACAATGTCAGCATACAATTATAAACACTATAAATTAACGCAGATACTAGTGTACTCTCAGACATAATTGTCATAGAATGACGATTGCTCGAATTCGTCTTGTTTTATTCACATTACATTAAACATTACATAAAATTAATTGTGTTCAAATCACTTAATTAGTGCGTGGACATCATAACGCCCGTAATTCACGCCGCTATTGTTTGCGATTCGTGATTTAATGTCATCCCGCATCAAGGGAAACTACTCAACGCGACCGCCCGCAATGGTGGAATTCGCACCTCGTTAGACAAACAGCTGATCACAGACTTACCTGTTCGAGTTATTAGCGGTAATTACCACTGTTTGACCGTCCACGGGACTAATCCACAGGTTCGACTGTTCGAGTAATTCATAGTTCGAGTTTAAGGTGTTTTATTACATGAATTATATAGGAAATTTGCCGGGACTGTCGAACCAGTTCGAGTTTTCCATGGTGTTCGAGCCAGACCTGTTCTAGTTATCGAAGTTCTACTGTAGATCATTATCAGGCCACTGGAGTGTGCTATTTGATCCTTTTACTCCAGTCACGGCCACATTTATGATTTCTGGGTGTCCAGTTTAGAAAGGTTCTACTGTATTTAGAATGGAATGAAGTGGGTTGAATTTTTTTATCAGAAATGTCCTCCAATAAATTCTGAACATTTACATGAAGACAAATTACCTGATAATGGGTTATCTCCCATGGACCACAAATAAATCGATCAACACAACAATGGCGGTCATAGGCTATTTGTGAGCAGTTCTAGACTACCATGTATGGTCTAATAGTACACTTTCTGAGAACGTACTTAACCCTTTCAACCCTGGATATCCTACACCGGCTTTTTCATACTAATTTTTGAATTATTCCATTAATGACAAAATGTGAATTGTTTTAGAGGCGAATAATAGTGACAAATGCAGATCCTGATGTGACGCTCGTAATGAGCCGGCTCATCTGGATCTACAGCATTTGCACATGTTGGTTTTCTAGCCTGTAGGGTTGGAAGGGTTAACCCTTCCAATGCTGGAAATGTAAATTGTCGTCTGCTGTTGTTTAATATTTTGTCTTATTTCGCAATAAAGACATGGTTTGGCAGCACTGTAGAATCATTTCCAGTGGAAATGATTCTTATGAGTTTTCAAACCATGTTCTTATGAGAAAAAAACAGAAAATAAAAAAAAACAGCAGACAAGGATTAAACTATCGCTATATTCCTATCGGCAAGGGGATAATAAGGAATTTTGATTGGTTGATCTTTGGCAAATCAAGCGAGTACAAAAGAAATCAGTTCATATACAGACAGCAACACACCTCTGTGGGGGAGTTAGACGATCAGCACTGAAAATACAACATCCGTCCAGCAGCGAAACAACTAGAGTTGTCACACGACGAGTGATCTTAAAACCCCCCACAAACATCACTTTGACACATGAACAAAAAGAGCTTCATAGGTCGGCATCAACATTTCATGCCAATTAGTGACCTTGGAAGTATGTACATGGATATTGAACGTAACACATCGGCTCATCATGGCAAACAGTTGTGGCAAATCATTTGAAAATCCATTCATCGGTACACAGCATATCTTATAGAGCAGAACTGAACTTTCCAACCGACCAAACGACCGATAAGCCAACTCCTATACACCCCCGTAGACTTTGTGCGTCGTTTGTGGGGGTAAAAAAAATCTCCTGATCTGATGGCAGATAACCAACCCACACCAGATCACGTGGCCTCAGGTATGAATCCAAGGATGAATCCCAGTAAGAATGGATTCATCGTTAAGATACGTGTACCTGCATGGCCTGGTACGTAAGGTTAATTCACAGCTTTGAACAGGTTGCAAAATTATGTTTGCCCACTTGCCCAATGGTGAGTTGAAGTGAAGAGTGGACTACATGTGGTTCACAATGGTGGCTCACCAGATGTAGTCCAAATTGGTCGAATCGGTGAGTGCTAATTTTTAATTAGTTTCTAGCACTGCCTAAACACCATCTAGATGTGCGAACTAACTCTGCAAAACTCTTGTACCGTCCGTAGCATACGGACGGTACAGGAGTTTTGCAGAGTTACTTCCCGCAACTAAGCACCAATCGTACCTCTGTAAATGCTTGACGACAAGTTTCTGGATGTTGGAGTAAGATGTCTCAATGGAATGTCCAAGCTTCTTTAAACCCTGAAGAAAACAATGAAAAAATAATCAAATACTTCTGAAAGGGCCTAAACTTTTAACACAATACAATGTAATTTAATAATATTTTATAAACATTCTGAACCCTTGAATTAATTTATATAGTATTAAATTATTAACCATCTATTGCTGAAATTTTTCAGCAATACAAACATTTATTTTACAAAATCCTAATTTTTGTCAGGCAACTCTTAGTTGCAATTGGTCCAGAAATATAATACGATACGATACAAACCAACAATTACTTTTTGTTAACAATCTGTTTCATCGCTCTACGCATATATGCCTTTAGATTTGCTGGAAATGGTGTTGATTTGCAAGAATTGTCACCGTTCAATCACTATATGATGGTGATCAAAAGAGGAAATTCTGACAAATCACGTCTTTTTCATGGCAAGAGAGACAACTGCAGCTTACCTTATCTGTTAACTCATGCAGAAGGAAGGTCTGTAACTCTGTACTGAAAACGATTTCAATAAATATTAATATACTATGATCAACTGACAATAACAAAAGCCATAACACTTTCAGCCCTAAGTAACTGGAACGGATTTTGATATGTTAATTTTGCAACCAATCCAACCATCACAAAATGGTTTTCAGACTAGTCCATTTGTGAAAGAGGGTATTTTTGTTCTCATAAATATGAAAATTACTTTCAAACAGTGCAGATCCAGATGAGCCGGCTCGTTACGAGCCGGCTCATCTGGATCTGCACTGCTTGCATACACCGATATAGCGCGCTTTCAGGTTCAAAATGTTAACCCTTTCAACCCTGGATATCCTACATGGGCTTTTTCATATTAATTTTTGGACTATTCCATTAATGACATGTGGATTTTTTAGAGGTGAATAATAGTGACAAATGCTGCAGATCCTGATGAGACGGCTCAGTACGAACCGGCTCATCTGGATCTACAGTGTTTTCTGGCTTTCTGGCCTCTAAGGTTGAAAGGGTTAATAAAATAGAATTGTTTTGAGTCCATTTCAGGAAGACCACGGTGAAAGTGTTAAAATTACAACAGTTTTGGAAAAAATTCGGTCCGGGACTTTGATTATCTCCCTTGTATCATCAGCTCAGCTATCAAGGCACATCCAACAGGACATCGTATTTACATTTATCAGGTAATGAGCTGAATACGTACCGATTGATCAGCATATTGTCATATAATACAAATATCCTGGATATAACTAATTGAAAACTTGCGTTCCATTGGTTGAACAGCATCACATGACATTATCGAATGACATCAATGTAATTACACAACGTAAACAAGTCAGCGTTATTTTCAACGAAAACCATGTTATATCTGCTGGCATAAAATGTTACCTGATAATTATAATTGATCTTTGATATCAGCTCGGATGGAAATAGCGTGTTCAGGGTACATACAAATCAGAGACAAATACCAGTAAAACCCATGAAACTGAAGCAGACAAACAGTGTTTGGATGTCAGGGGTCAGTTTCACTAAACATCGTACGACTAAAATGTTCGTAACTGCAAAATTACGATAGTCTGTAAATTTCTCATTAACAATGTCTTCTTGTACACAATAACTGGATTTACATATATTGAACATATGCAGCCTATGTTGTTCAATAAATGTAAATCCATCAATTGAAATTTCCAGACTATCCTAAATGTGCACTTACAAACATTTTAGACGTACAAAGTTTAGTGAAACGGCCTCCATGTTTATAGAGGTACTATAGTAGCAGCAGGCCATACCTGGGAGTGCCAAACAGTAGAAGTTCCAGGAAATCATTACCCACAGTTCCTCCACCCGCTGCCTGCAATTGGACAAAACATTGGTACACTACTGATTGGTGCTGACTATATGACACACCCCATGTCATTTTGTACCTTAGAATATGTGCGATTTATCATCAAATATATTTAAAGAAACTGTAATATTTTCTGTAAATGACATCGACATATGACAAAGTTTTCCATAGCAAATGCGGAATTCGGCATCTTTCAACGTCATTAAAGGACAATAGCGTAAATTTTGAAAATATTTTTCATGAAATATTGCACATATTCTTAGGTACAAAATCACATGGCGTGTCTCATATGTTAGAGGATAACATATATGTGGCTGTGACTGGAGAAATGGGGCTTATGGAATTTGTGACCAGTGTAGATCCTCATCCAATAGCACACCCATGTAGTGCACAGGCTGATCTGGATCCAGTCACAGCCACATATTACACGCTACAATGTCAGTTTATCTACATTTAGATAAGCAAATGGAAATAGTTTCTTTCTGGGAGCCTAGTTTTTACATCATTTACGATGAAGACCATTTTCACACAACCATGTCAAAATTGTCTAGTTTCTAGACGTGCTCAGAGAAGCTATATAGTATAATATAGGCATTGGGTCGTGACCGTACCTGCTTCTGTTCGGCGAAGTTATACAGCTTGGAGTCCATCTCGAGCAATATGTCCTCCCAGGCCTCCGTCATCTGTTGGATGGTGGCCTGCAGGTACTGCAATGGTGGAAGACCCAGCATCAACATGGATGACCAACATCGTGTTTGGGGACATATATTATGATGTCATAATACTACCGGTAATTTGCTTGGTGGGGTATAATAAATAAGACATTCATATTTGTGTCCTAAAAAGTGTCTACAAATACACAATTTATCCCATTCAGGCAAATATGTTTTCCCAGATTTTACATAGAAAAATATACACATGAATGGGGTAAATTTTATATTTTTAAAACAGTACACATATATAGGTGAACGTCTGTGAATAGCCACCTCTACAATAACCATCTTTATTACATGTCAAGCTATTATATGCATGGATTTATCTGTGAGAGAAAACCCTTAATTGTCAACTTACAAATAATATACCGTAAAGAAAACACCCGTAATCACCAGCTTGCACTCTCTCACTGTCTTTATAAACTAAGCCCGCCCATAAAAATTCATACGCAGATGCAAACACCCCAGGAAAATTATAGCATGCATTTTTGTTTGGAAATATTGTTCAGAAATGTAATACCGTAAATAGGATATTCTATTGTACATGTTTGAATAGCTTTAAATAATACACTCGTGTAAGTCGGCTTCCGCGTAATAAACTTGTTGTTTACGCAGAAGCCGACGTACACTCGTGTATTATTTCACGTTATTCAAACATGTACGATGGACTATCCTCTATCTCTGTACAGCCACTACTTTATGTCCCACATGGATCACTTCCTCTAAAATAACACCCCTACAGCAGCAGTCTCCCTAAAACATGTGTATTCCCATGGGTTGATGAGTTTGCACTGTATTCATACCTTATTGTTTACCCTAGTTTCTCGACCAATGAACGAACACCATTTCGTCTCAATTAATCGCATATTGCGACACTTACCAATATCTATTAAATTAATCATTAAATGTTTAGAACTGATTTTGCGCATTGTTGACGAGACGCAAAGCATATTACCACCGACACACACGCTCACTTCGTGTCACACCGCCAATCACATACTAGTATAGTGATTCTAAATCACGTTTAGGGGCGGAGCTTCGCGAGTGGCCTGGTAAACAATAAGTATGTTACAGTTCACATATTAAATTTTTAATAAATTAATTTCTCGCTCGCTATCGCTCGCTACGAAATTAATTTATTAAAAATTAAATACATGAACTATCACTATTACATATATACCCCTTACAATGCTGAATTAAATGTTGTTGTTTGCTGTTTATTATGCCCCCGCCACCGAATGGTGAGGGGGGCATATAGTGTTACGGCGTCCGTACGTACGTACGTACGTACGTACGTCCCGAAACCTTAACGCTAGGTAAATGGCTTATAATTTCTGTTTCCTTGCTTGGATCTGCTTCACATTTCACACACGCATTGCTCCAATGGTCCTCTACCGCCCTGTGACAAATCCACATTCGTCCCGCCCCCGCTAAGCCCAGGGTCAAGGTCACAGGCTTGGTGCTTTCAAAACCTTAACGCTGGGTAAATGACTTATAATTTCTGTTTCCTTGCTCGATCTGCTTCACATTCACACACGCATTGCTCCAATGGTCCTCTACCGCCCTGTGACAAATCCACATTCGTCCCGCCCCCCGCTAAGCCCAGGGTGAAGGTCACAGACTTGGTGCGTTCGAAACCTTAACGCTGGGTAAATGGCTTATAATTTCTGTTTCCTTGCTCGCATCTGCTTCACATTTCACACCACGCATTGCTCCAATGGTCCTCTACCGCCCTGTGACAAATCCACATTCGTCCCGGCCCCGCTAAGTCCAGGCTCAAGTCACAGACTTGGTGCTTTCGAAACCTTAACGCTGGGTAAATGGCTTATAATTTCTGTTTCCTTGCTCGGATCTGCTTCACATTTCACACACAGCATTGCTCCAATAGTCCTCTACCGCCCTGTGACAAATCCACATTCGTCCCGCCCCCGCTAAGCCCAGGGTCAAGGTCACAGACTTGGTGCGTTCGAAACCTTAACGCTGGGTAAATGGCTTATAATTTCGTTTGTTTCCTTGCTCGCATCTGCTTCACATTTCACACACACATTGCTCCAATGGTCCTCTACCGCCCTGTGACAAATCCACATTGGTCCCCCCCGACCCCCGCTAAGTCCCAGGGTCAAGGTCACAGACTTGGTGCGTTCCACCACCTTAACGCTTTGGTAAATGCCTTATAATTTCTGTTTCTCCTTGCTCGATCTGCTTCACATTTCACACACACATTGCTCCAATGGTCCTCTGCCACCCTGTGACAAATCCACATTCGTGCCGCCCCCGCTAAGGCCCAGGGTCAAGGTCACAGACTTGGTGCGTTCGAAACCTTAACGCTGGGTAAATGCCTTATAATTTCTGTTTCCTTGCTCGGATCTGCTTCACATTTCACACACGCATTGCTCCAATGTCCTCTGCCACCCTGTGACAAATCCACATTTGTACCGCCCCCGCTAAGCCCAGGGTCAAGGTCACAGACTTGGTGCATTCCAAACCTTAACTAACGCTGGGTAAATGCCTTATAATTTCTGTTTTCCTTGCTCGCATCTGCTTCACATTTCACACACACATTGCTCCAATAGTCCTCTGCCACCCTGTGACAAATCCACATTCGTCCCGCCCCCCGCTAAGCCATGGTCAAGGTCGCAGACTTGGTGCATTCGAAACCTTAACGCTCCGTAAATGGCTTATAATTTCTGTTTCCTTGCTCGGATCTGCTTCACATTTCACACACGCATTGCTCCAATGTTCCTCTACCACCCTGTTACAAATCCACATTCGTCCCGCCCCCACCAAGCCCAGGGTCAAGGTTACAGACTTGGTGCGTTCGAAACCTTAACGCTCGGGTAAATGGCTTATAATTTATGTTTCCTTGCTCGGATCTGCTTCACATTTCACATTTCACACACACATTGCTCCAATGGTCCTCTGCCACCCTGTGACAAATCCACATTCAAATATGCCTTGTTTTCTTTGGCTGCCAGCGGGGGCATTCGTGTGCCGACAGGCCACATTTCTAGTTTTTTACATGTATTTCCATTTTTTCTCTTTAACAACATGGTTTAGCAGCACTTTAGAATCATTTCCAATGGAAATTATTCTAAAATGTTGCCAAAACATGTTCTTATTCAGATGAAGACAAAATAAACAAGAGTGCCGAAGGTCACAATATACGCCCGTCGAGGCAAGGCCAGTCAACAAGGGGAGATAACTCATCTTGACGTGATAAACATGTAAACCAAATTTGGTTAGGATCTGTCAAGTAGAACTCAACTTATTGTGTGGACAAGGATACGGAGTCCGAAAATTAAAAATGGCCGCCAAGGGGAGATATGTCATCTGAAGATCAATAGGCTTCTTCGTCTTGCCGTGATAAACATGTATACCGAATTTGGTTATGATCGGTGAAGTAGAACTTGAGTTATTGCGTGGACAAGGATACAGAGTGTGAAAATTGAAAAATGGCTGCCAAGGGGAGATAAGCATAGGAAATATTTCAAAATCAATAGGCTTTTTTGTCTTGCCATGATAAACATGTAAACCAAATTTGGTTTCGAATGGCAGCCAAAGAAAACAAGGCACAATTGAAAAGACAGAGGGCCAGAGAAGCGTGGATTTGTCACAGCATGAAAGCAGACCATCAGAGCAATGGGTGTGTGAAATATCAAGCAAATCCATGTAAGGAAAGCGACATTATAGCGACATTATAAGACTTACCCGAGTTACGAGCGCACCAAGTATGTGACCTTGACCTGGGCTTAGCGGGGGCAGGACGATCATGGATTTGTTGCAGGGCGGTAGAGGACCATTAGAGCAATGCGTGTATGAAATATCAAGCAGATCCGTGTAAGGAAATTAGAAGACATTTACCCGAGCATTAAGGTTTTGGGACGAACTGAAGGACGGTACATACGGACCCGTTAACACTATATGCCCCCCTCACAATTCGGTGGCGGGGGCATAACAACAACAGATGGCAATTTTCGTTTCCTGCATTCTAAGGGTTAAAATTGAAGAATCGTTTTACTGTGTTTGCAAGAAGTAACTGGATAGACTGCAGTCATTATAATGACACAAAAGATACAGATTTTGACATTTGAAATGATTTAGGGGGCTACTATAAGAGGGGGTACTGGTACCATTAGAATAAATACCGTATTCACACCACACTATACGTACATCTATGAGTGTAGCCACCTGGCCGTACTTCAACGCCAGCAGATGGAGCTCCTTGTCCCGCGATGACAGCAGCGTTGTATCAAACTATAAGATATAAGACATACATAGACATGTGTTAGCTTTGTATGTCTGCAATGAAATAAATGCTTTTATAAATTTATGACAATGAAGAAACGCCACTTTAGAAGGTACAATTTGTTGTCTGCTGTTTATTTACTATATTCCATTTTTCTCATTAAAAACATGGTTTGACAGCACTTTAGAATCATTTCCATTGGAAATGATTCTAAAGTGCTGTCAAACCATGTTTTTATTGAGAAAAAAGAAGAAACTAGAAATGTGGCCTGTCGGCACACGAATGCCCCCGCTGGCAGCCAAAGAAAACGAGGCATATTGATTATAAGCCATTTACCCGAACGTTAAGGTTTCGAACGCACCAAGTCTGTGACCTTGACCCTGGGCTTAGCAGGGGCGGGACGAATGTTGATCTTTCACAGGGCGGTAGAGGACCATTGGAGCAATGCGTGTGTGAAATGTGAAGCAGATCCGAGCAAGGAAACAGAAATTATAAGCCATTTACCCAGCGTTAAGGTTTCGAACGCACCAAGTCTGTGACCTTGACCCTGGGCTTAGCGGGGGCGGGACAAATGTGAATTTGTCACAGGGCAGTAGAGGACCATTGGAGCAATGCGTGTGTGAAATGTGAAGCAGATCCGAGCAAGGAAACAGAAATTATAAGCCATTTACCCAGCGTTAAGGTTTCGAACGCACCAAGCCTGTGACGTTGACACTGGGCTTAGCGGGGGCGGGACAAATGTGGATTTGTCACAGGGCGGTAGAGGACCATTGGAGCAATGCGTGTGTGAAATGTGAAGCAGATCCGAGCAAGGAAACAGAAATTATAAGCCATTTACCCAGCGTTAAGGTTTCAAAAGCACCAAGTCTGTGACCTTGACCCTGGGCTTAGCGGGGGCGGGACGAATGTTGATTTGTTACAGGGCGGTAGAGGACCATTGGAGCAATGCGTGTGTGAAATGTGAAGCAGATCCGAGCAAGGTAACAGAAATTATAAGCCATTTACCCAGCGTTAAGGTTTCGAAAGCACCAAGTCTGTGACCTTCACCCTGGGCTTAGCGGGGGCGGGACGAATGTGGATTTGTCATAGGGAGGTAGAGGACCATTGGAGCAATGCGTGTTTGAAATGTGAAGCAGATCCGAGCAAGGAAACAGAAATTATAAGCCATTTACCCAGCGTTAAGGTTTCGAAAGCACCAAGTCTGTGACCTTGACCCTGGGCTTAGCGGGGGCGGGACGAATGTGGATTTGTCACAGGGCGGTAGAGGACCATTGGAGCAATGCGTGTGTGAAATGTGAAGCAGATCCGACCAAGGAAACAGATAAGCCATTTACCCAGCGTTAAGGTTCGAAAGCACCAAGTCTGTGACCTTGACCTGGGCTTAGCGGGGGGCGGACGAATGTGGATTTGTCCACAGGGAGGTAGAGGACCATTGGAGCAATGCGTGTGTGAAATGTGAAGCAGATCCGAGCAAGGAAACAGAAATTATAAGCCATTTACCCAGCGTTAAGGTTTCGAAAGCACCAAGTCTGTGACCTTGACCCTGGGCTTAGCGGGGGCGGGACGAATGTGAATTTGTCACAGGGCGGTAGAGGACTGTTGGAGCAATGCGTGTGTGAAATGTGAAGCAGATCCGAGCAAGAAAACAGAAATTATAAGCCATTTACCCAGCGTTAAGGTTTCGAAAGCACCAAGTCTGTGACCTTGACCCTGGGCTTAGCGGGGGCGGGACGAATGTGGATTTGTCACAGGGCGGTAGAGGACCACTGGAGCAATGCGTGTGTGAAATGTGAAGCAGATCCGAGCAAGGAAACAGAAAATTAAATAAAAGCCATTTACCCAGCGTTAAGGTTTCGGGACGTACGTACGTACGTACGTACGTACGTACGGACGACCGTAACACTATGCCCCCCTCACCATTCGTGGCGGGGGCATCGCCATTTACCCAGCGTTAAGGTTCGAACGCACCAAGTCTGTGACCTTGACCCTGGGCTTAGCGGGGGCGGGACGAATGTGGATTTGTCACAGGGCGGTAGAGGACCATTGGAGCAATGCGTGTGTGAAATGTGTTTAAGCAGATCCGAGCAAGGAAACAGAAATTTATAAGCCATTTTTTACCCAGCGTTAAGGTTTCAAACGCACCAAGTCTGTGACCTTGACCCTGGGCTTAGCGGGGGCGGGACGAATGTGGATTTGTCACAGGGCGGTAGAGGACCATTGGAGCAATACGTGTGTGCAATGTGAAGCAGATCCGAGCAAGGAAACAGAAATTATAAGCCATTTACCCAGCGTTAAGGTTTCGAACACACCAAGTCTGTGACCTTGACCCTGGGCTTAGTGGAGGCGGGACGAATGTGGATTTGTCACAGGGCGGTAGAGGACCATTGGAGCAATGCGTGTGTGCAATGTGAAGCAGATCCGAGCAAGGAAACAGAAATTATAAGCCATTTACCCAGCGTTAAGGTTTCGAACGCACCAAGTCTGTGACCTTGACCCTGGGCTTAGCTGGGGCGGGACGAATGTGGATTTGTGACAGGGCGGTAGAGGACCATTGGAGCAATGCGTGTGTGAAATGTGAAGCAGATCCGAGCAAGGAAACAGAAATTATAAGCCATTTACCCAGCGTTAAGGTTTTGAACGCACCATGTCTGTGACCTTGACCCTGGGCTTAGTGGGGGCGGGACGAATGTGGATTTGTCACAGAGCGGTAGAGGACCATTGGAGCAATGCGTGTGTGCAATGTGAAGCAGATCCGAGCAAGGAAACAGAAATTATAAGCCATTTAACCCAGCGTTAAGGTTTCGAACCCACCAAGTTCTGTGACCTTGACCCTGGGCTTAGCGGGGGCGGGACGAATGTGGATTTTGTGACAGGGTCGTAGGGGACCATTGGAGCAATGCGTGTGTGCAATGTGAAGCAGATCCGAGCGAGGAAACAGAAAGTATAAGACATTTACCCAGCGTTAAGGTTTCGAACGCACCAAGTCTGTGACCTTAACCCTGGGCTTAGCTGGGGCGGGACGAAATGGATTTGTCACAGGGCGGTAGAGGACCATTGGAGCAATGCGTGTGTGCAATATGAAGCAGATCCGAGCAAGGAAACAGAAATTATAAGCAATTTACCCAGCGTTAAGGTTTCGAACGCACCAAGTCTGTGACCTTGACCCTGGGCTTAGCGGGGGCGGGACGAATGTGGATTTGGCACAGGGCGGTAGAGGACCATTGGAGCAATGCTTTTGTGTGAAAATGTGAAGCAGATCCGAGCAAGGTAACAGAAATTATAAGCCATTTACCCAGCGTTAAGGTTTCGAAAGCACCAAGTCTGTGACCTTCACCCTGGGCTTAGCGGGGGCGGGACGAATGTGGATTTGTATCAAGGGAGGTAGAGGACCATTTGGAGCAATGCGTGTTTGAAATGTGAAGCAGATCCGAGCAAGGAAACAGATAAGCCATTTACCCAGCGTTAAGGTTTCGAAAGCACCAAGTCTGTGACCTTGACCCAGGGCTTAGCGGGGGCGGGACGGAATGTGGATTTGTCACAGGGCGGTAGAGGACCATTGGAGCAATGCGTGTGTTGAAATGTGAAGCAGATCCGACCAAGGAAACAGAAATTTATAAGCCATTTACCCACCCACGTTAAGGTTTCGAAAGCACCAAGTCTGTGACTTGACCCATGGGCTTAGCGGGGGGGCGGGACGAATGTGGATTTGTCACAGGGAGGTAGAGGACCATTGGAGCAATGCTGTGTGAAATGTGAAGCAGATCCGAGCAAGGAAACAGAAATTATAAGCCATTTACCCAGCGTTAAGGTTTCGAAAGCCCAAGTCTGTGACCTTGACCCAGGTGGGCTTAGCGGGGGCGGGACGAATGTGAATTTGTCAACAGGGCGGTAGAAGGACCGTTTGGAGCAACGCGTGTGAAATGTGAAGCAGATCCGAGCAAGAAACAGAAATTATAAGCCATTTACCCAGCGTTAGGTTTCGAACCCACCAAGTCGTGACTTGACCCTGGGCTTAGCGGGGGGCGGACAAATGTGGATTTGTGACAGGGCGGTAGGGGACCATTGGAGCAATCGTGTGTGCAATGTGAAGCAGATCCGAGCGAGTGAAATGAAAGATAAGACATTTACCCAGCGTTAAGTTTCGAACGCACCAAGTCTGTGACCTTAACCCTGGGCTTAGCTGGGGCGGGACGAATGTGGATTTGCCACAGGGCGGTTAGAGGACCATTGGAGCAATGCGTGTGTGCAATATGAAGCAGATCCGAGCAAGGAAACAGAAATTATAAGCAATTTACCCAGCGTTAAGGTTTCGAACGCACCAAGTCTGTGACCTTGACCCTGGGCTTAGCGGGGCGGGAACGAATGTGGATTTGGCACAGGGCGGAGAGGACCATTGGAGCAATGCGTGTGTGAAATGTGAAGCAGATCCGAGCAAGGGGTAACAAAAGAAATAAGCCATTTACCAGCGTTAAGGTTTCGAAATGCACCAAGTCTGTGACCTTCACCCTGGGCTTAGCTGGGGGCGGGACGAATGTGGATTTGTCCATAGGGAGGTAGAGGACCATTGGAGCAATGCGTGTTTGAAATGAGAAGCAGATCCGAGCAAGAAACAGAAATTAAAGCCATTTACCCAGCGTTAAGGTTTCGAAAGCACCAAGTCTGTGACCTTGACCCTGGGCTTAGGCGGGGCGGGGTGGACGAAAAATGTTGGAATTTGTCACAGGGCGGTAGAGACCATTGGAGCAATGCGTGTGTGAAATGTGAAGCAGATCCGACCAAGGAAACAGAAAAATATTATAAGCCATTTACCCAGCGTTAAGGTTTCGAAAGCACCAAGTCTGTGACCTTGACCTTGGGCTTAGCGAGGGGGCGGACGAATGTGGATTTGTCACAGGGAGGTAGAGGACCATTGGAGCAATGCGTGTGTGAAATGTGAAGCAAATCCGGGCAAGGAAACAGAAATTATAAGCCAATTTACCCAGCGTTAAGGTTTCGAAAGCACCAAGTCTGTGACCTTGACCCCTGGGCTTAGCGGGGGGCGGGACGAATGTGAATTTGTCACAGGCGGTAAGGACCGTTGGAGCAATGCTGTGTGAAAGTGAAGCAAGATCCGAGCAAGGAAAACAGAAATTATAAGCCATTTACCCAGCGTTAAGGTTTCGGGACGTACGTACGTACGTACGTACGTACGTACGGACGCCGGTAACACTATATGCCCCCCTCACCATTCGGTGGCGGGGGCATAAAAATATAAAGCAACACCAGACGACAATTTTGTGAGTAGCATTCTGTTATCAATCAAGCGCACCAGTTTATTCTGCTATAATATTATCACAGATTGTGATCATCAGGGGAGATAATTAGCTAATGCATTTCTGTTATTGTTGTAAAAGGAAGCAACATTTGTGAAACACAACACATTTTAGTTGGGAACACTATACCATCTAACAAAGTAGGTTTCCATTCTTGGCCAAAGTTGAGTTTAAATAAATTAAACCAATACTTGTTATTTTTCAGTTATATTGATGGAATGACGTACAACGCATATCCTGGTCAGATTGTGCAGATGCACAGGCTGATCTGGATCTACACTGTTCACAAAACCCATAATCCCCATTTCTCCAGTCACAGACACATATAGACACAGCCAGAGAGATGAGAGAAAGGAGAAATAGAGCTAAACCAACATACGGTGAGCAGCGTGTATTCCACCTCTGCACTATCCTCCCGTCCCAGTTCCACAAACACCAGCAGACTGTTCAGTCCTCTGATACGATCGCCGACATGATCCGGCGGGGCTGCAACACCAATGGATTGATTGGTTGGTTGGGCTATGGGTTGGTTGATTGGTTGGTTTGGATGGATGGATGGTTGTGTTTGGTTGGCTGGTTGGTTGATTTATTGATTGTTTAGTTGATTGGTTTGTTTCTTTGTTGGTTGGTTGGTTTATTTATTTATTTAATAGTTGAAGATTGGTTGGTTGGTTGGATGTTTGGTTGGTTGAAGATTGATTTGTTGATTGGTTGTTTTTTGTATGTCCATCCAACAGCAAGGTTATATTATACAGACGGGAATGTACCTGTATGGGGGAACACCATACAATCAGCACTGAAATTGCAATAACAACATTTAAAAATGAAAAACAGTGTACTGATGCAGTGACAGGCACCCATACAACATCGGCTCACTTATATTCGCCAACATGATCTATCCTACATGGCTGCATTGGTAAGAAATGTGATGAATTTTGAATTGGCCCAGTGCATAGCGACTACTAACGAGACTAAATGGCGAGGTTTTGATAGTATATCGAAAATATTTAACCAAAAACTTTAACCATGTACGTACGTACGCACGACAATGTGCTGAATGTATCGCGCTGTCCGCAAGCGGGCGCGACAAAAATTAATGGATTACCTCTGATCCATTCTGCTCTCCAATGGTTACCGTAGCGACAGGAAACACACCATAAATAAATAAGTTCAGCTTGTTGGAACTGTTTCCAACGATGAGAATATTCAATCTGAAACAGTAAATGTGAATTGATCACTGAAGGCTGGCAGAAAAAATGGGAATGCACCTGTGTGGGGGAGCTCCATACATTTAACAGGAAAGCGACAGCTTTCAGCACTGAAAGATAGTTTACTGACCCATCACACTAAATAATTTAATCAGAGGTCTTGTTTGATGTAGGTGTGAAAATAACAACTACTAATTATTAAGATACTATACTAGCGATATCAAGCCACATGGGTGGCAGGTAAAAATAAGGGCTTACTCTTTCTGTGTTTTCAATTTCTTCTTGTCTTCAACATTTTCCTCCCTGTAGGGTAAAACAAAGACATGATACACAGGCAGAAACTTAATTGATTATTGATTCATTGGAGTTTATGTCCGTTCAATGTCATATACAGACGGGAATATACCTGTATGTGGGAAGGCAATGTCCTGTTCTGTAGCCTATTTCACCAACATTGCAAAGTATACTTTTCTAGCAAAGTATACTTTGAGGGAGAAATTTTCAATTTTAGGATAAATTTATTCATTTTTATTATACTGAATTTATTACATTATCACAGCCAATTTGGTTTGTACAAAATGCTCACTCACATGTATCAAGTGTCCAAATATTGAAGGAATCCGTCAAGCATTATTAAAAGTTATAATGTCATGATGAAGAAACTTGAACAAACTTTTTAACATTTCTTGATGCTGACAAGGCAAAAAGCGCCGACTATATAGTCGGCTATATTCGCGCCTGCTGCAAAAATGAAATTTGACGCCCCCGGACCCATCTCTATTTGATCCCGGGGTCATCATTTTAACAAACCTTAAAGAGCATCGACTATCGATCATTCCTGCCAAGTTTCGTCGAATCGGTCAAGCAGCTCGTGAGAATGTTTTTAAGAATTTGACCCATTTTTCTACAGCGGCCATCTTGAATTATGCGACGTCCTCCATTTTAACAAATCTGCAAAGACCTGATTAAGACTTCACCCACATATAATCCCTGTGAAGTTTGACCAATAGTGAACCTGCGGTTTGAGAGAAGGTGTTTGAAAGTATGGATGGACGGACGACGGATGAAAGAGGCAACAATAGGTCACCTGAGCCTTTGGCTCATGTGAGCTGAAAATACTTACACAGAGCCTTTTGTAAGATTTCCATAGCTGTAAAAGAAAGAAAACAATAAATCAGTAACACTTATAGATGTACTAACAAAAACTTTAACGCAAATTTCTCAATAATTTGACCTTGAACTTGAGCATAGGGGCGGCATGGGTGAAAATACCAAATGTTGCCAAACCAAATTATTTCCCCTGTTTATCACAGTGTCTGATAGTATGTACTGGAATATAGTGCATGTTTTTTTGAGATTTCATGACATGAAATTGTGTGATTTATTGAGACATGTCATTTACTATGCATCAAGTGAAAACCACATATTGTATATCAGACATATTCTGAGATACAGTCAGCGCCTTTAAACTGAAAATTGGGAGTAAGAATCATAAAGTAAAGTACTCTCAAACAGTGCAGATCCAGATCAGTAGCCGATTTCATCAACATTGCAAAGTATACTTTAGTAGCAAAGTATACTTTGAGGGAGAAATTTTCATTTTTTTTTTAAATTTATTAATTTTTATTATACTGAATTTATTACATTATCACAGCCATTTAATGGCTGTGATAATGTAATAAATTCAGTATAATAATTCTGCATACTTTTAATCATGAAATATATGCATTTGTTAGTTCTATGTGAAATAATGCATTTCTGGAAAAATAAATGATTACTCCCTCAAAGTATACTTTGCTAGTAAAGTATACTTTGCAATGTTGATGAAATCGGCTACAGGTAAGGAGGAGTCTCAACCTACACTGCTTGCAAGCATTTGCATGACGGTCTATGGTATTAAAGTGGTTAACACGTAAAAAGCGGCAACCAAACATTGTCGTCTGCTGATTCTTTATAATTGCCGTATTTGTTAATAAAAACATGTTTTGGCAGCACATGAGAATCATCTCCATTTGGAGATGATTCTCATGTGCTTGCCAAGACATGTTTTGCTAAGAAAAGCAAATGAAAATAAAGCACAAACAGCAGACGACAAAATCCAATTCAGCATGTTAATGGTTAATAATACAATAGCCAAGCCATTGTGTACATCGAGGGTTTTCACAACCTCTAAAGTAGAATGTGATAAAATCCTAGGTACCCGGGACACCTACCTAATCATTTGCCAATATCAGGTAATTTGGACATCTATTGCAACAAACGGTCGGTCAGGCAACAAAAGGTCAGTTAATCACAAAGCCCAAGTTTCACTTACTAGTACACTCGAAGATGTCTGCGAAATAAAATACTGAAGAGCTGGTTGAATTTACAATTTACAATGCAGAAGTCTCACACTGAAATTGTCAGCTGATAACTAGAAAATGTACAGCAGGGATGAGAGCCACCTTCAGCAAAAACATTTGAAGCCCCCTAACCCCTTGCAAAGGTACAATATTTGAGTAGATCAGAACAAAAAGTTATTTTTGTTTGGTGCTATTATATGAGACACGCCATGTGATTTTGTACCTTCGGACTTCTGCGTAATTTTATTAAATATGTTTACAAAATTTACAATATTTTTCATAAATAAAGTCAAAAGTTGACAAACTTTTCAGAGTACATTGTACATGGGGTACTCTGAAAATTTTGTCAACTTGTGATGCTATTTACGGAAAATGTTGTAAATTTTTTGAACGTATTTCATGAAATTACGCTGATTTCCTAAGGTACAAACTCGCATGGCGTATCTCGTATATAATAAGCTCTTGACCTACAGTGAATTAAGCTGGTTCATAGATTTACACTTTAGTCCATATAACAACCATAGCCAGCATAGAATACAAACTCAAATATCTGCTTTCAGAGCTCCAGTTAATGTGCGTAATTTGGAGGTCAATTTTGTATTTCTCCATCAAAAATGGCAAGTTGGGAGTGCTTTAGAATCGTCTCAATGAGACGATTCTAAAGGACTCCCAACTTGCCATTTTTGATGAAGAATTAACAAAATTTCATCTCAAGTTGGTCAAATTACGCACCTTAACTGGAGCTCTGTTCTTTGATACCCCGGGGGTCAGATTCAGAATAAAAGTTTGTTATTTTTTGTTCTGTGCTATTACATATAATAAGCTCTTGACCTGCAGTGAATTAAGCTGGTTCATAGATTTACACTTTAGTTCATATAACAACCATGGTGAGCAAAGAAAACAAACCAGAAAACTTTCTTTGATTCCCCAGGGGTCAAATTCGGAATAAAAGTTATTTTTTGTTCTGTGCTATTACATATAATAAGCTCTTGACCTACAGTGAATTAAGTTAGTTCATAGGTTTACACTTTGGTCCATATAACAACCATGGTGAGCAAAGAAAACAAACCAGAAAACTTTCTTTGATTCCCCAGGGGTCAAATTTCGCCCCAAAACACGAGATTGTATTTTATATCTGTGCAGTAAGCAGAAAATCTATAATGATACTGACCACCCGACACCAAAAGAACGCTCATTAAAATTTGTTGGCGTATGAAGAAATTTAAGTTACATGATTAAAAAGCAACATCGAATACGGCCAGTTGAGTGAATTGGGATGACGGCATGCAGATCACGTTCTCATTAAATGCTACAGGTTACATAACGGAGATTACTGATACTGGGGTCTAATCAGGTGGAATGAAACACGAGACCCCCTTGTATCATTTTCTTTGTATATTGTTTTTCTAAAAAAAATAAACATAAAAGTAGAAAAGAAACAATTTGACAATGTCCACCACCATGCTTTATTGCTCCAGCAATGATTTCGAATTTTTAAAATATTTTCCATAAATCATGTTAACCCATTCATGCTGAGGATTGTGGAAAATAATCCTAATTATTTTCTTTATATGAGCTCAGAAATATATGTCGTGACCACCATTTGAACCGTCTCGTTGAGACGGTTCAAATGAGTGGTCACAACATATACTTTCATTGAGAAATAAAAAAAAAAAAAATATTTAAAAAATCTCGTACCCGTAAAGGGATATTCCAATATCCCGCATGTAGGTAATGGGTTAAAGGCACTGTGTCTCAGATGATCAGATATTCCGTATGTGGTAGTTCACTTTATGGACAGCAGACCAGAGGAGCTATTTATTTGATCAAATTCCAAGGAGTTTGTGTGTTATTCTAACATATACTATCAGAAGACTGCCAGTGCTTCAGCTAGGTCTAAAGAGGGGCGCGGTGCCTCCGTGTCCCTTTCATGCGCCTCCATGACCCTATTCATCGCCCCGGGTGTATGGGATTTGTGACCAGTGTAGCTCCTGATCAAATAGCACACTCCTTTACCCTGATAACGATCTACATTGCTTGTCAGAAGCATAACGGGTGTTTCATTCATCGAATGGTGAACTGTGCAGATCCTGATCTGACTGTGAGGATGCACAGCCCGATCTGGATCTACACTGGTCGCAAAACCCATAAGCCCCATCTCCCCAGTCACAGGCACATTTATGCCCAGCCCAGCTACACTCTTCATGAGAAGCAGGGGCCCGTTTCACTAAACTTGTATGATAAAAATGTCCCAACACTTTGCTTATCACATTAACCCATTTCATGCTGAGGATACTCTGATTTTTGTTGAAAAAATCTCATTATTTTGTTCATTCATCGATAAAGGTATATGTTGTTACCACTCATTTGAACCGTCTCGTTGAGACGGTTCAAATGAGTGGTAACAACATATACTTTCCAAAGGATATAAAGAAAATAGGGATATTTTTCTCTCAAAAGGTTCATACTACTAAAAGTGTATCCCGTCTGTAATGGGTTAACGTGTTTCTCGAATGCTACCATTTTGTACCTATGGGATCATGTCATTGAATGAAGCACGTCCACGACAGATTGTCCAAAATCGGCTTTCAGAACAAATGTTATTGTGGATTTAAATTTTGCACTTACAACCTTCTTAGTCGTACATGTTTAGTGAAACGGGCCCCAGGTGTTTCAATGACTGAATAGCGATCAGTGCAGATCCTGATCAGACTGCGCGGATGCGCAGGCTGATCTGGATCTACACTGATCGCAAAAACCTTATTTCTCCAGTCACATCTACACGTTTAAAAGACCAGTATAGATGCTGGTTAACATATACTCTACTGTAGCCTTGTAGTCAATCAATTTCTTCGTTATTTCGAGAAGACTTATATGACATTGCTAATTACAGTGGAACCCCTCTAAACTGGATACCAAGAAAACACCTGTGATCTTATTTTTCAGAGTTTCTTGGGTCATTTATCTCAGGTGATAATGTCTGTTCGTGATCACATAGCATACACAACTATGGCTCGCAATGATCAAATGCCTGATTTACAGCGAAACCTCTCTTAGCCGGACACCCTGGGGACCTCCAGTGTTGAGAGGTTTCACTGTATAAGAATGGTATCACCGACTCCAAATATTATATCTTACAGCAGAGCTCCAGATAAGCTTTGTGTCTAAAGAGTATTGTACACCCTGATTTCAAATTAAATGTGTATTTTATTTTTACAAATGGATTATTGATTTTCTTTATTATTAAATAGGGAACAAGTGATCAAAACATAAATTGATAAAACAAATGTAATCATTCACTTATTTCAGTGTAGTATAACTAATTTATACTGTAATACATTTGAAAATTTGCGTAGTTGAGCTGCAAAAAAGTTTGCTTTTTGCAGCTCAACTAAGTAAATTTTCAACTTTATTACAGCATTTCCACTACTCAATTGAAAATCAATGCGTATTTTCACATTGCTATGAGTAGTTTGTACTCCCACCAGGCGCAGATCCAGGATTTCGGGTTAAGGGGGGCGTAACTATTTTGCAATACTTGACTATATTATCGAACGAACGTAGCTCGTTTGTAGACCGAGCAGAGCTCGGGATATCGCTAGAGGGGTCCAGGGCATTCCCCCCGGAACATTTTTGAAATCTACATCGCATTTCCTGCGTTCTGGCGCATTTTGGAGCAAAAATATTGAACCACCCCCAATAAACAATAAATTCACAACGAGAACGTAGAAACGTGCCTTGCAACTTGCAAAAAATCTTTACTCGGCGAATTTTAGGGGGAGCGACCACCGGGTCCGCCCCCCCCCCCCCCCCCCCCTCCCCCCTGAATCCGCCCATGCCCACTATTGCTAATCAATGCGTATTCGGCTAAAATAAGTGTGTAAAATATGCGCCTTATCTGGAGCCCTGTTACAGCAGAGGCTCCATAAACCCACTGGTGCTGCAGTGCTCAGGACTCCTCATCAAAGTAAAACATTTTACATCGAAAAATGCAGCGGCTTCCTGATGTGACGACATGCACTTACCTCAACTTAGAGCTATCGCATAAACACAATTTCATCTAGTAACTGGCAAATATAATTGCGCCAGTTACTAGAGGAAAATGAGTTTCTGCATGTAGCTGAATGGTAATTCGTCAGGAATCCGGCACAAATGTCGACGTGACACATTTTACTCTGACCCAGTGAAACTGACAGATAACAGTTCCAAATGCCAAATCGTAAACATGGCTAAACAAACATATTTTTGCACTCACAAATACTAAAAAGTGTGCTTCCCATGTTGAAACATTAATATTTTTATGCAATTATCAGCAACCTCAAATCGTGATTTCAGGATATATCCTGAAAATTCCCACCCCTGTTTCTTGCGCCATTTACCAGACAAAAATGTGTTTGTGCATTGCGCATGTATCTTCTGCAAGTAGCTGAATATTCATCAGGAATTTGGCGCAAAAAAGAGTTATAAAGTGAATGGGTTTAACGTTCCGGCAACAGCTAAGGTCATTAAGCCTTTGAACCCGAAAGCCCGCTGTAGCGGTTTATGCAAACAGTGCAGATCCAGATGAGCTGGCTCGTAACGAGCCGTCTCATCAGGATCTGAATTTTTTTAAAGTAACTTTTATATTTTTGAGAACAAAAAATACCCCTTTTTCATAATTTTACTAGTCTGAAAATCATTCTGTAATGATTGGATTGGCTGCAAAATGAACATATCAAAAGCCATTCCAGTTACTTAGGGCTAAAAGGGTTAAGGGACAGGGGAATCCGGCGCAAATTTTGACGTAAAACATTTTACGCTGGTGTGGAGTGCAGCACCAAATGAAACCTACCTTTTGTTGAGGGGCTGCAGCCGGGGCAGGTAGTGGTCCGACTTGTCCTCGAGGTAGGGGTCACATGACCACGTCTGGCCCTCGGGAGTCGCCTGGCAGATCCAGGACAGACAGGTTACCTCCCCTTGTACGTTGAGCGAGTGGAGAATGTCGGCGTTCTCGATGTAGCACAGGTTCACGACCCCGGATGTGTATCCCACGGCCAGTACTGGGGTGAATGGACGGAGCCAGGAGATTGGTTGAAATACATTACATCAGATATTGACTGATTGATTGATTGGTTGATTGGGGTTGACAGTGAGGTCATATACAAATGGGAATGCACTATACAGTATCAGAAAACACAGATTCACGCAACTGACGTATATCCCACTGCCAGTACTTGGGTTAATGAACGGAGCAAGATGATTGGTTGAAATACAATTTTATCCCGTCAACACAGTGCGTATGTGCCGTGAAACATTTTTGATATCCAGTCAATACAATTTTTATATTTTACAGCCATTTGTTGGTGTTGACAGAGCCTCGCCCATCCCGTTTCCTGAGCCTTGCCAGATATTTTTCCCCATTCACGGCACTAACCTACTATTCTCTATCTATTTTCCTTATTTCTGAACCAAAGTATATCTTGTGACCACTCATTTGAACCGTCTCGCCGAGACGGTTCAAATGAGTGGTCACAACATATACTTCTGATGAGAAATAAAGAAATTATTGAGCCTTGTCGGATATTTTTTCCCATTCACGGCACTAACCTACTATTCTCTATTTATATCGGGTAGTATAGGTTCGCGATGGTCGATATTTATCCCACGACCAGTACTGGGGTAAATGGACAGTAGCCAAATGATTGGTTGAAATACATTGTATCAGATAGTAACCGCCTACAAACTGACCAAATACATAACTATCTGGTTTTGAAAACTACTTTTGATGATGTTTCCTTGGTCAAATGACATAATAACATGATGTTACAGAATGATGTCAATGTTACTACAATGTAAGTCCGGGTTCAATTTTCTCATTCCATAGCAGAAAATGTTATCTGATAAATAGTTCATTACCGGTAGGTAACAAGCTTTGTATTGGCCAAATAGGTACTGACTGATAACAGATTGCTGTATCAGGCACTGACCTGATACGTATATCCGTTTCATTGGTCGAACGGCGTCAAATGATATTACCAAATTACGTCAATCAAATGACGTCATGGAAACAAGCCCGCATTCTTTTCAAAGAAAACAACGTCATAATTGCTCATTATGTAGCCAAAAATGTTACCTGATAAATAGAATACCATGCTAGTGTCTTTTGACATCAATGTCTATGGATATCATGTTTATCTGGTGAGGCTCGGAAACATGTAGGAATTCTGTGGCCCATTTCGCTAAACTTTGTACAACTAAAATGTTCGTAAGGGCAGATTTAGGATCGTCTGGAAATTTCAATGCATGGATTTACATTTATTGAGCATATGCAGCCGATGCTCAATAAACATAAATCCAATAATTGTTTACAAGAAAACATTGTTAATGTGAAATTCATAATTTTGCACTTACAAACTTTTTAGTTGTACAAAGTTTAGTGAAACGGCCCCAGGCCGTAACCAGACTTTTTGAAGCAGGGGGTCTTTTCGAGGGCTAGTCACTGGCAGTAACTCTGCAAAACTGCCATACCAGCGGAGCCTGATCAGAGTTACTGCCGGCAACTATTTGAGGGCCTGCGGTAGCTAGGGGGGTCTGGGGCATGCTCCGCCAGATAATTTTGAAATTCAAGTGGTCTGAAACGCTATTTCCTACATTCTCAGCAAAAGCTGAGCACGTAATACGCCTTTCGTGCTTGCATCAATATTATACATTACAATGACAATATAATTACAATAATTCTGATATAGTGAATGAAACAGTGGATCTCAAGGCAATATGGGGGAACCACAACAACCCGACCCCTTTCCTCCAACCCCATGGATCTCAAGGTGGCATGGGGGTCGTCGGACCGCAACGACCCCCCTCCCCCTTCATCCCAACCCCATATATCTCAACCTGGTATGGAGGGTCGTCCGACCACAACGACCCACGTCCCCCCACCGGGCACCCTGCTTATGGGCCTGGTATTCCAAGCGTTGTCAAGGAATTTCTACCATTTCAGCCTGCAATTGTATTTATCCAGCAACATTTTGTAATACGACGTTGATTTACCTTGTGCCATTACATTACACTATTTGTATTCACCAACAACATGTGACGTCGCTCAACCAATGAAACATCAGTGAAAGTAGTTTTGTACTCCAATTGACCAGGATATGCGTATCCATAACATTTGTTGTAATAATAATTTTAACCCTTAGACCGCTACACACAACAATTGTCGTCTGCTGTTGCTTTTATATCTTGCCTTATTTCTCAATACAAACATGGTTCGACACAGTACTTCAGAATCATTTCCAATGGAAATGATTCTGAAGTGCTGTCAAAGCATGTTGTAAATTATTCTAAAGTGCGATCAAAGCATGTTTTTGATGATAAAAATGGAAAATAGAAAATAAACAGCAGACGACAACAAATTAAGATAGCGGTGTACGGGTTAACATTACTCAGTTGTGGCTGTGACTGGAGTTTATGAAATTTGAACAGAACACTCTTGTAGCCTGGTAACAATCTATTTTCCTTGTTAGCAGTCTGACGGATGTTTCATTGAAGGAATGATGAACAGTGCAGATCCTGATCAGACTGCGGAGGCAGAGGCTGATCTGGAACTACACTGGCCTCAAAACCTCCATTTCTCCAGTCACACTCTCATTTGTACAATCTATAGCAAAAAAATGCATAACCAAATTATCTCACCGGCTTGTTACAGTTTCTGATAGTATATATTTGAAAATAACACAAACATTTTGGAATTTGATCAAATGAAATGGTGTGATTGGTCATTTGAGGTGTATGAGACGAAAAGCCACATATTGCATATCTAGTCCCTTTAACATCATTTGTGGCAGTGACTGAAGAAATGGGGCTTATGGGTTTCACGACCAGTGTAGATCCAGATCAGCCTGCGCATCCGAGCAGTCTGTGTCACTGTCATGCTTTAAATATGCTAAGTACCGGTAGATCCATATCAGGCTACATGAGTTTGGTAACACATTCAGAGCTAGACTGGCCACAAATGTCTTAAGACCCATTTCTAATATCACAGTCATATTTCTGACTTTGACTTGTAATTTGATCTCCCAATTTCTGTGCTAAAGGCCATTGAGTGTGGATTAATCCGTATATATTGATATGATGTTATGTGTGACTTGTACGGAGCCCCGCAGGGGACGTATAATTCTTTTTTTTATTAATTTGTTCCAACGAAATAACAATTTGTTACCTCAATTTAACAAATCGTTTCCATGAATTAACAATTCGTGGAAACAAATTAATAATTTGTTCCCTCAATTTAACTATTCGTTCCCACAAAATAACAATTTGTTCCCACGAGAACTAATTGTTAATTCGTTGTTATATCGTGGGAACGAATTGTTAATTCGTTCGAATGAATTGTCAAATTGAGGGAACGAATTGTCATTTTGTGGGAACAAATTTCGAGGGAACAAATTGTTTTTGAGGGAACGAATTGTTAGTATGAGGGAACAAATTGTTAAATTGAGGGAACAAATTTTTATTTCGTGGGAACGAATTAATACAAAAAAATCAATGTCCCCTGCAGGGCTCCATGCAAAAAGGATGCTTATTATGCTTGTGATCAGTGTAGGCCCAGATCAGCATACGGCCTACACCGCTCGCTATATCGAGTTGGGTGGCATGCATTGCCGGTGCCTCTAACAAAAACTATACATATATCTGACTACATCGGTGTTGTAACTGATCAGGGCAGTTTCACTGAACTTTGTACGACTAAAATGTTCGCAAGTGCAAAATTATGATAGTCTGTAAATTTCACATTAACAATGTTTTCTTGTAAACAATTATTGGATTTACATTATTGAGCATAGGCTGCATATGCAGCCTATGCTCAATAAATGTAAATCCATCAATTGAAATTTCCAGACGATCCTAAATTTGCACTTACGAACATTTTAGTGGTACAACGTTTAGTGAAACGGCCCCTAAGAGCTACCTCGGTCTCACTCTGTTTTCTAAGTATATTGTATATCACTGTGTACAACATAATTTGTTGCAAAATGACAACACTATAATCAACAATAATAGCATCCGGTGCGTTTGATCACACTCAACTTTGACCCCAAATCTGCTTCCTCACTTATTATCTGATCGCCCTATCTCTTGCAATCATAATTACACCTAATTGTTAACAAACTCTACCCACCCATTTCCTGTCATGATAATAAGCATCTTCAGTATGACACGGACGCTTGTATAAGTGTCTTATAAGATTATCTACTGATAATGAAAATTGCCTATGTTTGTGGAGAATTGAACAAGAAATAGCACATAAGATAATATGTGTATCACATGTGTGGCTGTGACTGGAACAATTGGGCTTATGGGATTTGTGACCAATGTACATAGCTCCTTGTCAAATATCACACTCATGTACATGTATAGCTCCTCGTCAAATATCACACTCATGTAGCCTGGTCGCGATCTATATTGCTTGTTAGAAGCATGACGCGAGTTTCATTAATGGAATGGCGAACAGTGCAGATCCAGATCAGCCTGTGCAGATGCACAGGCTGATCTGGATCTACACTGGCCGCAAAACATATAAGCCCAATTTTCTCAGTCACAGCCACATTTATTCCCAACAGAAATTGTACTGAAAATTGCAATTTGCATAGAATCGTCTAGTTAGTCCTAGTAACCAGAGATTTAAATAAGTTTCACATCAAAATACAATTATGCTATGCACAAATAAATTACTTGAATAAAAAAGTATTTTGAAGTGTAACAACACAGTGTATTAACAACCATCCTATACTAATGTAATAAATATGCAAATGAGACCATTATACAAATCATGTTAGGTGATCAAGCCAGCTTCAATGTACCGATTGACTACAAGGCTACATCACCCATTTTATGCAATAAACAGGTTTGTATATTTATTACACTACTGTCTGTTCCGGGTTTTGCTGACGATTAACTTTTGGCCATTAGCAGGCCCGTAGCAGTGAATAAAATAATGCCACGGCAGATTACTGAGCGGGGAAAAAAATTCAACCTAGACCCTCAAAATGGTGTTTCCTACATTCTAAAGACAAAATAGTGCCATGGTGCGCTATTGCTGCTGTAGTGGCATCTACGGCCGTGATTAAACACATTACATTATAGGAATGAATGGCCTTTTTGTGGAATTTATCGGGGTATAAACTTGGAAAAGTCGCGGGAATACTGGACGAAGGCCGGAAGGCCTCGTCCAGTATTCCCGCGACTTTTCCAAGTTTATATCCCCGATAAATTCCACAAAAAGGCCATTCATTCCTTATAATTCCAGCATTTGAAATCAATTCATCAAGAAAATGTGTTTATTTTGACAGATGGCAGCCATTTGTTTACATTGACAGCACTGACAGCGCACCTGTAGAAAGTAGTTCGGCGTGGGAGTTTACTGGGATATAAATTTTGGACAGAGACTTGCTACTGGCCAATCAAATGTTAGGGAATTGTGTAAATATTTTTGTGCTGGAATTATATTAGAAATATTTAAATAAAAGTACTTTTTCATCACTAACAAAAGTCACCCTCCTCAATTTTTTTATTTCATGGAATTTATTGATTTCATTGCGAAAACAATTTTCCTATGGGAATTTAACATGGGGGCTAAAAGAAGGTGGGGACTGACGGAGAAGAGTCTAAAAATGAAAAACCAAAAAATGGGCTTTCACAGTGTAATATCACATAATTATTACATTTAAATATTTTTAGTAGCCAAAAGTTTGACGGCAGCAAAACATGGAACAGACAGTAGTGTATCATGATTGTCCATACGCCATATTATTACACTGTTAATGACTAAATATAATAAATTAAAAGACTGACCTTTGCCGTCACAGCGCCAAGCCATGGCCTTGACCCTGACCTCCTCACCTGGAGGGGGCAGTGACCACACCTTCTGCCATGATAACCTGTGTAGAACAACCTGCAATGTGTACAACTTGTTTATTTGCGAGTTCTGAGAAAATATGCAACTCTTAAAGGAACAGGCTTTTATCAATTAGGAAACAAAAAGAATACAGTATTAGAATACCAGACAGTGACTGTCTATGGTATGTTAATAATGTATTATTTTTAGACACATACAATATAGGAATGAATGGCCTTTTTGTGGAATTTATCGGGGTATAAACTTGGAAAAGTCGCAGGAATACTGGACGAAGGCCGGAAGGCCTCGTCCAGTATTCCCGCGACTTTTCCAAGTTTATATCCCCGATAAATTCCACAAAAATGCCATTCATTCCTTATAATTCAAGCATTTGAAATAAATTCATCAAGAAAATGTGTTTATCTTCAGTTTTCTTAATAATTATTTTAACTGCGCCTCACGGTTACGGAAAGTAGTTCGGCATGGGAGTTTACTGGGATATACATTTTGGACATAGACTTGCTACGGGCCAATCAAATGTTAGGGAATTGTGTAAATATTTTTGTGCTGGAATTATTACATACATAAACCATACAGTAGCAGAGAACACCCAGAAATTGCAAAGAATAATTAAGTCTGTATACATAAGCAGACTTACTAATTTGGCAAAAATGTGACATCACAACTCATGTGATTATATCTATCTACGGCAACAACGCTGGCACACCATGCCTCAGTACTGTCCGACATCTTGCTGTGTTGTTGTATGATGTGACGTCACATCGGTGATGAGTGGTGATCACCTGACCACGTATTTTAAGACATGTATTCCCGTAACATTCAAAAGAGACTCTACTTTCACTTTCAAAGGTAGGATTAAAACACATTTTCGATAGATTTTGTTCTGTTCCGACCATGGATTGAAACACGAATTGTTTATTTGATATAATTTGTCAATTTGCATTTCTAAGCACAGGTTGAAGTAATGAACCATGGTGTATAAATACATTAATTTACATAAAAGCATCAATAAGTGAAACAAAAATAAGTTAAACAAAAGTTTCTTTACTAGTAAAGAACATTTTTTAGCTTATTTTCTTTCACTTATTGATGCTTTTAGGTATATATTTAATGTACCATGGTCCATTAATCAAGTTCAAGCTAGCCCTTCAAAATAGGGAGAAGTTTTCACACAAAAATTGAGAAAATAGACAATTTTTCCAAAATTTCTGTTTTATATAGTGAAAAAATTCTCCCTCAACTCAAAATAGGGAGAAGTCAGACAATTTAGGGAGAGAATTTTGCCCACTTCGCCCTGTAAACTGATCCCTGATTACTTCAACCTGTGTTTCTAAGCTGTCTTGGGTCTTGAATTGTTGAGCAGCCCCTTTAACCGATCATAGGCCGGATACAATTACAGAAGTTATGATATTTTTCAGAATATGTTTCACTATTTTTTGTTTTTCTTCTCTAAAGTATATATTGTTGCCACTCATTTGAATCATCCCTTTCTGTGCATATCTGGGAAATATCTGATGAGGTAATTGAATATACAGGAACAGAAATCTATATAATATGTGGCCGTGACTGGAGAAATGGGGCTTATGGATTGTTTTACCAGTGTAGCTCCTGATCAATAAGCACACTCCTGTAGCCTGAAAATGATATGCATTACTTGTTAGAAGTGTGACAGATGTTTCATGGATGGAATGGTGAACAGTGCAGATCCTAATCAGACTGTGAGGATGCAGAGGCTGATCTGGATCTAGACTGGTTGCAAAACCCATAAGCCCCATTTCTCCAGTCACAGCCACATACGAAACAAATGCTGATGTTCATACTTGGAAACGGCATACCCGGTAACACAAATATATATGACATGTAACAGTTAATTGTAAATAATAGATAACACTTGGAGCCAAAATCAACTTTGCCACAAAATCATAAGTACATGTATGTTATAAACTCAGTAACAATCCTACTACAACTAGATTGGTCAGTAAGCAAGGCTTACAGAATACCCCCACCCCCCCCCCCCCCGCGTGGGCCCAAGTACCCCTAAATATGTTAAAAAAATCCAACTAGATTGGTCAGTAAGCGAGGCTTACGGAATGAGTGGGCCCAGGTACCCCTAAATATGTAAAACTTTCCAAGTGTGTGGGCTTGTGACCTTGACTCTGGGCTTAGCTGGGGCGACACAAACGTGAATTTGTCACAGGGTGGTAGAGGTCCAATGGAGCAATGCGTGTGTGAAATGTGAAACAGATCCGAACAAGGAAATACTCGCCCAGACAAAAAAGCTACTTGCCCAACATTTTAGGAAAATGTAAGTACATGTATTAATACCTTTAATAAATTAGCTTTTGTACCACTAGACATTATGTTTGTAAAACATGGATGTGCCCATGGAATACTGGACTCTAACTGGAGAAACTCTTACAAACTTGTTGATGTAACAGGGGCGGATACAGAAATAATTGCAGGGCACCAGAGGAAGACAAAATCAAACAATTTATAGCAATGACACAGTATATAAGACAGTAATCTGTGCTGGGCTAATGTTAAACCGGCGATACGTTTTTTTATGCAAAGTCATGATGTCAACGCGAATGGGGACACATGATGGTTCACAACAGAAATCTATAGGGTGTATGAAAGTTACAGAAATACTTCATAAACAGCTTAAAACCAGTGAATTAAAGAAAATAATTTGAAATAGCTGGAAATTAATCAAATTTTCTTAGTTTTCTGAAAATACAGAATGGCCTTTCCCGATGTGTCACTCGCCAAATCGGATCAGTGACAAGAAAATCCTCTCGCCAACATGAAAATTGACTCGCCATGGCGAGCGGGGCGAGTGAATTTTTAAGCCCTGGAAGTTATAACATATTTCTCTGATGTTAAGTTTTGTAAAGAGACTAAGTATTTGACCTTGTATGCATGTGTGAAATATTAAGAATTTTAGATGAAGTTATAACATATTTCTCTGATGTTAAGTTTTGTAAAGAGACTAAGTATTTGACCTTGACCTTGGGATCAACGGGGGTTGGACGGTCGTGGATTTGGCACAGCATGGTAGTAGAGCCTTACAGGAATGCATGTGTGAAATATTAAGCATTTTAGACGAAGGAAATAGAAGTTATAACATATTTCTCTGATGTCGAGGACGAACGCATGGACGGACAACCTGATTCCAGTATACCCCCCCCCCCCCCACCCCACAACTTTAGATGAAGGAAATAGAAGTTATAACATATTTCTCTGATGTCGAGGACGAACGCATGGACGGACAACCTGATTCCAGTATACCCCCCCCCCCCCACACCACAACTCGTTGCGGGGGGTAAAACATATGAGACACGCCATGTGATTTTGTACCTAACACCATGTGCGATATTACATTAAAAATTATTTACAAAAGTTACGATAGTTTTCGCAAATTACGTTGAAAGTTGACGAAATTTGATAACAAATGCGGTATGCATGAATTTTGCAATGAAAATTGTGTCATCTTTCGACGTCATTCACAGAAATATCACAGTTTCTGTAAATATATTTCATGAACAATCGCACATGTTTTTGGGTACAAAATTACATGGCATGTCATGGCATCAATACAAACCTCCCCTTGCAGATTTGAGAGTGCGACGAGGTCAAATTTCGGTGACCAGACCATGAGCTCGGCCTCGAACGCTACATGTTTCTCGTCCACCTGACGGAATGCCCCAGGTTCTGGCATGGTTACCTTTGTTTACTGAAAATGAATTAACCCTTAGGCTGCTGAGCATGAAATTTTGATGTCTGCTGTTGCTTTATATTTTGCCTTCTTTCTCAATAAAAACATGGTTTGACAGCACTTTTTCCGTTGGAAATGATTCTAAAATGCTGTCAAACCATGTTTTTGATGAGAAAATAAACAGCAGACGGCAAAATTTAATTCAGCAGTGTAAGGGTTAAGAAGTGAATGGGTTTAACGTCATAAAGGTCATAAAGAGATGGGACCAAAGTTTAAAGGATGGAAATACAGCGTGAGGATTTAACTCACAAATGCGGTAGTGATGTCCAATGCCATATCCCCTAGGCCAAGCCCCATCCCTAATTACGATGAAATTTGTTTTTTACATTTTCCCTGTTTTCCAGAGTTTGTGATCCAATAAACATGGTTTAAACAGCAGGCCCGTACTCAGATTTAGCAGTATTACTTGTGTAGTTAGTCTGAACATTCTGCAGAGAAATTTGAGTAGAACAGAATCAAACATTGATTAAAGTTGGTCCTATTCAAATTTCTCAGCAGCATGTTCAGACTAACTACACAAGTTTGAATGTGTATTTCCGAAGGATTATATGCAATTCTTTTATTGAGTGAACTTTTGAAAATGAAACCCGTTAATCCGCAAACCCATGCTGTTGACTGCAGTGTTGGGAACTAGAAAGAGGAAAACATGTATCACAGGGTGAGAAACATGCATATCCGACCCGAGGCTCGAACCGGGGACCTCTGGATTACCATACCATCACTCTAACTGACTGAGCTAGCCGGACACGAATACACACTTCCTCCCCACAATGAGTTATGTACCGTGACATACTTCCCCGCCAAATTGGAATTCTTCCCCGAATTCTATATTTAATTGTGTCTCTGAATTCCACATTTTTGGTACATTTTGGTTAGTATATATATCTGTCACGGTCCCTCGTTGGCCGCAAAATGTCACAGGGTTAGAAACATGCATATTCGACCCGAGGCTCAAACCGGGGACCTCTGGATTACCGTACCATCGCTCTAACGGACTCAGCTAGCCGGGCACGAATACACACTTCCTCCCCACAGTGAGTTACTGTGACATATGCATCTACTCTAACTCTGGTATCAAAGTCATACATATTTAACAATCTACCAAAACTACCCAAAGACAGTAGCTGCTGGCAGTAACTCTGCAAAACGTTAACAGATTAATCAATGACAGTCACTGGATACACACGAAATTACCTCTAATGAACGTAAAATATGTACAATATTCAGCATGACAGTTGGTAAATACGATATAATTTGAACTATAATAAATATAAACAGGTAATTCAATAACTATTTTAAAATTTGGGCTTATAAAATAAACTAAATCGAGGAAAATGCAATATACTTTCAACACTCCTAAAATTTCTTCTTCCAACTTCAGTTTATGAATCTTTACACGCGTGTAGAACAGATGTGTAAAGATTATCCAATCACATCGCTTGTCAGAAATTAGATTGACCAATGAAATGCATTTATTCTACATGTCGGCTTCGAGCGGCCATTTTGAGAACCAGAAATTTACGTCAAATTTAAAGACTACATATCTAAGTAAACATTGCAGGTAAAGTGTATATTTCATTGGCATGTATATAATTAGCTCATATTTTAATTATTTCGTATGAAATAACCCCTCTCCCGTGTTAGAATATGGTTGAAAAATCAACCTATCTGAGCTGGCTTTCAGACTGTAGAGTCGGCCCAAGAACGATCGGCCAAGTGATTTACCGTTACAAATTATGTACAGTAGATGTGGTGGGTGGGGTATTTTCTTCAGATTTTTTTCTTTGTAATGTACTGTAATACAATCCTAATAAAACTATATACATGTGTTGTGTTATCAGCGTTCTCACGGGGTCTTGAAAACCTGGAATAGCCTGGAAATTGACAAACAGCCTTGAAAATGAAAGTCCTTGAATTTAACTGTAGGGCCTTGAATGTCCTGGAATTCAGTAAGAAAATAAACACAACGACGTGGCAGTGGAAAATACTATATCTGCTAAACGCGCTCGGTGCCAACAGCATGAACCTGTCTCGGTGTCCGAGAGTGAGACCATGCAAATAGTCACTATTCTCATGGATCCTAAGCACATAAATTCATAGTGTGTGTTATATTCTGATTAATTCCTGAAAATGTATACATCAACATAAAGTTCAAACACTTTGCTATGAGTGCACATAAGGAATTCGCCCAAACTGTTGTCTATGCAAGTCTTAGAGTCCTAGAAATAATCCACCCAAGTCACCTAATTGATCTTGAAACTTCTCATCAGGTTCGTGCCCTACAACTGTTTGCACATTTGAGTGACATTCCTTGATTACTCGTACAATAAAGAAGTGTTGCTGCCTCGATGCATCAAATTTAAATATGGTGAAGTCCAGATTCACCTAGAAATCGACATATATCACATGTTCTACATAATTTGTATGTAGAAACATCACAAAATAGGTGGTAAATCACAATTGTATGTAGCTGTAACTTAGAAAACCGTGGGAAACAACTCAAAATACCTTTTTAAAATAATTTTCATTTAACACTATTCTAAGAATATGCTTATTCACTTGTTTTCTAGGGGCACGAATCCATGAGAATTGGCCATGGGGCTACCTGCTTTTTGCCGCTTGCGGACAGCGCGATATAGTCGGCACATTGGCATGCGTACTTACAATGGTTTCTGAGCACCTAAGGCGTTCCAAGCAAATTTAAATGTCATTAACATTCCCATATTCAGTCAAAATTCCCTGAATATTCAACAAAGTTCAAAAAGTCTGTAAAATGTCATAACTGTCTGAGGATTTTACACATTTTGACTATATTGTGAATAACTTAATTGTTACCAAACTATCGGAATGTGATAAAATTGTGCCACAGTGTAGCAATTAATCTGCTTGTTTATTCCAGAATGCACATATTTTATTATGACGTACGCAAGGCTAAATTCGACATGAATTGCGCATTAGGCCACATAAATTTAATTAGTAGATTCTCATCCGAATTTTGGGGAAAGATGGGGCGGGTGGGCGAATTTTATTTATTATTTTTTATTGAAATTTGTTCAAATTAGGTGTCAAAAAACAATAATCACTTGAATTTTTTGAAATATATACAAATAAAAGATTAATTTGGCCCAAAGATTTAGGGGCGGGTGGGAATGAGAATCTACTAATTAATTTTCTGTGGCCTTAGCTGATGCGCAGAATTAGTCAAAATCACAGTACATACGTCTGTACGTACGTACATTAGTTTGTACATTCGTGCGTCCGAGGTTAAAGTTTTTCCGTAAATTATCAAAGCCTCGGCATGGGTGTTTCTCGTGATCCATATTTTCATTCCATGCCCCACCCGTGCTGACCCTGTGCCCAATGTCAAGGTCCAATTACTTTGAAATTTGCCCTAAAAGAAAATTGAATTTATTTTAACCCTTAGACCGCTACACACAACAATTGTCGTCTGATGTTGCTTTTTATATCTCGCCTTCTTTCTCAATAAAAACATGTTTTGACAGCACTTCAGAATCCTTTTCAATGGAAATGATTCTGAAGTGCTGTCAATGCATGTTGTAAATTATTCTAAAGTGCTGTCAAAGCATGTTTAAAATGGTAAAAATGGAAAATAGAAAATAAACAGCAGACGACAAAAAATTAAGATAGTGGTGTTAGGGTTAATGTTTTTAAGAACACTATATTGCTGAAACCGCTTCGGCAATTCACTCGAAACTTCACATGGGTGTTTATCATTATCCATATTTTCATTTATGTCCCACCTATGCAGTCCTTGTGCCCAATGTCAATTTACTTTAAAGTGATTATGCCACCAATTTATTGGGGAGGGTGGCATCCATGTTCTATGAACATATTTTCTAGTTTTGGATTTAGGTTAACGTTTTTAAGAACACTAAAACTGAAACCGCTTCGCCAAATCACACGAAACTTCACATGTGTGTTTCTCATCTTCCATTCTGTGCCCAACCCGTGCGGACCCTGTGCCCAAGGTCTAATTACTTTTAAATTTATGTTAAAGATTTTATGAAAATTTGGTGAAACTTTTTACATATACTATATCTCTGAAACTGCATCACTGATTAATTTCAAACTTCAAGAGATTGTATTTATATGCATTACAAAAACGCAACTAATTTCACGGATGACGCTAGGTCCACTGAACCTATGTGTCAGACACATTCATATTATTCTATAAAGGAAAACACAGAGACAAATTGGGTAGGACTCTTCCTACAGTTCTGTATATTACTCATATTTCTTGTTAACAGTCACAAGTATACTAATTTAAACCATTTGCTTTTAATCTACACCAATGATCTGCACCAATTGCGTTTGTAAATACGACATTTGTTTTATATATGTCTTACGATTTCATTTACGCCATTTGCTTTACGCATGAACATGGCCAAAAACGCATACGTTTCATTTTGAGGAGTCAAAATCGCAATCACTGAAATATATATATCTGGAGCACTAGATATGACATTGGATTTCAATACCGGATGTTGTACCGGATGTTGTGAGTTCAATCCTCACCCTAGGTGTGAAAACTACTTGCATAGAATTTCCATCCCTCTGGTCTGTCGGATGAGCCTGTAAACTGTGGTCCTTTCTATATGTACCGTCCTTAACTGTTGCTGGGACTGTAAACCCATTTTCTTTAACTTTTTATTCAGTGAAACATAGGTGGAGAATATTAGTCAAGGCAGTAGTGGCACAGTTACTCTATCACACCTAACATTGAACCCGATTGACCGCTATAGCAGGATTTGCAAACAGTGCAGATCCAGATGAGCCGGCTCGTGAAGAACCGTCTCATCATGATCTGCACTTTTTTCAAGTAATTTTCATATTTTTGACAACAAACCCCCCACCTTTTCACCCCCACCTTTTCATAACTGGATTAGTATGAAAATCATTTTGTGACGATTTGGTTGGTTGCAAAATTAACATATCAAAATCCATTCCAGTTACTTAGGGGTGAAAGGACTAACTTTCTGTTGTTATTCTCTTGCTGGGTTGGCATCCCTGTATTGACTTAGTTAATTGCCAGCCACATTTCTGCTTCTCCCCCACTCTCTGCACCTTATGCAATTTAAATGTACCCTATGGAGGGAGATCCACACTGAAATTCCTGGGGGAGTAAAGTTTTATAGTTTCACTTGACACGTGTGGCTGTGACTGGAGAAATGATGATTCTGTGAGTTGTGACCAGTGCCAGTCCTCACTCCTGATAAAATATCACACTCCTGTAGCCTGATAACGATCCGCATTGTTTAATAAAAGCACGACGGGTGCTTGCTTCATTGACGGAATGGCGAACAGTGCAGGTCCTGATCAGCCTGTGCTGATGCACTGGATCTACACTGGTCGCAAAACCCATAAGCCCCATTTCTCCCATCACAGCAACATGTGGTCTGGCCAGTTATCATAATTAACTTCATTAGAGGATCCACTAACTGGACATGTCTTCTCTGGCGCTCATAAAAGCAGTATGTTGTCTAGGCCCGGCAGATTATATCATGCAGGGTTTGTTCTGTCCAATGGCTGTTCTGATGTTTTATGACCGAAATGGGCATAATTTATATCTTGATTGGACAAACTTCACTTCTCTGCTGGTGCTTCATTTAATTAACCCCTAGAAGGCAGGAACCGAAAATTGTTGCCTGGCATCGTTTGTATTTTGTCTTATTTCTCTATGAAAACATAGTTTGACAGCACTTTGGAATCATTTCCAATGGAAATGATTCCTAAAGTGCTGTCAAAGCATGTTTTCGATGAGAAAAACAGAAAATGATAAATTAACAGCTGACAACACACTTTTATTCAGCACTGTAATGGTTAATACTAATATTCTTTCTTTCTTTTCATCAAATGGATTCATCTGTACATCTCTCTCTCTCTCTCTCTTCTCTCTCTCTCTCTCTCTCTCTCTCTCTCTCTCTCTCTCTCTCTCTCTCTCTGAATAAGTATACCCCGGACTTACAAAGTACATAAACGTCCTTATCATCATCCATATTTTCATTCCATACCACACTCATGCGGCCTTCATGTCCAAGGTCAAATTACTTGCATTAATTTTTTTTTTAATATTTGTGTTTAAGTTTTTATTTGTCGGTCCAGGCGGCGGCCGGGGATATACGTGACCCCTGCTCACTTTCTCTAGTTTACAATATCATCGAATGTCTTTGGTACAATCTAAGATGTGTGATATCATTGACCGATTTCGATCACTGCCTCGTATCTTCTGAAAGCAGTAAACTTGTTTAATAAATACATTGTAGCATAATAAATCATCATATTGTAAGATCCTCAATTTCTCACATTCATGGTGGGTAACAGGAACAAACCTCACAAGTGTGATGAGCAAATATTAATTTTGTTCCCCCCTTTACACTGTGCATGTCTGTAGTATGGAATTGCAATTTTGGGACTTTACTTTAGTTTGGGGCTGTTTACATTTCCAACAACACTTGTTGTGCAAGTAAACAGAGTTACACCAGCTGGGGTGGGAGTAACTGTTGAATGGATGTGTAACACAATATAATGTCCATTTCACACCTTCATTTGCATCTTAGTGGCTAAAAGGAAGAGTTGAAAAATTTTAAACGGTCATCTATCTTTATAAAAAATACGTTTTATCAAATTCAGTATTTGCATGAGGATGAAATCATTGACAGGAAATCGTATTTGAAGATACATTTATCTAATACATTATTTGCATATTTGAAATTCATTGTTGGGAAATTGTATTGGGAGATAAAATTTACATAATACCTTATTTGCATATGTGGGAAATGATTGTTGGGAATTGTATCCCGAGATTAGCACCTGCATAATAGTGATTTAGGAACAGGACATCCGGGCTGAACATTCCACTTGTCCACTCGTATTTACAATGACTTAACGCAGTGAAAGAGGAGAAATTAAATTCTTCTTTTGTTGACTTTACCCAAACTAAATTTAACCTTTGCCATGCTGAATTATATGTTGTTGTCTGCTATTTGTATGTCACCTGTGAACAAACCTCAGTAGCAGATTTCTTAAAAATTTCAAAGTATACTTATCTAGCAAAGTATACTTTGAGGGAGTGATCATTTATTTTTCCCGAAATGCATTATTTCATATAGAACTAACGACTGCATATATTTGATGATTAGAATTATGCAGAATTATTATACTGAATGTATTACATTATCACAGCCAAAATGGCTGTGATAATGTAATAAATAAATTTATTTTGGCTGTGATAATGTAATAAATTCAGTATAATCAAAATTAATAAATTTATCCTTAAATTGAAAATTTCTCTCTCAAAGTATACTTTGCTAGATAAGTATACTTTGCAATGTTGGTGAAATAGGCTACAGATATTCCGATTTCAATCACTTGACTGGCCAAGAGTGCGTATGTTTCCAGGTCAGTCAATTTACAGGATCAAACAAAAATATACTAAAGAAAAATTGATGGTGCTCCACCGCAATATTCAAACTTTTCCAAATTTCAAAGTCCGAAATTGGGAGACAATCCATGAGCCGGGAATCTAATCATAAATCTGAATTCACTATGTGTATACACACACCATAAGGAAGCCACATACCAAATATGAAGTCTACAGTTCAAACATTTTACTTCTAACAAATGGTGAAGCGCCGTGGCGTAATGGTTAGTGTGTCGGACTACTGATCCAAGGGTCGTGGGTTCGAGCCTGACTAGCGGCGTGCGTTGTGTCCTTGAGCAAGACACTTTATCCACACTGCTCCAGTTAACCCAGCTGTAAATGGGTACCGATAATTCGTAGTTGCTCTGTAAATACGAATTACCGGCTTCTCTCAAAAATCTCTACCTCTACCTCCGTTCTTTCTCCCATTCTTGGGAGACGGCATGCAAGGTCCTAGAGCCAGTGCCGCCGTTAAATATAAGCTAAAAAAAAAAAAAAAAAAAACTTCTAACAAGGTAAAATTGTGGAAGTCCAAAAGGGGGAGATAATCCATGACCCAGGAGTCAAAGCAAAAATTGAAATTCACTTAGCGCATCAACACACCATAAGGTAGCCACATACCATTTATCAAGTGTCTATCTATTCCGGTTTACCTAATAGTTTTGCTTCTTACAAGACAAAATTTCATGTCCAGCGTGGGGAGATAATCCATGATAACCAGGGGGTAAAATAAAAAAAAATCACTTTGCGCATCTTCACACTATAAAGAAGATACACACCAAATATCAAGTCTCCAGTTATTACATTTTAAAAGTTTTACTTCTTTCAAGAAAACGTGACGGACAGACACCTGTGACGAAAACCATACCCATTTGTATTAAAAAAAAAAGTGGGTATAAAAATCCACCAAATTGAATTGTATGTGTCTTTAACCAGGCACCCCAGGTCTGTTAACCCTTTTAGCACCACAGACCTGTATAGTGGTATTGGCAATAAGTGTAGATCCAGATGAGCCGGCTTGTAACGAGCCGGCTCATCAGGATCTGCACTTTTTGCAAGTAATTTTCACATTTTTTTGGACAAAAACACCCTCTTTTCATAAATGAACTGGTCTGAAAAAAGTTTTGTGATGATTGGATAGGCTGCAAAATTAACATATCAAAATCTATTCCAGTTACTTAGGGGTGAAAGGGTTAACCTAATTAGTTTCATTACCGGTGTCACATGAGATTTTCACCCGCGCGATATTTTCACCCGCGGGTGAAAAAAATGCCATGAGATTTTCACCCCCCCTATGAGATTTTCACCCGCCCTCCAATATTTTTGTCAAATGTTGTTGTTGCTGTGTTGCTTCTATCTTATGGTTTGTGAGAGTCATATGACCTTTATATATGGTGGTGACAAAATTGAAAGAGTTGCAGGGTGGGGGGGGGGGTGAAAATCTCATGGCCATGATATTTTCACCCGCGGGTGAAGATATCATGGCCATGAGATTTTCACCCCCCCCCCCCTAATTGTCTTAAACAACATATCCATTGACATAGCACAACTTTCAATTGACTGAGTGTGCAGTAGTGGGGAATTGTACTCATTATATAAAGAATTAATAGTTGCACCTACCATTCACCTTAAAATTTGTCGCTTTTTATTTTTGATTTTTTCCTTGTATATCATGGAATATGACTAATGTTGTTGCTGTATTGCTTCTATCTCATGGTATGGAGAGAAATATGATGGTGGCGGCACATTTGAAAGAGTTGCTGGGGAGTGAAAATATCATAGCAATGATATTTTCACCCGCGGGTGAAGATATCATAGGCCATGAGATTTTCACCCCCCCCCCCCCCCCCCCCCCCAACATCAACCCCTCTAGTTTTCTACCAATGTGTCTTTCTTTCCCTTCAACTTTATTCCTCATGATAAGTTTTATCATGTCATAATGGTATCATTCAAACACATGTCAGTTATTATGAGAAACTTTGTTGAAAATATCATCGCTATGACATTTTCCTGTTCGTCCCTCATAGCATAGCTATACAGTATTTTCACCCTCTCCATCAAAGTCTGTTCTAATTAAGTAGTCATGTGATTCATACAAGTCATGCTAAAATAACATACAAGGATACCAGAAGAAAACATAGAACTAAGAGAGAGGGGGAGGGGTGAAAATGTCATGGCCATGATATATTCACCAGCGGGTGAAAATATCATGACCATGAGATTTTCACCCCCCACCCCCAACATCAACCCCTCTAGTTTTCTACCAATGTGTCTTTCTTTCCATTCAACTTCAACTTGCAAGTCATGCTAAAATAACATACAAGGATACCAGAAGAAAACATAGAACTAAAAGAGGGGGGGGGTGAAAATATCATGACCATGATGAGATTTTCACCGCCCGCCCCCAACATCAACCCCGCGGGTGAAAATATCATGGCCATGAGATTTTCCCCCCCCCCCCCCCCCACCCCCCCCCCCCCCCCCCCCCCCCCCCCCCCCCCCCCCCCCCCCCCACCACCCCCCCCCCCCCCCTGCAACTCTTTCAATTTTGTCACCACCATATATAAAATAGTCATATGACTCTCACATACCATAAGATAGAAGCAACACAGCAACAACAACATTTGACCAAAATATTGGGGGCGGGTGAAAATCTCATAGGGGGGGTGAGAATCTCATGGCATTTTTTTCACCCGTGGGTGAAAATATCGCGTGATTTTTTCACCCGTGGGTGAAAAAATAGGCGGGTGAAAATATCATATGTCACCGGTATTCCCCTGACAAGTGGCTACAAAATCAATGCCTTGGTGATGCAGTGTGTTCCAATTGGTCACTGTGTCAGATACTTCAGTAATTAGTTGTGGAATAAATGGTTATTTTTCCAACTCAAATTTTCTGTTTTGAATAAGATGCAACTTTTTTCCAGAAGTGGTGCTGGTAGATTACGACTGATCATCCATGTATAATTATAATTAGCTGATTGTGACTTTAAAACACTTGACCTTTACAATGCGGAATTAAATTTTGTTGTTTGCTGCTACTGTTTTTTTTGTTTTTTTTTCCATGTTTCTCATCAAAATATGCTTTGACAGCACTTTAGAATCATTTCCAATAATCCATTGGAAATGATTCTAAAGTGCTGTCAAACTATGTTTTTATTGAGAAATAAAACAAAATATAAACAACACCTGACAACAATTTTCTCATCAAAAACATACTGTGACAGCACTTTAGAATCATTTCCAATTTCCAACCAAGCTAGCCTATCCCAAGAGATTGTGCATGTGTGTTTTGACAATATCATTTCCCCAGTCTTATTATTCAAACCTCCAAGTGAACCAGCACCATCTCTAGATCAGCAATGGTTCAATGCATGCAGGGCACAAAAGGGCACAGCAGGGCACAGCATATTGAGGGGTCCCATTGATTGCTTTAACAGGGTCCTTAAAGTTGTACTGTAAATACATAACAAATACATTGTACATGTAAGCTCAAAATAAAATATACCCGTGGTTCTATTAAAGGTACATACCCACTCAGTAGGCACAACATGTTCTTTATAGGAATTAAATAAGTGTATAAGTGTGTCACTATTCCACCAGTGCCCGCTATACAGATATAATCACTTAGTAATGTGCCAGAAATGTGTTTATTGTGCCAGAAAATGTCTCAGATGATGTCTCAGATATAGAGAACATTTTGTGTCTACTGCGTGGGTATGTACCTTTAACATGCCAAAATTAAATACAGTAGGGAAAAACATTTTATTTTGCAAAAAAAATTGTTTTCAAAACCTGTGAAATGTGCTTGAAACTTGCCTACCCGACATGTCTTTCATCACTTATCAATGTCTTTTAATGTTCACAATGATGTAAAACTGGCAGCGCCCATGACAAAATATTGAAAATAAAAATAAACAGAAAGTATTGTATTTGTTGTTCGTGTCATTTCATGCTTATGTCCGTTTTTTTGTGTGTTTTTTGTGAAAGTTTTTCAGTATTCTATCAAAGCCTCGACGGACGCGACATGGGGCCGGGGCCATCTAGTTTATGATTTGTTCCCTATTTAATAAGGAAGAAAATCAATAATACATTTGTACAAGTAAAATATGCATTGAATTTGAAATATTGGGTATAATATACTCTTTAGATACAAAACTTGGGTTCAGTCCCAGCATTAAGCATAAAAATATACTTTTATATACATTGTATTTCCATTCCACTAGTCTTTCGGATGTCAGTATGACCCACCACGATAGCATTTAGTATTACCCTTGTCTTGTCCATTCGTCCATCCATCCATCAACAACCTTGTAACTCGTAAAACTTTTAAACCGTACAAGCTATAGACCTGAAACTTGGGTATGTAGCTTCCTTATGATGAGTAGATGCTCAAAGTTTATTTTGATTCGACCCCGGGTCATGGATTATCTCCCCCTTTTTGTGGGTGAAAGGTGGGTGCAAGCGATGGGTAATTTAACGATCGGGGTTCATCCTTACCGGAATTCCGACTGGAGACCTGGTTTGGCCCTCACATACGTCTTTGGCATTTTGTATGTGACAGTTGAATCTGGTTATACCCCTTATGTGAGTATTACGATTATTCGTAATCCTATTTTAGGGGAAGGGGCCAAGTGACTTTGGTGTGGTATGGACCTGCCACCAGGTCAGGTTATTCTAATTTCAGGGCTGAATATATTGTTTCTCGATGTAAATATTCAGTTCTGATTTTGGAATTTTCCCCCCAATGCAGCAGGTTAAAACGGGATCGAACCCGTTTGCCCGGCCTTACATGACCTTAGCTGTTGATAGGCCGTTAAACACCAATAAACAAACAAAAAACAAACAAACTCCCCCTTTTCGACTTAGAATTTTGCCTGGTAACTTGTAAAAATTCTAAACCTTAATAACTGGTGGCTTGATGTTTTGTATATAACTTCTTTTTGGCGTGTAGATGCACAAAGTGAATTCCTTTGACACTGATATATCGCGAGCCATGGATTATCTCCACCTTTTGGACTTGGAATTTTACTATCAAAGTGATATGTGGGGCATCCATGTTCTGTGAACACATATTCTAGTTTTAAACTTGTATCCGGTGATTGTTAAAACAGGCAACTGAAATTGGATAGTGCCAGTGTTCTTTTGGGTGTGATAAGGGCACCTGACACCAGGTTAGGATCTTGAGGATATTGAGAATTCAGTGAGTACCGGTACTGAATTTGAAATTGTCCACCAGGTAATTAGACCGGTTCTACCCAGTCACCAATCTTGATATCGCCTCTTTCAGTGTTAAACAGCACACTCCAATCCAGTGATCATTCTTTTGTTATGGAGTTATCCCCCCTTGTATGCTGGCTATACCTAGACGGGCGTATTTGTGACCTTCGGCATTCTTGTTTTTACAAATCAGTGGAGTACAGAGTATTTTCATGTTGTTGTGAGTGTTTTGTTCATCCACTTTTGAACATCAATGCATACATGTTCACACACACCTTATCTGCAGCACTTGACTGGTTTTATTTTAGCAATCATTTTTCAGCTATAATTAATTATGCAAATGGATTGATTTGCACAGATGTCCTTTTGAAGCTGTTCTCACAAAGTAACTGTACTTTATGGCTTCTTATTGTCCCCTCTCCCTGATAGGCAAGAGGGGATATAGCGTTAGTCCATGTACATACTAGCTACAATAATTCGCCTACGATATGTCATCTAGAGAGAATATCGCAGTGAGGTAGCAATTTTGTTTCTATGTACATGTACGTACATGCGTGCGAATGTTAGCAACACCTTTCATTTTTCAATAACTCGTGAATAGCTTCACCGATTTTGATATTTGGCCACAATGTGTGTGTAGCGATGGTCCTTTGTTTCGCATACGACCCACTGAGGACGTTTGTTCTTCTTTGTAAGGCAAAAATGTTTCTCATCACCCGCTTCACCAATTTTGATCATATTTGGCCACAATATGTGTCTAGGGATTGTGCTTTGTTTTGCATACGACACATGACACGTCATGGTCAAGGTCACTGAGGACTTTATTTTTTAAGGCTGCCAGCGAGGGGATTAGCTTCATTTAACGATGCCAGTTCTTGTTTCATTCCCATGGAATTGCACACAGTCGGCAAAGTCACCTGCATTTCATTCATTACTATTTGCATTTTATATCGCCACTTGAAACTCTTATACTGATGGCTTCAATGTGAAAACACTCAAATTTATACTTGCGGCTGTGACTGGAGAAAATGGGCGTATGAGTTTCGCGACCAGTGTAGATCCAGACCAGCCTGTGCATCTGCACAGTCTGATCAGCATCTGCACTTTTCCCCATTCCATCAATGAAACACCCATCATGCTTCTAACAAGCAATATAGATGGTTATCAGACTATATGAGTGTCTATTTGATCATGAGCTACACTGGTCAAACATTTCATAAGCCCCATGTCTCCAGTCACAACTGTGTGATCTCATTCCCTCTGTGAGGCAGTATGTGCCAGTTGCTTGGCAGGAGACCAGTGCATCAATGGGTGCATGTGTTTTGTTTCAATGGGTCCATGTTTGTGTCACAGGATCCAGGGACTGTTCCACATGAGAAATAGCTGAAGTACAGAGCTCCAGATAAGCAACCCCTGCCACCTCACCCACCGACCCCCTGCCACCCCTTCCACCTTCCTCACCTCGACATAATACAGGCGTATTCCTGTCCATGATCTTGGTCTGTTTAACCATTTCACCCCTAAATAACTGAAACATATTTTGATTGTGTTAATTTTGCAACCAATCTAACCGTCACAAAATGATTTTCCGACTAGTTCATTTATGAAAAGGGGGTGTTTTTGTACTCAAAATTATGAAAAATACTTGCAAATTGTGCAGATCCTGATGAGACGGCTCGGCACGAGCTGGCTCATCTGGATCCTCACTGTTTGCCAATACTACTATACAGGCCTGTGGTGTTGATATGGTTAAAGGAATGAAAATGTTTGTCTGTAAGTATTAAATCTGTGTTCATCATTAATTTATATAATGTCCCAATGTGTAATTTTATATGGAAAAGGAAAATATCATTCATAGCCCTGTATGGCACAACCGAAAACACACAAGAAATGCATTAACCTGTCGTTCAAAATAGGAAGCTGCCATTTCAGTAGCCGATTTCACCAACATTGCAAAGTATGCTTTTCTAGCAAAGTATACTTTGAGGGAGTAATCATTTATTTTTCCTGATTTGCATTATTTCATATATTTGATGTTTAAAAGTATGAAGAATTATTATACTGATTTTATTACATTATCACAGCCAAAATGGCTGTGATAATGTAATAAATTCAATATAATAATACAAATTAATAAATTTATCAAAAAATTGAAAATTTCTACTTCAAAGTATACATTGCGAGAAAAGTATACTTTGCAATTTTGATGAAATCGGCTACAGGTATTGGACCTATAGCTCTGATTGACGTCATGATGTGTCTTGAGAATGCACTTGTTTATCTCCACATGTATTTGTCTATATCATTTATGAACTGTAAGAATAAAGGAACATTCTGTATTTATTCTAATAAACTCCCCCGGGGGTTATGCAATTTGTGGGGATCAAAACATGGAAAATACGATCATGTTATGTTATTTTCACATACAAAAGCCATGAAATAACATATATTCAGAATGCAAATATGGGAATAGGTGGCTTACTATTAGAGAGGGGGCTACTATTAGAATAAATACGGTAGATGTAGCCAGTTAAATATTCAGCTATTATTCTTTTAACAAAATTGGCACTACACAGATTACAGCATAGCAATAGGATGGGGAACTTTATTATTAATTAGGTGCTAGTTATCATTGAGGGGCCTAAGTTGTGTTGAGAAATGTTTATTTGCCATTAATGGCCGGAATTTCCATTTATCAAGCATTCTCATGGTCATTAAATGGATATTGGGAGGCCAGCTTGATTGTTCATCATGCTGTGAATAAAATAGATAGGAATTGGGCAGCCTTTGAAATATGCATCTACACTGCGGTTATCATAGATCAAATGTTCTGGGAGCCATTAGGGTGAATTGAGATTGGGTATAGGTGGAGGTGTTTGTGTGCAGTTTCGACTGTGGACCAGCATAGATGTGATTTTGTCGTTTGCGTGTACTTTGTTTGGTTAGTGTTTTCGTTTGTGCATTTCGATGTGGCAGACAGGATTGAACCAGATCAAACTGCACATCTGTGCAGTTTGATCTGGTTCAATCCTGTTTGCGAGTACTCTGCTAAAAGACACCATATCTCTTGCATTTGGTTGAAATAAAGTGGCTGGCAGGGTAATGCAAGGGTTTGACATTTGCTGAGAACACTTCTCAAGTTAATGTATTTTCATGGTGGACTTTGGTGCCTGGGAAATTATCCACATTTTCCACATTTTACCGAATTCCTTGCTTGAAATTTGGAAATGATTGTGTGGGATGGGATCCATATGTTCAGGAAGTTTAGGTTCCCTGGGTTCAGTTTCAAGGTCCCTGGTCAGGAATTTGAATCATTAATCATGCTTTCTGTTCTTTTCACTGTTTGATTATATTTTTTTTTGCAAGAAACAGAAGAATTTTACATGAAAATTTGAAGATTTTCTTGTTCACAATTAATGCGAGTAATTTAGTAACCGATTTAAAGGGATTTTTTTGTCATTTATGTTGAATGATAAACACAAAATCTTTATAATAATGTCAAAACGTACCAGATCAGGTTCTTCTAACTTCAGGGCTGAATATATTTTTTCTCTATATCAATATTCCGTTCTGATTTTGGGATTTTCCCACCAATGCAGCAGGTTAAAACAGGATCCTACCCGTTTGCCCGGCCTTGCATGACCTTAGCTGTTAATAGGTCGTTAAACACCAATAAACAAAACATAACAAACTTCACATTCAAATAATTAAATATTGAGTATTGATACTTTAAAATTATGTGAGCTGTTCTACGTGAAAGTCTGACGTTTGGTGCTAAGTGATTGTATGGTGATTGTATAATAATACTATAAGGAACAGTAATAAATGTATTTTTTAGAGAAAATCTTTATTATCATGTAGCTGTGACTGAAGAAATGGTGTTCACGTGACTACGTCCATTGTGACCAGTGTAGACCAAGATTATCCTGCACATAAATATACATGTACAGTAGCCTATTTCACCAAAATTGCTAAGCATACTTATCTAGCTAAGTATACTTTGAGGGAGTAATCATTTATTTTTCTCCGAAATGCATTATTTCATATAGAACTAACCACTGCATATATTTCATGGGCGCATTCAATGGGTGGGGCGGACCCGGCGCGCGCCCCCCCCTAAAATTTGCCGAGTAAAGATGTTTTACAAGTTAAAAGGCACGTTTCTACGTACATACTGTGACAGTGTCAATATGTTTGCTCCAAAATGCGCCAGAACGCAGGAAATGCAATGTAGATTTCAAAAAATTTCCGGGGAACCCCCTACCCCCGATCCCGAGCTCCGCTCGGTTATAGTCAAGTATTGCAAAATAGTTACGCCCCCCTAACCCGAAATCCTGGATCCGCACCTGTATTTGATGATTAAAAGTAAGCAGAATTATTATACTGAATTTATTACATTATCACAGCCATTTTGGCTGTGATAATGTAATAAATTCAGTATAATAAAAAGTAATAAATTTATCCTTAAATTGAAAATTTCTCCCTCAAAGTGTACTTAGCAAGAATAGTATACTTTGTTATTTTGGTGAAATCGGCTACATGTGCTAGAGTGTAAAACTTCCTGCAAATGCCATAAACCACAATTTCTCTATGGGGCTTATGGGTTTTATGACCAGTGTAACACCTGATCTAATAGCTCATTCATGTAGCACAACCCATATCACTTGTTAGAAGCATGACAGGGGATTCACTGATGGAATGGCGAAAACAGTGCAGATCCTGATCGATCAGACTGTGGATGCAAAGGCTGATATGAATATACAATGGTCGCAAAACCCATAATCCCCATTTCTCCAGTCACAGCCATATATTCCATAAATCTCATTTCCTCTGATAATATATAAGAAAAATTGTCACATACATAGTATGTTCATACACTTTAGTATGAATGACAAGCCAAATGCACAAAAAATCCCTCAACCATGCTGTTAGAGTTTAGTTTGAACCCTAGTTTAGGCCATAATTTAAAGTTAATTTATTGAATATTATCCAAATTTTGGGGAAAAGTGGGGCGTGTCGGTGACTTATTTTTTGTATTAAATTTCTTGTAAATAGTGTTAAAAACAATAATTAATGATTTTTCTTCAAACATATATACAAGTAAAAAAAATAATCTGTAATTATTATTTAGGGCCAGGTGAGGATGATATTTGGTCTTGGGCTCCTCAAACCCTAATTTGGGCTCTGGATGTGTACAATAAATCCAGTTGAGCCTCCCAAACCCGAATTGACATGACTTATGCTGGTTTAATGCAAATGTCTTAATTTCTGCTGTGAAAAGAAATTGTAATTTCTCATATGCACTCATTAAAATATGTTTGTTTTCACAAGAATGGTGTCAAAACTTTATGGCAGTCTTTTAATTAGGGCATCATAAACCAATAATCACTTTATATGGCCCTAATACAATAATAGGGGATTGTAAAACATCCAAAACAATAACTGACCAGTGCATTATGGGAGACTTGTATATTCAAATTTGATTTCCTACAAGGTGTCATAATTTATAACACATGAGAAAGTATGAAGTATGTTGTTTCTGACCAGCATAAAGGGTATAACTGGACCGCATATATATGGTCCATATAATTGGTGCGACCAGCATAGAATAGACCCAGATCAGCCTGTGCATCCGCACAGTTTGATCAGGGTCTATGCTGTTCGCTATTCTGTCGGTGAATTTACCGATTGTTGTTGGCAAAACAATTATACTTATCTGATTGCAATTGCTCGATGACCAGGGTCTACAATTGTTGTAATAGATCCATTTTCTCAGTTGACACTGTGACTGGATACATGAGGATTATGGGTTTTGCAATCCCAGGATCTTCGCTGTCCACCATTCCATCAATGAAACACCTGTCATGCTTCTAACAAGAAATATAGATTGTTGTCCAGGTACAGGAGTGTGTTATTTGATCAGGAGCTGCACTGGTCACAAATTCCATAAGCCCCATAATTATGTGGCCGTGACTGAAGATATGGGGCTTATGGCATTTCTGGTCAGTCTAGATCCTGATCTTCTAGCAAACTCCTGCAGTCTCTTATGGATATTGATTCAAACAATTAAGATCAAAGTGACCGTAAAATATAGATGAAAATTACCTGATCTGGGTCTACACTGGTCGCCCTAAATGTTTGACAAAGCGGGGGGGATTATGTCCTACCTGGGTTTGTATATGGGGGGATGTTGTCCTACCTTGAATCTGAAGGGGGGTTATGTCCTACCTGGGTTTGTATATGGGGGGATGTTGTCCTACCTTGAATCGAATGGGGGTTATGTCCTACCTGGGTTTGTATGGGGGGATGTTGTCCTACTTGAATGGGGGGGAATTGAATGGGGGGGTTAATATTATGTCCTACGCCTGGGTTTTTATATGGGGGGGGATTATATCCTACCTGTATTTTAGACGGGGGGGGGGGGGGATTTTGTCCTCCTGTGATAAAAAGCATGGGGGGGATTATGTCCGTGGGCCCACAGATTATGTCCGTATCCCAGATTGTTTGATAGAAGGATAAAAGACTTACTAACTGAATGACAAACGGTGTAGGTCCTGATCAGACTGTGTGGATGAACAGACTGATATGCAGCTACACTGTTTGCATAGCCCATAAGCCAAATTTCTCCAGTAACAGCCACATTTGACCAAAACTGGTCTTATTGTCAGCAAAACAATTATATCGTAATCTGACTGTGATACTTGATCATATTCTATATTGTCGCAAATTCTGTAACATCTCTTTTGTCATTTGACTTCCCATTATATGATCTGTAAAAACTGGCCTTCTGAGGCAATTCGTGACTGGAGAAACTGGACATTGTTCTTTGTGGTCAGTGTAGAGCCAGATTGGGATATACATCCAAATTCCATATTCAGTATACAAACTGTATAGAACCTAATCAAAATCGCCTGTTTACAAATGCTGTAAGCCCCATTTTCCCATCAGAATACACATTTGTTTACAGGAGAAATGGCACTTATGGGTTTTGTGACCAATGTAGCTCCTGATCAAATAGCACACTCCTGTAGCCGGATAACAATCTAAACTTCTTGTTAGAACCATGATGGGCGTTACGTTTCATTGGTGGAATGATAAATAGTGCACTGATCGCAAATCCCATAAGCCCCATTTCTCCAGTCACAGCCACATTTGGTTCACACTGGTTAATAATAATGCCTATGTGGATTTTCCCCTGTGCTGTTTTATTTACTGGTATGTTTTCATAAGCATAGGGATTATTAATTAAGGGCAATAAAATCATAATCACCTTGTTCCTAACAAAACGGACATTTGCGACCATCTTAGCCCCAAGTAATACTGTGCATCCACATAGTCTGATCTGGGTTGGCACTGTTTGTCATTCAGTCAATGGAAAGCCTGTCATGTACAGTATGACCGTACAGGGGCCCGTTTCACTAAACTTTGTACGACTAAAATGTTTGTAAGTGCAAAATTATGATATTCTGTAAACTTCACATTAACAATGTTTTCTTGTAAACACTCATTGGATTTACATTTATTGAGCATAGGCTGCATATGCTCAATAAATGTAATTCCATCAATTAAATTTCCAGACGATCCTAAATTTGCACTTACAAACATTTAAGTCGTTCGAAGTGAAGTGAAACGGGCCCCAAATACTTAGCAAGAGGTTGCTATCAATTGCAATAAGCCTGATTTCTCTTGTCACATTCATATTTGTGGCTGTGAAAATTGAGAGATAGAGCTTATAGACTTTGCGGTCAATGTAGACCAAGAACAGCCTGCTCATCCACGCAGTCCGGTCAGGTGCTACACTGTTCAATATGAAGTCTGTGAGACACAAACTATGCTTCTAGCAACAATATAGTTCACTAACAGGCAACGGTAGTGTGCTATCAGATCAGTAGCTAAACTCACCACTAAGGCCAAAAACTCCATTTCTCCAAGCACACTAAAATTTATGACTCACCCTCTCATGTAATTGACAATTTGAAGGGGTCAGTGGAAGAAGGGGACCTCTCTTGCAGTGCATGTTGATTTTCCCGTGTCCTGCTCCAGTTATGTTTTCATAAGCATAGAGGGATAATTAGGGGCAATAAAATCATAATCACTGTACCCCTAATAAAACGTGGGAGGATGTGGGTTGTATATTGGGGGATTATCTCACCTGTACTTCAAAGGCTCTGGATCAGGAAGAGGACATGTTTTATTAGGGGGCAATCAAAGAAAGGTGTGAAAGCATGGTATTTTGGTGATAATCTCCAGCTATTGTTTTAATTGGTCAAGTTAATATTGACCAATGAGAGTTGGGGATGTTGTATAACCTGAAATTTGGGTATATATTCTTGAGGCTTAGGCCCAGATTTCCAATAACCATTTGGTTCTAATGAGTAATTAATGCAATTTGCTGTTTAAAATACTCCCTGTTGTTTTCGCTTCAGAGTTTTGAGAGATTTAATTAAATTGTATCACTTCAGTGCATGTTCATTGTGACAGTATTTAATTAGCATTGTTTTGGGTGTTTGTCTCCATCGCTGATGCTGGAACTGTTTATGGATTTTAGCTGAATATAAAGGACCTCAGACTAGCCACCTGCTCTTGGTGAGCCTTTGTGTTAACCAGAAAACACTTCATCTAACACAGCCTGCTGGAATATTGCCGGCAAACCACAGTTTACCTTGCGAGTAGACACGTAATTGGGTTAATCTGCTAACTAGACAGTGGCTGCTTTCCATTTCTGACACCTTTGTTTGGTCCCCCCAGTGACTTTTACAGTTGTATAGAAGTATCCGTAACTTCATTGTGTTACCATTGGCACCTGGTTACTGGGCCCACTGAGCGACAGACAGTTTGGCACGTTTTTGGTCAAGATTACGGCAATTACATCACGATGGGTCTCTCTGCTATGACGGAGATCATGGTTCGATTCCTCGGCAGTCACAGGGGTAAGGATATATACAAAAACACTTACCCTTTTGTCCCTAAATAACTGGAATGGACTTGTCTATGTCAATTTCCAGACTATTCCATGAATCAGAAATGGGGTGATCGAATCGTTATCGAAATCAGAAAATGTTCACAAATAGTGCAGATCCCGATGAGATGGCTCGTTACGAGCCAGCCCATCTGGATCTATCTACACTGTTTGCAAGCATTTGAATGTGGTCTATAGTGTGGAAAGAAAGCATTAACCGTAACATCCGTTGCAATTACCTTGACTATTCCAGTCATGTTGCTAAAAATCAGAGAATGTCCAATAAACTTTACAGATCCTGATAAGATTTTCTGTATTCAATTCAATATTTAAATAAATCCACAAACAGTGCAGATCTGATCATGATATAGCTTGTTTTTGAGCCAGCTCATCTGGATCTACAATTATTTGCATTGTTGTCTATAGTGGTCTTGACAAGATGGTTCAAATGAGTGGTAACAGCATATTCTTTTATGGAGAAATAAAAAAAATAATATGATTTTTTTTCGATAAAATGTATTGTATCCATACACTGCACAATGGGTTTTTATTATTTGTAACGAGTATGCTGGCTCATCAGGGGCCCATTTCACTAAACTTCGTACGACTAAAATGTTCGTAAGTGCAAAGTTACGATAGTCTGTACACATTAACAATGTTTTCTTGTAATAAATTATTGGATTTACATTTATTGAGCATAGGCTGCATATGCAGCCTATGCTCAATAAATGTAAACCCATCAATTGAAATTTACAGACGATCCTAAATTTGCACTTATGAACATTTTAGTCGTACAAAGTTTAGTGAAACAGGCCCCTGGAGCCTATTTCACCAACATTGCAAAGTATACTTTTCTAGCAAAGTATACTTTGAGGGAGAAATTTATTAATTTTTATTATACTGAATTTATTACATTATCACAGCCATTTTGGCTGTGATAATGTAATAAATTCAGTATAATAATTCTGTATACTTTTAATCATCAAATATATGCAGTCATTAGTTCTATATGAAATAATGCATTTCGGAAAAATCAATGATTACTCCCTCAAAGTATACTTTGCTAGAAAAGTATACTTTGCAATGTTGGTGAAATAGGCTACTGGAGCTATGCTGGTCAAATAGAGAAACTACACAAGTCCCTCGTGTGGTGGTCACATCTGTGGCTTATGAGATTTGTGACCAGTGTAGCTCCTAATCAAATAGCACACTCTTGTCTGTAGGTTGATTGCCTGTTAGAAGCATGACAGGTTTTTCATTGATACAATAGCGAAGAGTGCAGATTCTGACCAGGCTGATCTGGATCTACACAGTAGCTGATTTGATTTCATCAAAATTGCAAAATATACTTATCCAACAAAGTATACTTTGAGGGAGTAATCATTTATTTTCCCCGAAATGCTTTATGTCGTAGAGAACTAACGACTGCATATATTTGATGATTAAAAGTATGCATAGTTATTATACTGAATTTATTACATTACCACAGCCATAATGGCTGTGATAATGTAATAAATTCAGTTAAAAAAAATAATAGTAATAACCAAAATGAATAAAAAAAAATTCTCCCTCAAAGTAATAAATAAAAATTAAAAATTAAAATTAATTAAAAAAAAATTCTCCCTCAAAGTATACTTTGCTAGATAAGTATACTTTGCAATGTTGGTGCAATAGGCTCCTGGTCACAAAACTGAGCCCCACTTCTCCAGTCACGTATAATAAAAATTAATTAAAAAAAAAAACCCCACTCTCAGTATCTTTGCTAGCTAAGTATACTTTGCAATGTTGGTGCAATAGGCTCCTGGTCACAAAACTGCCCAAAAAAAAATTCTCCATCAAGTAATAAAAATTAATTATTTCCCTACAAAGTATACTTTGCTAGATAAGTATACTTTGCAATGTTGGTGCAATAGGCTCCTGGTCACAAAACTGAGCCCCACTTCTCCAGTCACAGCCATTTCACCTTGGCTTGTATCAACATGTGGTAGGTTCTGTAGATCTTGTCTTCACCATGAATCTGTCAGATACTGGAGCTGGCAATTTTATGTCACATTTGGGTCTGTCTGCTCTGTGCCATCACAGCACTAACATTCTGGTTTTTACCCCCAGTCTGCCATAACTCCTTCATTATAGAACACCAGAAACCTGGAAATTAGCATGACAATATCTCCTCTCAGTCTGTTTGCATTCTTGACTTTTACCCAGGACTGCCATAATTCCTTCAACAGAATGCCAGAAATCTGGAATTTAGTGTGACAATATCTGCACTCAGTCTGTTTTTCATTCTTGGCTATCTGGTGTATCCCATGAATGCCATAATTCCTTCAACAGAATGCCAGAAATCTGAACTTTAGTGTCACAAAATCTCTAAATCTGTACACTGCTTACATTCTGGAATTTGTGGCCTTACCCCAGATTGCCATAATTCCTTCAACAGAACCCCAGCAATCTGGAATTTAGTTTCTGATAAAGTCTGTACCCATTGTGCATTTTCTAATTTCACCATGACCTGCCATAATTCCTTCAACAGTAATCTGACTTTTGTTTCTCTGCCCTGTCTGTTTTACATTCTGGAATTGACATATCTACCACAATATGCCATACTTTCCTCAACTCCAGAAATCTAGAATTTAGTGTCTGTTTTCCATTGTTTCTGATTTGTTGTGGCTGTGACTGGAGAAATAGGGCTTATTGGTTTTGTGACCAGTACATCCGCATCCACATCCACACAGTCTGATGAGGAAAGGTAACCTATAAAAGGCGGGAATTTAAATTGCCGTCTGCTGTTGTTTCATATTTTGTATTCTTTCTCAGAACATGGTTTGACAGCACTTTAATTCTAAAGTGCTGTCAAACCATGTTTGTATGAGTAAAATGGCATTTAAAACCTAAACAGCAGATGATAAAATCTAATTCAGCATTGTAAGGATTAAACATTAGCGACCGACCCGCAATGCAATATACAAAACATGTATAGAGAATCTTACATAATTTCAATATGATGCTTATTAAACAAGTTTACTGATTTCATAAGAAACGAGGCTATGCCGATATCATATTAAATTAGAAAATTAGATTCTATTTATTGCATGTCTAAAGAATCGTAATTTGAAGCATTTGTAATTGATCACCATCTTTGTTTTCTGCAGCGATCTCATTTGCATATTTAATACACTAGCTAGTTAGTGTATTATGATTTTTAATACACTGACATATATGAGACTTTTGATGAGAAATAAGAAAGATAATCAGCTTTCCCATGAGAAGATCTGTGTATCTTTAGCATAAAATTGGTCAATAACACAGAATGTAACTGCTTATATATGAGTGTTGGCTGGTGTGCACATTTTTGAACAAACAAGGGAGATTTTCTTCAAATTGGGAACTGTAGATTATAGATTGTCTCTGATGCAGCTATAGCAGGTTTCCTGGTTTTCCAAGAGCCTACATCATGTTCAGGAGAAAATCTCCAAGAGTCACATCTTTTAACTATAAGAGCATTAACCCTTAGACCGCTATCTTAATATTTTGTCATTTATTTTCTATTTTCCATTTTTATCATCAAAAGCATGTTTTTATTGAGAAATAAGGCAAGATATAAAAGCAACAGCAGACGGCAATTGTTTAAGGGTTAACTCTTTGCATCTTTGCTGTGAAAATATGGTAACAGCTGACAAACTATTAATATTTTTTTAGAATATCCAATAAAAGGAAATAGAAGAAATTTTATTTTCTTCTGCTAATTTTGAACTATTTATAGTCCACAAGTTTCCCAGCATGCAAGGAGTTTTAGAAAAAAAATCTTTGAAAGTGGCATATTTTACCTGTTTATACCCAGATCAGCTAGTCGTATATGTTTTTATAATGACGACTGTCGGTTATCGACAGTCGTCATTGTAAAAACATATAGGACTAAAGCATGGTGTTAACTTAAACTTCTCTCATCTGGAGATACCATGATCTTAGTCTCGACGTTGTTGATCTAACTAAGATTTCACCCTGTTCTTGCTTGGTTACCATGACTTAGGGGCAGATAGAGAAACTGATTACAAATCCAGTGGTCAGAAATTCACCACCATTCATAGTTGATACTGAAATTGCTTCGACATATCTATAATAGCCAATCTTTCCGTAACTGTACAAATCAACAACACATTTTTGTGGCCTGAGATATGATTTTTTCCCATATTCAATCAAGGTTTGCCCTTTGATGACCAATGCTGTGGTATTCATATCCAAAATCACTTTCGACATATCAAATGTAACCAATCTTTCACTGCGGAGACAAATGAATAACACATTCTTGAGTTTTGATAAAAATAATTCCCATATTACTTCAGGTCTTAAATTTTGCAATCATGCATTATATTGGTTTATATGGTTCATATAGTTTGATGGTCATGTTAAACAGTTAAACATAATGTTCTGTGCTATGTTTGTGCATGACTTTTTTTTATGGAATTTGATTTCAAATTATACAAAGGTACAAATTATTGAACAGGAAAAAATTCTATCAGAAAAATATATAATTTAAGTCACGAGTGACCCTTTTCATGCTGAAGATACTAATTTGTTCTGACTGAAAATTAAAAAAAAATAATTCTGCACAATAGTATATGTTGTTACCACCCATTTGAACTGTCTCAACGAGACGGTTCAAATGGGTGGTAACAACATATACTTTCAGTGAAAAATTAAAAAAAGAGAGAAAAAACTGTTTGTCAATTTAGAGAAAGAAATGGGTACCGTATTTGTATTACCCAGTTGAAAAAATATCAATGGTGGTGAAGAATTTCCAAATGTTCTTCCAATTATGACTTCCGGGATTGCCTCTATAGTTTGCATTGTCATGGTTCACTAATATTTCTGTCCAGTTCAGTTCAATTTTGGCCAAATGGGCATTTGTAAGTATTTTACCAAGTGTAGTCGGTCTTATCAAAATAATGTCAAGAGACATACCGTATCTAGGCTGCTGTCATGTTGACAAGTTGCTATTGATGCAGAAAACAGTAACCCAAAATTCTGCAACTGTATGGCGAATTGAGATTGAGGAAAATTTGTATTCAGAAAATATTAGTTATCATTCATTGCGCTATAGGAAATTAATAAGTAGATTCTCAGTTAAATTTTGGAATAAAATCAGGTGGAGGTGAGAGATTTTTATTGAAATGTTAAATTAGTGTCAAAAACATAAATTTTACGAATAATTTATTTTAAGGGCAAGATGGGAAAATGTAGCCTAATCTATGTTCTATATTTCTTGAAAAAAAATCGGAAATTCAGATTAATGCCTGCAGCCGATTTCACCAAGATTGCTGATCTACGCAGCTATTATTTATTCGTACTGAAATGCATTTTTGGCCTAAAACAAATGATTAAAATTATGTCACGTTCCTATTATATGGCGTATTTATTACATTATCACAGTTATTGTTTGGATTAGGAAATAAATATTAATTATTTTAATTCAATTAAAATATAATTAATTTCTCTAAAGCAACCTGATTGGCCAATCAAAACGTTTGAATTGAATTCAAAGTAAGCTTTCTGAACTTCTAATGATAATCATGACTCTGGATTGCAATAAGGAAGGTATGAAGTGTTATTTTCCTCTTTCAAGTCCGTCACTCGGGAGAGCTTGCAAATCTGTGTCACTTGAGAGCCTTCCAATCTGTATCACTGGAGAGCCTGCACATGTTGTGCAGCTGCCCTATCTTAGCCTGTGTCCATGTACCCTATTAACCCTTAGAAGGCGGGAATGGAAAATTGTTGTCTGCTGTTGTTTCATATTTTGTCTTTTCTATCAGGGAAAACACGGTTTGGCAGCATTTTAGAATCATTTCCTTTGGAAATGATTCTAAAGTGCTGTCAAACCATATGTTTATTAAGAAAACTGGAAAATAAATAAAAAGCAGCAGACAGCAGTATACAGTTTAATGAATAACCTCGGCCTGTGTCATGTCCCTATTAATGAATAACCTCAGCACCATTGTTTGACCATCATGTTCCAATTGCTACGAATGTCAGAAGATTTATCAATTTCTAGCCTGATCTGTGATTTTACTCCAGATGACAAAGGTTTGTCTTGATGGTAGATCCATCTATAGACAGGTGCTAGTCGGGTCTGATGCATTGAGAAGGGTGTTTTGCATCAGCACCCGTTTACTATAACTACTGGGTAGGGTGAAATGATGGCCCTAATTTGGGACCCTTCACCCCTCGTCTATCAGTCACGGGTTTCGAGTGCTCATCAAGCCCTTACAATTGCACGGTCGAGTTAGCTTCTAAAGCAAACAATGAATATTTGAATTGAATTTGTTCAAATGCGGAAATGCAAATCCTTTTGATTCGAGGATTTCTTGCACTAAGTTTCGGCTAAAGTTCAGAGACTATGTAACCTTTCCTGTAGGCACTAAATCCCTACACCGCCGTGTGTGACTCTTGAACCCCACAAATGGTGTAGCTAAGAATGGTAGAACATCTCTGAACCCAGGTAGGTATAGATTCTTCCAGGGAGACTGTTCCATTAATCAGAAAAGGGGTGTTTTTCAAATAAAAAAAAAATCAGAAAATATCTACAGTGTAGATCATGAGGAAACGGCTCGCTACGAGCCGTCTCATCCTGATCTACACCTGGTAAACAGCGGGAAAGCGGTCGGTAGGATTAACCATAACACCCCCATAATAGTGTATCACAAGTTTCACTGTAATTTTATTTCAAACGATAATACGTGTTCATGATTGCAAAGCAGGTAAACATGCTCGTATACCATACCAGACAGTACAGGAACTCTCAAAGCTATGTCATTTGAACTTGACCTTGAGCACAGGGGCCATGGGTGGGCTATTATATGAAAAAATGGATGGATGCTGAGCATATGAAGTTTCAAACCAATCTGACTTACGGTAACAGATATAGTAGATATCCGAAAAAAATTACCACAAATCTCACAGACAGACAGACTAGGTGGCGACTATACGCACCTGGAAAAAAATTCAGGATACATAATGTCTACCAGTATCTTCAGCATGAAATGTGTTGACATTGATGAGTTTGTAGTGCATACCCTGTCTGTAACCCATGGGTATAGTAAAGTTGCCATGTGATGGGCCAGCTGGTTGATCCATGGGTTTTAAGTATAATGGTTACATTTATGGCCCACTAGGGACCAGTGGAACCCGATCAATTAAGGCTTTGTTTCTATAAATGCTCAAGGTATTGGAATAGATGGGTGCTTGTGCTGGTGGAGTTGTGAATTCGCAAACTAGCGTAGACCCTGATCGGTCTGCACGGTCTGTGCAGACTGATCAAGGTTTACGCTAGTTGTCAGTTATGATATTAATGATAGTTGTATAGTTCTATTACTGGTTTATTGGTCAGTCAAAAATGTTCAAGTATTACAGCAAAAATTCTCACAAAATATGTTCACATCACTCAGTTTAATCATCTCGTTGAGCAGCATATTTTCATTGAAAAGATAGAAATCTTGGTACCTGTGAATAAATATCCCGCAAAAATGTGTTCACTTTTACCAAAAAAATACTGACAAATTGGCATGGTGATAAAGCAAGACGATAGTATAGTAAATGACATTATGGGGGCGGTACATGTTATAAAATTATGGTTTCATTTCTGACACTAGTAGTTTCAGTAGATTGGTCCATTGATCCACATTGTCTCAAATTTCTCCTCTCTATTCTGTTATATCTTTCAACCCCGTACACTCTAAAATATAAAAAAAGCCATCATTTGCAAACATGGTAGATCCTGGTGATCCATCTTTGCAATGAAAGTCTCATCAGGAGCTACAGAGCATCAGATTTTCGATGTTTCTCAGACTTTGACACCCCTTTCTTGTTTAACCCTTTCACCACTAAGTAACTGCAGGGCCGTAGCGGCCAGCACGGCGCTGCTGTGGCATTATTTTAGCGGCTGGCCTGTTGTTTTTTTTCGTCCGCTTCATGCGTTGAACATCCAATAACAACGCAATAAATTATTTAAATGTAAGCATAATCCATGCTCCGACGGCGACTTTAGAATGTAGGAAATGCGATTTTGAGGGTATAAGTGGAATTTTTCCTGCTAAAAAGGCTGCCGTGGCATTATTTTACACACCGCTACGGGCCTGAACTGGAATGGAGTTTGATCTGTTCTGTTTTGCAACCAATCCAATCGTCTTTTTCAGACCAGTCCATTTATGAAAAGGGGGTATTTTTGTTCTCAAAAATATGAAAATTACTTGCAAAAAGTGCAGATCCTGATGAGACGGCTCGTCACGAGCCGGCTCATCTGGATCTACACTTTTTGCCAATACCACTGTACAGGCCTGTGGTGTTGAAAGGGTTAATTGAATAGTCAAAATGTGATATTTGTGATATTTATGAGTGAAAAGGTTAACCCTTTCAACAAAAAATACTGATCTCTGTGAGGTCTTCTAATGTTTGCAAACCTTGTAGATCCAGATGATAGGTGTGGGTGACAGGTGGGAGTATGAGATGGGTAATTTAACGATCGGGGTTCATCCTTACCGGAATTCCGACTGGAGACCAGGGGGCCGTTTCACTAAACTTTGTACGACTAAAATGTTCGTAAGTGCAAAATTATGATAGTCTGTAAATTTCACATTAACATTGTTTTCTTGTAAATAATTCATGGATATACATTTATTGAGCATAGGCTGCATATGCAGCATATGTTCAATAAATGTAAATCCATGAATTGAAATTTACAGACGATCTTAAATTTTCACTTACAAACATTTTAGTCGTAAGAAATTTAGTGAAGCGGCCACTGGTTTGGCCCTCATATATACGTCTGGCATTTTGTATGTGACAAGATGAATTTGGTTTTACCCCTTATGTGAGTATTACGATTATCCGTAATCCTATTTTAGGGGAAGGGGCAAGTTACTTTGGTGTGGTATGGACCTGGCACCAGGTCAGGTTATTCAAATTTCAGGGATGAATATATTTTGTCTTGATGTAAATATTACGTTGTGATTTTGGGATTTTCACCCCAATGCAGCAGGTTAAAATGGGATCGAACCCGTTTGCCCGGCCTTACATGACCTGAGCTGTTAATGGGCCGTTAAACACCAATAAACAAACAAACAGACGATACGTCTCGCTAGGATCTGCACTGTTTGTAGATAGTTTCTCATAAGTTACTTTTTTTAATATTCCCCTATTTGTTTAATGAAACAGTCTGAAAATTAACTTGGAATAGTCTATTCCAGTTACTCAGGGTTGACAGGGTTAATGATATTGATAAATCGCTGTATGCAAACAATGCATATACACGGTGCATGGGCGATAAAACACCATTTCATCTCATTGAGGAGCATCAAAGATGTATTTGGGAGTAGGGATTACTGATCACTATATCAAGCCTATATCTACGTAATCTCATGAAGCTGTTAATCCACCCTAATCTTCTTATGTAACAGATTGCCTATTTATCAAACTTTGTACATGTGTGTATTATAGTTTGAGTGTTTGCGTGTATGTTTTTGTCCGCGTTTTGTCCGTGGGTTCATAGTTTAAGCTTGTTGTTTGTCAATGTAGAGTAGAATTTATCCTTCTACTCCAAACATTTTGATGTGCTACTCTGATGTGTAGCTGTCAATGGAGAAATGGGGCTGATGGCATTTGCGATCAGTGTAGATCCAGATCAGCCTGCGCATCCGCGCAGTCTGATCAGGATCTGCACTGATCGCCTCTCAGTCAGTGAAACGCGTGCAATATACAGCCAAACAGTATAGCTACTTGTCATGCTACAGGAGTGCACTAGAAGATCAGGAGCTAGAATGACGATGAATCTCCAGTCACAGCCACATATTTTGTATTTACATGTAGGAGTTGTTTCATGTAAAATGTAAAAAAAAATGTAGTCCTGTTGTCAGCAATGTAGAAACAGATCAGCTCGCACCACAAATGATGATCTTGTTACATTGTAAATGCATGTGCAGTGGAACCTCTCTAAACCAGATGCCCTACTGTTTGTTTCACGAAACCTGCTCAAATATTATGGCAATATTGAATGCAAAAGCAATAATATTTTTTTCAATAATATTAAATTTTACCAACATTTAAGAATGAGCTTTCTTATTTCGTGAAATTTGGTCCAATGTTGATTTTATTGCGAAAAAACAATTTCCCCATGGTGATTTAGCATGTGGAAATTTTTCTAAATCGAACCCGTTGGCCCGGCCTTAAATGAATAGTAACTGTTGATAGGCCGTTAAACACCAATAAATCAATTCTACCCAAGCAGTGTAAACCCCCGTATTATTTGAAACAAAGAAATTTGATCAATGACAAACAACTGCAAGTCACATTCTTTTAATTGTCCCCGGGGATATTTGCATAATTATAGACAGGGGAAGAATACAATGGTATATACACTGGGGACATCATCTGCTGGACAAGCTTGGTGTATATCTCCCTATAACATAATCAAAATATGTTTGAACAGAAAACACAATCAATCACATGCAAGAATTTTGGTTTTGACAGTTTCTGGACTTTTCACAGGAGAAACCTACACTTAGTATCCACCTATGTATAGCAAACAGAGTAGTCACAGGTCAGCCTACACAAATGTGCAGGCTGACCAGTGACTACACTGTTAGCTATATGGAAAGTAGTACAACTTTCCAAATATGTAGGTGAGTATTCTGGTTATACCAAAAGATACAAGTTAAATTACTGTGTGTAAATTTCATGGCTAACACTGATTTCATATCAGGAAAATAGTAAATTACGGCAGCCCCTTTCCTTCACACCAACCCCCTTTTAGACAGTCAGCTGTTTTCGGTGATTGATGAAGTTAGCCTGGGTTTGACAGCAGAGGGACCCAGGCTCCCCTGATTGGCTGATGGCCATTTAATGGCCGATCCCTATGGAGTTATCATATTAGCACATACAGGCTGGCAAGTTCAGCTGGATTCAGCACACTGACACTTGTGTCGGCATTTGTAATTATTCCATTGGACAGACCAATTCAATTCTTGCTGTGCCGAATTCAATATCATGGATTGAAACATTTTCGAACAGTAGAGCACATGTATTCAGTGTGTTATTGTGTGTGGGAGATTAAAATTTTATATTTCGCTAGTCGATATTAGTGGAACGAATCCAATTACAAATTTATTGTCACTGTTGGTTTCAAATTCAGTTGAACCTTTGGTAGAGGATGTAAAAGGAAAAGACCTGGACAATTGTGGATTGATTAGGTGGTTAGTTTGGCTTTAGTGAAACAAACTTGTTAATTTATTCATTTACGGTGTTTGTGAGTAGGGATATGTTGAGTGAGTGACCTATAGTCATTGGTCAGTTTGCGCAAACAGGGACTCTGCAGATCAAACATCGGGACTTAATCCAGTGGACATTTGTTATTGTCGTCACTGTTGATTTTTTAACATATTACTTAGTCGACAATAGTTCTGTAAACAGAATATATTTGATGTCCACCTTAGATGTTGCCGACTTTGATTGCGAAACTGTTGACTGTGCACATAGTGTGAAATTTCTATTTACTGAATTGTGTATATTCGGGTATTGGTGATATAAGAAACTGTTGAAGTGGTGTGAAATCTAGTTGTATTGTGATACTTCAATCAGATCGTCAACAACACTATCTACTGCCCTTTTATGGTTGGTGAGATATTACAACATCGGTTTCAATTCATTGCTGCTTTGTAAGTTAAAGTGTAATATATCTTTGTGGACAAATTATTCTGTTACTGTTTAGTTGTCAATACCTGTGGAGAAATTAAATTTGGATACTGATAGTGTGGATTTATTAGAGAAATATTGTAATATAAAACAAAGCTGAAAAATCCAACTTCCAAGGCGAAATTGATTACCATTAAAGAACTATATGGATACTATGTGAATTTCCTTAGATGTCACAGCGAATAAATCTAGATATTACAATTTTAAATATTGTTTATGTGATTATTCATGTGGAAAGATGAATTCAAGAATTTTTGGACAATTAACAACCCCACACAGAAGATTCTTTGGTAAGTTACAATAATTAGTATTTAATCAAACACAAATTCTCAGATAATATGATATGATATAGATGACTTTGACAATTCGAAAATCTCATAAACTGATAAAAAATTTATGAGAAATTAGAAAAGTTGTAGACTTTTGAAAATGACATCTTATGCAAATACTGAACATGGTATCGGTTTGCACAAGGTGTAGCACCTGATGAGCGGGCTCATCAGGATCTGCACCATTTGCGGCTATTTTTTACAAAATGACCCATCTTTTCTGTGTAACATAACTTAACCCTTAGGCCGCTACTCACAACAATTGTCATCTGCTGTTGCTTTTATATATCTTGCCTTATTTCACAATAAAAACTTCAGAATCATTTATAATGGAAACAATTCTCAAGTGCTGTCGAAGCATGTTGTACATTATTTTGCAATGCTGTCGAAGCATGTTTTTGATTATAAAAATTGAAAATAGAAAATAAACAGCAGGCGACATTAAAATTAAGATAGCGGTCTAAGGGTTAACATGAAATAGCTTAGGGGTGAAGGGGTTAACAGGTACAATTTATTATTGTGGGCAAAACATTTACAGCTTTTCTGTTTTCTAGTATATGGGTGCTTATGAAATGGTTAAATAATTTGACTGGTACCAACTGAGAGACCATATGCGACTTATCCCCATTCTTCCATTGACCCTAAGTGATACTCTTCTATGTCGATGTGCCGTTAAGCACCATTCCATTCCCCATTCTTCCACTGACCACTTAATTCCGTTCGCCTGTGTATTGCCTACACTTGCTCAGGTGGATACTGCACACAGATAGGTGTATTGTGTACACAGAAACTGTTATATCTATGGGTGGGTGTACCAGTATGGTGCCAGATGGCACTGCCAGTGTCAAGGTTCATCTCATGGGGTGCCCTAATGGGGAAATCACTGATTCCGTGTTCCAATGGTCATTAACTCATTGAAGTCTATGGATGCGATTTTGTTTGTTTCTCCATAAAAGTATATGTTGTTAACACTCATTTGAACCGCCTCGTCGAGGCGATTCAGATGAGTGGTATAACAACATATACTTTCGATAAGAAATAAACAAAATTCTCAGGAAAAAAATCTCAGAAATTTCATACTACTGTAATTGTATCCAGCCTATTACCAAAATGGTTAGTCAAGCATGCTGTCACACTGCTTAGTTCCACAGTGAAAACAAGAAGAAATTACTTTAGCAAGCAACATGACATCACACTGATAAATTCAACCAATTATAATGTCAAGCATACCCCAGAACCTATTTATAAGACTGCTCCTGCTCTATATGTTTTCGCATGGTAGAAAGAATTGGCAGAGTGGTGCCATTTCCCACCATTTTGAATACTGGGTCCCAGCATTCAGAGTGAAGCACTTGAATATGTAAATGCTAACTACAATACGATGACCACACTGGCAAATGGTAATGGAGAAATGAGTATGGCAGTGAAGGGTAATGCTAAAACCATTTGGGTCTAGGTATGAAAGAGTATACCTTATTGCATTCTTGCTTTACTTTAGCCCAAATTTGTTCTTACTTTTGCGATATTGTGGTGAAAATTGGTAAAAAAAGTTGGAAAAAGTTTCAGCATTTGCTCTGAAATTGTTTCCAACTTTCACCACGTCACACAAGAGATCATTATTAATTTTCAATCCATTCTTGTGAAGCAATAGTAGAGGCCTATGGTAAGAGATATATTTCTTGTATCAGTCTGGCATGGGTCATTTATGAAGTGAGTGGTGTAAATGGTAAATGTATTGCCAGCAGCCAATGGTAATGGGAGAACTATGACAGAAAGCAAGAGTAATGTAAGAATGATTTCTTGTTGTCAGGAGTAGTGTGTTGAAGCTAAGTGGTGGTCCGTCATCAGGATATTGTAAAGTAATTGTCATCGACAAAATGTCCCTGGTTTTGGGATGCTTGTAGTGTTTTGTGTCTGTCCATCCGTCCGTGAGTCGGGTTAAGAAGTTTGCTGGAGTTTCTCATATCTATCACCGGGGGCATTGGTGTGCTGATAGGCCATTTTTTGTCTTGCCCGCAAAAGCGGAAAGCGAGACTAAGGTTTTGCTTTTCCGGAGGCGGCGGCCGTGGCGGCGGCGGTTGCGTCGTCATTCAATGTGAAGTTTTCGTGTTACAGTCATTAGACTCATTACTTCAACACCTTATCAGCTACAGTCATCAAACTTTATACATACCTTTACTATGATATGTAGATGAATATATGACTATTCTCGGGGCCCCAAGGTCAAGGCCCCAGGGTCAAGGTCAAGGCGGAACAAGGCGAGACATTTGATTCCGCGGAATTCTTGTTTCATATGTCACTTGTTTCTTGGTAAAATATCTTGGGAACAAATTTTTACAACAATATACCATGTACATGTACGGTTTTTTACGGAATGCATGCATTCCATCTGTGTTTCAACAAGTATTTGTGATGTGACCTTGTTGAGCAATAGTAAACGCCGATTCATTCATTCGATCAATCAGCAAGTACCGGTATATGTCTTTGCATAGATTATTTCATCAAAATTCAGTATACTATATAAATGTACCTTTGCTGGATGCCATCTGTATAAGACCTTGTGGTTGAGAACTAGTAATCAGCCTATTTTTGTTGACAAAAACTGAAGATCAGGATCTAGTGTTTGTGAATATTGGAATTGTGACCTGTGGGGTTTAATAATCTAACTGAAGAAGTTCCGTACTGGATCTGATATCACACTGTGTTCCTGAATAGCCAATGATGAGAATGTTGCAAATCTTGACACATGCACATGTTCTGCAAGCAGCATGTAGTGTCGGGGATTGAGAAATGTCAGAAATATCTCCAGATGACCATGATTCCAGGGCCAGTTAGGTTGACCTCTGGGTTTACTCTAGTACCCTAGAGTACTGGCCTATCTTGACCAGTAAAGAGCCTTTCATCAGTGACAGCGGTATGTGATCTAACATCATTAGAGATTTGTGGCTTTGACTTGAGAAATGGGGCATTTGGCCTTTGTGATCACTTCAGACCCTGATCAGCCTGCGCATCCGCGCAGTCTGATCAGTGTCTGTAGTGATCGCAGTAATTCAGGCAGTGAAACACACCTGTATTGCTGCAGATCCTTACCTGGCTGTGGGAATGCCAATGGCAGATCAGGAAATAGACTTGTCACAATGGCCATAAGCTCAGTTTCTGTCTGTCATATTTGGAGATCTTACAAGCATTTGTGGGTTACAGAGCAAAGTTGGGGAATAGAAGATAATCTAATATCAGTGCCAACTGTGATAGCTGGGTTTGACTGCAGCTTTGTATCAGAATTAATTATTTCTTCCGTCCCATATGCAGTATTCGAACACTGGACTTGGCTAAAAGAAGGTTAATGAAATTTGCGAGAGACACCCTGTTCTCAGCAACAATTGGTTTCAACACCACATACCTCTATAGCAGTGTTTATACAAATAGTGCAGATCCAGATGAGCCGGCTCGTAACAAGCCGTTTCATCAGGAACTGTACGTTTTGCAAGTAATTTTCATGTTTGAAGTTACTTGGGGTTGAAAGGATTAATGGTCGTGCCATAGAGCTTCATGGCCTAGCTTAGATTTATCTCTAAGTTTTGGTTCCCCCTGTACGTTTAGTTTCCTCTACTCAATTCAGAGCTCTATGGATGTAAAACCCCATTCAATCAATCATCACTAGCTTGCATGATATGTGAAATAGAAATGCATGCACAACTTTATGAATTTAATTAAATTTCTTTGACACTGGGGTACACAGTGCAACTATTTGAAAGCTGCTTCCAAAATGGCCCCCCATTTACGTGTTTTGTGACACCAGAAGTTGTTCATTAAAACTTGTTTGTACAGCTAGGGGACAACTGCTCAGAGTCAACATGATTTTTGTCCCGCTCCGCCGGCCCTATTGACCCCCATTGAGAACAGGGGCCGGGTTCAATTTTCAACAGCCAAAGTTCATTTTTCAATTGTTGAATACGAACACCGCCAGATATGACACTATCCACCCATTAAAATGTGTCCGTGCTGAAAAATGACCCCCTTTAATTACGCCTGTACCATAGGACTCCCTGCACACTTCCATTGCCCATACATCTCAAATTATATACCGCCATAGTCGGAATATGTGAGAAAAAATACATCCATTATCATTATATTCATATAAAAATGAAAGCATGCAGCCATTCCGATTTAAATGACTTGTGGGCTATTCATTTTGGTCACTGGGTAGCCATAAATTTCTATCATCAGTCTGATAAGCTCAGTATTTTTTCCAACATTGTTACCTAATTTTCTACAAAAATCAGCAATGCTTGGAGTTCTTTTGAATTATCTTATTAAGGAATTATTTAATATTATAACCTAAAAAATTAAAAACATGTACATTTTTTTCAAGGAAAGAAATTATACAATGTATGTGAAAATTTTGCTTACCCGTGTCTCTTTTTTTATGGGTTCTATTCTATGGTATTTCTTGTCCTTGAGATTTGTATGCGGACCGTGTCCTAGCTACTATTTTTGTTAATATAATATAAATCATGATAAAAAATCAACATTTGCATTCTGTGACTTCATGGACCACCAAAGAAGGACGGTTATTCTTGATTCTAGTAAAGTGGAATTATTTTGTTATTCAGCCAATACTGTGATGGCAATACAATATTTAATTTTCACAACTAAGAAGTTACTAAATCGTTCAAATATATCACTATTCAGTCTATGGAATATTAATGCATTCCTGAAATCTGACAGATTATTGATCACCTCATCAGTATTTGGTATCTGCATCACGAGAAAGCCTTTGATGTTCCCTTTGATGGTATTATCTGCAGATAATATGAAAATATTGATAAGTATCCCTGTTTGCTGATGATCAGCAAATATTGATCATTCCTAGATTCCTACCATTGTTTCTGACTGGGGCAGATGATTACATAACAGAACTGTAATCATGATAATGACAATTCTGATCCTGTCAGCAGTCTGTTTTTGACTCCGTTTTGGCCAAATATACATCTAAAGATATTTCATAACATGTACTTTTGTGGAGAAACATGAAAAATAAGGTATGAATTGCTTATACAAATGATTCAGTATCTGGTATCGAATGGACTAATTAACACTCATCATCATCAGCATTATAAGATGATTTCATGGATAATTAATAGAACGATCAATCACTTTTACAATATGTTCATAACTCTTGTAGCACTTTCCAAAGTAGCAAGTCCAGTGGAGTACTAGATGAAGCTGCTTTCTCTCCTTATGTAATACATTCCCATTCCTCACACCTTCAATTTACTTACAGTTCTGAAACATGTATATGTATCATGAGAATCAAACTCAGAGCTCCAGTTAATTTTATCAACTTTGGGGGGGTGGGTGGGGGGTGAGTTTCTTATTTCTTCACCAACAATGGCAAGTTGTGAGTGCTTTAGAATCGTCTCATTGAGACGATTCTAAAGAACTCCCAACTTGCCATTTTTGGTGAAGAACTAAGAAAAATACTTTGAATATTTGGTAAAATTACGCACCTTAATTGGAGCTCTGCTACCTTCCATTCTGTGACCTTTTTCATGAAATTTACCACATACTGTGCCTTTATATTACACACATTTTTCAGCGAATATTGAAATTCGGTCAATGTTTTCATTGAAAATTGTTGATTTTGATATCATTTTGGGCAAAGATTGGGAGATATTAATCTCCTGTATGGGGCCAGTTTCTTATCAGGAAGCATAATTTATGTCCATTGTCCCTTCAGCCCTTGATGACAGATTATTGCTGCTCCTAGACAGCCCCTTGTCACAGTGGGTGGGGAACCTCTGGTGCCAGAGATCCCCATATTCCCCTAAATCTCTGTCTGTGACTGGAGAAAAGGGGTTTAGCGCATTTGTAGCTGTCTATCTCTTGATCTTGTCTGCTGTTTATTTTCTATTTTCCATTTTTAACATTCTTTGACAGCACTTATGCCACCGGGTTTCGAAGAAACGGGTGGCATATAGTGTTTGGACCGTCCGTCCGTCCGTCCGTCCGTCCGTCCGTCACACTTTTCGGTTAACCACTTTGTCACAGTTTCTCAAATATGCTGCAGGTGGCATCCGCATTCGACAGAGGCATTTCTTGTTTTCAATATGCTTTGACAGCACTTCAGAATCATTTCCATTGGAAATGATTCTGAAGTGCTGTCAAACCATGTTTTTATTGAGAAATAAGGCCAAGATATGAAAGCAACAGCAGACGACAATTGTTATGAGTAGCAGTCTAAGGATTAATGGTGTTTTACTGACCGAATTGCGACCAGTGTAGACCCAGGTCTGATCTGGGTCTACACTGGTCGCATAGACAGCAAGCCCCATTTCTCCACTCAAGGACCATAATCACCATTATCACCATAATTATTTCTCTCGAATCTTCACTTTCAGATGTGACACAGGTTTCCAATTTGTCTACAGACCCATATATCAGTCAAGATATGCAGTAGACTGGTCCCAATGTTATGCAATGTCCCATTTAGCTGTCCGGTTTATGTTTTCTTTCACCCTGAGGTCTCTTATATTTGACTTAAATTCCTTCAGGGGATAATATATGTTTTTCAAGGCATGGTTATATATGTATATTTCAGTGTCATTACGTGTGCATTGTGTGTATATTGCACATGTATAGTCTTGATAGATTGATATTGCCCGATGCATGTCTCCAACCCCGATGCATGTCTCCAACCCCGCTTTTGGTCACTGGTCAGGTGAAATATAAAATGTCAAAAGGTCAAAGGTGAATGAATGACAAAATCACTTTTGTTCACTCAATGCTTGTGCAGTACTGGTTCTACCCAGTCAGCTGATGGGTCGATAGACTTGTTGTAAAACACTGGACTTCAATGCCGAAGGTCGTGTGTGCAATTCCCACAATTGGTATAAACATATATTTGCATATACACATGTACTTGTATTTTCATCCCCTTGGTTGTTAACCCTTTCACCCCTAAATAACTGTAATGGGTTTGATATGTTAGTTTTCCAACCAGTCCAATTGTCACAAAATGATTTTCCGACTAAAAGAAAACGGGTGTTTTTTTTTAATTATGAAAATTACTTGATCTACACTGTTTGCAAACATCACTGTACACGTATGTAGTGTTGAAATAGTTAACCAATTGTTAACTCACCAAATCCACAGCATTTTGGGAGAACGTGTTCGATATTGTATTACTATTTAAAAGTATTTTAAACAAACCTGGGAGAAAACACAATATTTTCATTCACGGTCGCCAGCTGCCCCTATGGTACAAACACATTGCAAATTTTTACACTCCGGTGACAAAGTTTCAGATTTTGACAAGTGAAGTCTAATGCTCGCCACAAAATAAACACCAGTGTGTTTACTCACACAACCCGAAAATTTGACCATTCTATGTGTGAACCCGGGGTCACGTATTAACCCAGTGAACCATAGTGTGCATTAACGATACCCAAAATAGACTGCAGGGCTCCTGGACTGACTAACAATTTGGGACGTGTCACAGCAAAATTGGTCTTATTCCGTGTTTTACATGTGTTGATTCTGATCGGCTAACTCCTAGTCTGATACGAGTTTGGAGGCATCAGTTCGATAACAAACAGTGTATGCCCTGATCAGACTGCGTGATTGCGCAGTCTGATCTGGGGCTACACTGTTTGCGAACACAATAAGACCCATTTTGTGGTGACGTGACATTATTTTGCTGAGACTCTGTCATGGGGCCCGAGATAGGGCATTTGCGTCTAGGAATTTTTGCTCTTATTTAGTCAAAAGATTTATTGTAATTGGGTGAATGATAGACAGGTATTGAACAGCTTAAAAAGGATCATTATTTTTTTTAGTGCAAATATTTGGCAGTTTATTTAGATTCTTATTGGTATTCAAATTTTATGTAGTTTCCTTGGGGATTTGATAGGGGATATAGTAGTTTAATTTCTCGAAACTCTGATGTGCAAGGATGTGTGGTTGAATGGTTTATTCATGATTAAACTAGTAATTTCGGACACATTGAAATTTACAAAAAAATGTTTTATCTCTTTTGATGGTGTAAACTCAATGCAAAGTTATGTATCTATATATGAGACACGCCATGGGATTTTGCACCTTCGGACATCTGTGTAATTTCAATAAATACGTTTACAAGATTTACAATTTTGTCAACTTTTGACTTCATTTATGAAAACTATTGTAAATTTTATAAATGTTTTTAATGAAATTACTCAGATGTCCCAATGTACAAAATCCCATGGCGTGTCTCACATAGAAATAAAAAACAGTAGAACCTCTCTAAACTTTGAGGAGGATGAGAAAGTATGTTTATCTTAGCGATGATTCCATTCTTAGGGTACGAAATCTTGATGTTGAATCTTACCGGGATTCACACCTGGGCTCAGTTATCCGGTGTAATCAGGGCACCTAGCAACAGTCCAGGACACTGTTCTTGCTGAAAGTTGTATTGTAATTTCAGTACATAGTGCACCATTCAGGTGCATTCCCGCATACGACCTTGCTGCTTTTGTACAGATGTAAAACCCCAGTCTCTAAACTGGACACCCAGACATCTCTGATGCTAATGTATGTTCATGATTGCAAAGAATGTCTTGGTGTGACTATATGCCTGAATTGCAGTGGAACAGCCTCGGGACAGCAAATCTGATAATTAAACATCACAAAACTTGATCATGATCAACATATGCTTGCATTAGTGTGTCATTATCTAATATTGCGAACAGTGAAGTGTCAAATCAGACTGTGCAGGCTGATCTGACACTTCACTGTTTGCAAGCATCATAAGATCCCTTTTGTCTGTTGCAAACCAAATGTCCTCTGGTCAATGTTGTCCATTGTCCATATACAACTCAGTGATGCAGTAACGAGTAAATCACTTATCAAGATCAACAACAGTCACTAAATTTGCATTGCATTTAAAAAAAAAATACCATTGAAAACTACAATTACAAAAATTCTGCTGAAACAATTACAAGGGGTCAGTTTGGTCAAGTGGATGGGAAATTTTGTTTTCTGTGGTCTTTGCATAAAAGACAAATTCCTGCCTTTATAAAACTGAAATGAGTGCCCAGCTGCTATGCATGTCCAAATCACCTGGACACATTAAATCATTTCAGTAATTGCTGAATTCAGCTGCTAAGTCCAATTATATAAATTGTACTTTGAATAAAACTGTAATGGGAGAAGTGAAGAAAAACAAGAACAAAAAAAAAGAGCATAATACCATCTGTTTTAGTTGAAAATAAAGAAAGGAAAATCGAAGACAGAAATTGATGATAAGCTGTTTCAGCATGAATTGTTAAAGATCAATAATGAATCTAGAAATGCATGATAATGAGAACTTTGATTTGGATACTCTTTTTCCCCATTCTTGGCCGTATTACATTTATCAAAGACTAATTGGGCCCTCCTTGTAACACAAATTTTAATTGGAATACCCTTAAATGGTCGGATACAAAATTATATGAATGACTCGTATTTCACTTAGGAAAAATGGGGTCTATACAAAATGTGCACTTAATTAAAGGAATGAAAAAAACACTTCCAACAGCGTTAAGATAATGTCAATCATATTTAATGGCTTCCAGAAAAGGCGGACACCCTATCTTCATTTGTACAGTCCATCTTCACTAAACTTTAACTTAAAGGTCACACACTTGTTAATCTACTTAACAGTAATTGACTTTGGAAGTTTCAGTGAAATCTGACTCTAAATCTAATTTACAGGCATAGAAAGTCACCACTTCAAATCTTTTCTGTGGGACCCTAAACTATTTAGCAGAGCCCACACTATTTAGCCTGGTCCCTATCCTGTAATCAGCCTCTGTCACGCTACAGTTGACGGGAGTTAATTCGATGTTGAGTGATAACTCTGTAGCATGTATTACTTTACCTCCACAACTGTGTCCAAAGCAATTTCAGTAAAGTTCTGTAACAGATGGACGTTTGAAAATTTCCAATTTTAGAATAATTTCTATTTTATGACTGTGCTGTCAGCTTGTAATAATTGTTCATAATGGTAGTTTTATGGCTGAGAAGATTGCATGTGAGTGCTAGAGGGTCTCTTCACCACACCATGGCAGTGAAATTTACTACACCTGTTGTCCGTGGCAGTTTCAGGTAAACCCCTTGGCTAATGTCACCTTGTGAAATATAGCTATGAATGTCAGAACACGTAGAAGAAAAGTTTGAGTTTCTAATTTAATTAATTCTAATCTATTTTTGAACTGCTGTGATTTGACTGTCAGAGATGTTCCCCCTCAAAGATAAGACATGTCAGGATGCGTCCTATTGATGACTGAACACTGTGCGTTGTGATGGCTTATGATTCTGCTTTTTTCCCCCTCATTTTGCTCATCAATCGTATTTTTATTGTGAATGAAGACGAAATATAACACAACAGCAGGCGACAATTCATGTTTCCCGCATTCTAAGGGTTAAGACACTGTAGCATAGGCTACATGTATTTTCAAATGTTTAAGGGTTGCAACATGTGTATCACATAGCCACCACAAAAGATGAAACTTATAAATAAACATCCATATCCATCTAGCTAAAAAAAAGACTTCACTCTATTCCTACCCGTGTTAGCAACAAGTCAACAGTTGAACCAATCGCCATCCATCAATCTCACCATCTTCCTATCCATCCGCACATCTATCCACCCGGACTACTAAAAACCCATCCATCTATCCATTTATTCATTCCTCAGAAGAAGGGACCATGATAGAACATTTATCAAACTCTAGCCCAGACAGACAAGGATAGTTGAAGCACATTAACCCCACTCAAGTGTGTGTAATTCATTCCCAATGCAGCCATGGGTGAATGCTGGACACACATCTGAAAACCTATGCTCATGGTAGTTTGTTCCAAACAGACATACATTTATACATTTATCCATTCTATCTTTTCCATAAGATGCTACAGCGCATCGCTGAAGCACCTTCTGAAAAATATTTACACTGCAGCGGAAAAAGAAGGTACAAAATCAGTCTGTGAAGATTTCTTGTCTGATTTGCATGTTACATTTCTGATTATTCCAGTGCACTTGTCTTCAATGCAATTGGTCAGTTTGAGAAATGGACACTAACTGCAGAACTGAAACAATAAAACTCTGTAATGGGTGATTTATTTTCCCTGCCTGTCCTGCTTGACATTTGAATTGCCATTATATGTGGTCAAGATTTGAGGTTACTGCATGACAATAAGACATTTAGTGGAGACTAGAATCGTTAATGTTGCCAAATTTGGAAAGAAGCTCTTTGATTTGTGGAAGATTTGAAGTTTATTGTTTTCTATTTTTTAATGATTTCCTCAATGTGTTACTTTTTTCACAACTAGTATTTTATTTGCTTTTGACATGTTATTCATATTTTAAAATCTTTATATTTTTTATCCATTTCCTGGAAAATTTTATGACCATGCATCAAGTTTGCTTGTACAATATTGTGTTGACGTTCCCACATGTCATGTGGTTACAAGACTCCTCAGAATTGGAAAAGGTCACAGCTGCCAGTTTTTAAAAAAAAATGAAAAAAAAAGCCATCCCTTGTGCTGCAATATTTTTGCACCGTGTTATTTATGCAAATTCCTTGTAACACATTTATTCCTGAAGTGGAATAATTTTATGGCCGGGTATTATCTTCTGAACTGTGAGCCTTGCATAACTGAATAACTAATTTGTTTTTCCGTGAGAGAAAACATTAAGGGTACAAGAAGGGAAATGGGCCTTATTGATGTTTACAACCACCATAATTCCAGCAAAAAAATATTTACACAATTCCCTAACATTTGATTGGCTCGTAGCAAGTCTCTGTCCAAAATTTATATCCCAGTAAACTCCCACGCCGAACTACTTTCCGTAACCGTGAGGCGCAGTTAAAATAATTCTTAAGAAAACGGAAAATAAACACATTTTCTTGATGAATGTATTTCAAATGCTGGAATTATAAGGAATGAATGGCCTTTTTGTTGAATTTATCGGGGATATAAACTTGGAAAAGTCGCGGGAATACTGGACGAGGCCTTCCGGCCTTCTTCCAGTATTCCCGCGACTTTTCCAAGTTTATGCCCCGATAAATTCCACAAAAAGGCCATTCATTCCTATAACAGGCACTGATCAGCCTCTTCATCTACAATCAGTGTATATGCTATGCTAATAAACCTTTCATCCTAACTTTCCATGTTCATATACATACTCCCATTTTATCAGCAAACCCGCAAACAGTGCAGATCCTGATGAGACGGCTCATTATGAGCCGTCTCATCTGGATCTACACTGCAAACACTGTGATTGAGGTATGTAAGTGTCGAAAGTGTTAAGCCATTTGTATATCAATGTTGGTGAAAGCCTTCATGGTGTCTCTGACCAATGTCAGGGTCTACACTGATTACTAACTTCATCAGGTCTATTTTGTTGGTGGGATATTCTCTTAATCCACAGAGAAGATCTATGGCCTTCTTTTGACATTTCATGGTTTTGTGTTTCCAAAAAAAAATTGGGAATTCAGAAGCCCAAAATGACAAGTATGTGATTGGCTTCTTTATTGCAGATCATTTACAGTTTTATTGCCGTTTTGCTTTGCTTGGTTAGCATTTCTAGTGTTTTTGATGATGATGTTAGTTTTCACACAGCGCTGTCATGCTTTTTCAACATTTTATGCTTCCTAAATTTACCATGACATCTAATGGGGCAGCTTTATGACCATTATTCAGGCTGATACCCTTGTTCCAGGATCAAATTAAAGCCCAAAATATCAAGTTTTAATTATGCTGAGCATGGAGAAGTTTTAAAGAATGGGGGAACTAACAGTGGGCAGGTTTAACTGGGTATAGGTTCAGGGAGGTGAAAATCACCTTTGTTATTTCTAACTAACTTGGCAACTCTTTGGTGTTGTTGTGTTAGCCCTTAGGAGTTTCTTCTGTTTTGGTTGTTTTTCTGGACCGAGTCAACAGAGAATTGATTCGGGCATTGTATTTTGGTGTGGTCATTGGGATGTTTTATTTACACAGAGAAAACATTACACAAAAACTGGTGTATAGTGAAAATAACTAATCTAGTGGAGCTGGGCATTTTGACAGTTTTACTTTATAAATTGGTCAGTTTCATTGTGGTGTTGCCCTTTGAACTTGGCAGAGCTGAGAAGGCTACAGGCTACTGCCACTAATTCTGTTTACCCTAGCAACTTTTCCTTCTCATGTGTGATGTTTAGTTTTCACCTTTTTGAAGTAAATTAATAGACTAGTGCATTTGTCCCCCATGTGTTATGTTTTCTATAGGGAAGTGATGCATAGGGGTGGTGTTTCTGGTTCTTGTTTTGTCCATTATATTTCTGGTTTGAAACTGACTTTATCTATCTATCTATCATGATCAATAAGTTTTGTATGTTACACAGTCGTGTTGTCAGAACTAAATTTTTAACAGAAATCTGCATCAATCAATATTTCAGAAATAATGCAATATAGTGTCATTATACATCATCATTTCAGTAAAAATGATTTATTTAATCCAAAATGAATAATAATGTGTTGGTTACAGTTGGAGGAGAAAATGTACCTTGCAGCATTTGCAACTGTGGTAGATCCTGATCACACAGTATGATTATGGACTAATAGTTATGCTACTCCATTGACTGAATCACAAACAGCATAGCCTATTGATCAAATTTAGAAAAAATGTGACGTTTGCAACCAGCATAGCCCCTAATCAGGCTACGCATATGCGTAGCCTGATTAGGGGCTATGCTGGTTGCAAACGTCACATTTTTTCTAAATTTGAATGTGTGGTCTGGGGCTACGCTGGTCGCCAATATCACAGCTTGTCTGTGTATGATCGCTTACCAATTCTTCTTGATTGTACTTGTATAACGATAATAATTTTACCACAATGTCTACCATACTTTGCAAGGATCAGGGATTCCTTTTTATAATTATTGGTGCGAGAGAATTTGTTTGACAAAATTTGACAGATTTTATATATTTTTATTTTCGTGATATTTTTTTTAAATATGGAGAACCTGTCTTCGAGCCGAAATGGTCCCTGATTAATAATATAATTTAACATTTGCTTTCAATGATAAGCAAGGATAAAATGATTGCAATCTTTCTATTCGCAATATTCATCAATATTCCTCATCAAAAATGATTTTTTGATGAGGAATATTGATGAATATTGTGGATAGAAAGATAATCAGGGTTGAGCAATCTAACAAACTAGCTACAGGAAAGGTCTATTTGTTTCAGTCAGGTGTGAGATCTTATCTCCCCTTCCCATAGCCTGATACTGGTGGACACAATTAAAGAACTGAGGAAGTTCAGTGAAAAACAACAATGCAATCTTGAACTTATTATCATCTTGCATAACCGGGATCAGATAAGGCTCTGGTCCTGTGCCCTGAGTCCTATTGTTTCTTATCTCGGGACAACTGGGGGTCTAGTGGAGGGAATTATAGCCAATTATTCATGATGGCCTCTGGCCCTTGCCTTTATATATGGGGACATTTTGGCACACTTATGACCATTTATAGTATAGCCATCAAGCAGTTAAAACCTGCTCTATCTTCATATATCTGCCAGTTGGCCAGGGCATATATATCTACGACAGTGCTTCTCATATTGTGCTCATATACTTTAGTGTGCTGATCGTGGAGTTGCCATAAAAAGAATTTACTGGTGTACAACAAAATAATAATACTATATTTAGATTGGATTACAGAGACTTGAATATTGTGTTTATTCGGCAATGAGGATTTTGTCTATGATAAATCACCGTAACAATTCTTGGTCTGGAATATATAAACCTGTACTATGGGGATTTTGTGTACAGATTTAGACCAGCTGAAAATATCCTGGATTACTGGTAGGTATTTGTGACAAAATGAAAATTAACCCATTACATTCGGAATGCACATTTACAGGTATGACATTTTGTAACATGTTATTTTTATCTTTCTCAATGAAAGTACATGTATATGTTGTGACCACTCATTTGAACTGTCTGGACGAGACGGTTCAAATGGTTGTCACGACATACTTCTGAGCACATATAAAGAAAATATTTAAGATTTTCCACATAATAAGATGCCGTAACGTCAGCATGAAATGGGTTCATTTTTGGATCAAATATACAATATATCTAATATTTCAAAGGAACTGTGTCTCATATGACTGCGAGATGGTAAGACTTTTCCACCATAACTACTCGTAAATCTGATTTGTGCGAAAAAATCATTGTTTTGGAACATTAGTTATTTTTAAGCATTATAAACATTTGTACATGTAGTAACAAATCCTATTGTATCTTTTCTTCAAATTGTATTCCTCTACCGGAATATAAAATACAAATGATGAAATTTTACAATTAAATTATTCCTGGACTGGAATATTTCCTTATTTGTTTCATCATTTGGTCTGGCAGCACTTTAGAATCAATGGAAATGATTATATTTTAACCCTTCCTACGCTGTTGACGGAAATTGCCGTCTGCTGTTTTTCATTTTTGCTTTAATTCTTAACAAAAAACTGGTTTTCGTCAAGAAATATTGAAAATAAAACATTTCCAGCAGACGACAACATTTAATTCAGCGTAGTAAGGGTTAAAGTGCCACCAAACCATATAAAACAAATATACAAATATAAAAAAAACAGCAGTCGACAATTTTTTTCCCCGCATACTAACAGCTGAGAACAAAATTGTCGCCTGCTGTTTTATATTTTGACTTTGTTCTCAATAAAAACATGGACATGATTCAAAAGTGCTGTCAAAGCATGTTTTTGGTGAGAAAAATAGAAAATAAAGAATAAACAGCAGACAACAACATTAACCCATTTCAGTCTGAGGATACGATCATTTTTGTTGAAAAAATCTCATTATTTTGTTCATTCATCGATAAAGGTATATGTTGAGACGGTTCAAATGAGTGGTAACAACATATACTTTCGAAAGGATATAAAGAAAATAGGGATATTTTTCTCTCAAAAGGTTCATACTACTAAAAGTGTATCCCGTCTGTAATGGGTTAAATCAGCAGTGTAAGGGTTAAGTGGGGTGCTGTTCTAAAGTATTCTCAGATGGGGCCTGGTGTGGCCCTGGGAAAATGTGTGCAAAATCGTTCCATATGTCAATGTTGTGTAATGTTCATGGAGAGCTATATTGTTGTGATGATCACCATCAATTGCTGTTACCACATCGCTGTTAAGTGAACCCTCATTGTCCCCGAGTGCAGACACTGCAGCAGAATGGTCCTCGTTATCACTACAATGGCCAGGGGATAATTGGCACCCAGCAGCTGATGCAGTTAACCAGGCAATGCTGAATTAATTTTTTTTGTCATCTGGTTATTTTTTTATTTTACATTTTTTATCAACAAAAAACATTGTTTGGCAGCGCTTAAGAATCATTTCCAATGGAAATGGTTCTTAAGTGCTTCAAAACCATGTTTGTATTGAGAAAAAACAACGGCAAATGACAAATTTTGTTGTCTGCTGGCTACTTTTTATTTTTATTATCAATAAAAACATAATTTTGCAGCACTTGGAAACGATTCTCAAGTGCTGCTAAAGAATGTTTTTAATCAGAAAAAAGACAAAATATGAAACAACAGTACAGAGGATGACATTTTTTGTTTCCCACATTCTGAGAGTTAATCAATATTGCTTGACCATTTCTTGATGATGTAGACCAGCTTCTGGAGCCCTGTGGAGTTACTAATGTATCCTACATTTTCCCAGGGACGGCTTCATAGTCTTGGGTTAGAGTATTGGTCTTCAATGCCAGAGGTAGTGCGTTCAATTCCCACTCCATACATGAAAATGTTTTCATAGTACAGTGCAACCTCCCCATGGTGTCCGGCTTAGAGAGGTTTCACTGTAAATCAGACATTTGATCGTTCTGAGCCATAGTTGTGTGCAAGCTATGCGATCACGAACGGACATTATCACCTGAGATAAATGACCAAGAAGCTCAACAAAAATAAGATCACAGGGGGTTTTCTTCATGTCTGGTTTAAAGAGATTCCACTGTAGTTCAATCCCACTGTTTTTTTGGATGGGATGCGATGTCTCGTCTCTGTATCAGACTATCAGTTTTCCCGATCAGACGGTTCCATCTCTGTATGACCATCGCTGTTGCTGTCACTTTCACCTACATTTTCCCACAACCTTACGTCACACACACTGGCAATCATGGTCATACTCAATTGTTAGGTCATTTTAAATTTGCATCATTTCATTTTCAAGTGGTATGCACTTATCAGATACAATCCGTCGGTCTTCCAGATGTCTCATTGAATTCATTATTTTCATTATCTCCATTTTTGTGAGTGATGTCATTTGATTCATTATTAATTTCACCTTCCCCAGGAATACCCACCCAACACATTGAATATTGTGAAACATTTTATTTTCATCGATATCAATATTCATCATCACTTGTACAGGTCTTTTTATCATATTAAAAACCCTCTGGAAATTTGTAAGCAGGTCTTCACCATTTTAATTTCACACTTTAATTTAATGGTCTACAGTATTCAGTTGAACATCTAAATTTTATATGCAAATGATCGGCCACAGACTGTGGCCGATCATTTGCATAAAATTTAGATGTCCAGCTGATGATCATTCCATTTATTTCCTCAGTGTCTGTGTAATGTCATGTGGTGTTCACTGTCTGTCCTGTCTGGTCCCAGATGGTCCTGGTTTTGAATATCAAGCTTCTCTCTTCTGCATGACTATTTATTTCTTGCCTGCAGGAAAATTAGCTTAGGTGGAACGAGCAACTGTTGAATATTCATGTGTGTTTCCCTGCTGCATTAGTAATTAGTTAATCCTTTCACCTGGAATGGACTGTGATATGTGAATTTTCCAACCAATCCAATCATCACAAAATGATTTTCAGACAAGACCATTTATAAAAAGGGGGTTCTTTTTTTCTTATAAAGAAATATAAAGCAAAAAAGTGCAGATCCTGATCGTTACGAGCCGGCTCCTCTGGATCTACACTGTTTGCAAACACTGCTATAGACGTATGTAGTGTTGAAATTAAAAATGAGAAAAGGCAACTAAAGACACATTGGTTTTTGGTATTGTTGAATGTGGCAATGGCTCTTGGCACCAGATCAGAATCTAGTGGCTTGATTAACCACTGAATTTGCAATTCACTCTACACATGTGCATATTGGTTCAACCCAGTCTGGCATCTGTAGATGATAATGGCCATCAATGAAGTGTATTGAAAAATAAATTGATTATAGCCATTTTTGTTGAAAAATTTCATCATTACATCTACATATATGTAAGTTGAAACTTTTCTCACGGTCTTGCAAATTGATAATTGACCACAATGAAAATGTATTTCGTATTACCCAACACCCTACATCGGAGCACAGAAGTAGCTCTTCTATTTCTGTCCCCAGCTCTTATGGTGACATGATTGATCACCTGACCCCTAGGGAACCTGATAATACCCACTTTAGGGGACAGCGGGGGTGCTATTGATCACAATGCCTTCTTGGTTTAGATTAAATTATCCCACTGTAATCCTAGGATAATTTTTAAAATCCTCTGATAAGTAATTTGTTATTATTGTTAACTTAAATTTGTTTCTATAATTTTCCCGCATATACATGCATTTTGGCTGTTTTTGAGAATTGTCTCAAATTGAGACAATTCTCAAAAACAACCAAAATGCATGGTTACCTGGGTATGGTCAAATACAAGTTGTTTATCTGGGACAACTTAAGGATTGTGGTTTCAGAGTTTCACCTGGTGGTGATGTTTTTGACAGCTGCTGGATTCACAATGGATGTAGACCTTTGATTCTTTCCTCTGAAGCTGACCGCTGCAGAGGATGTCTTTAGAAAATGTGAAATACCTGTTACAGTGTCCGTTTGAAGTCAAGGACCAAAGTTTTTTGGATTAACTTAAATTCGGTGACCAATGTATTAATTTAAATCTGAAATCGCTGGCTGGACATATGTTTGTGGAGTTATCAAGCGTAAGTTATAGCTTCCTGTACACATCAATAAAGGCAGCTGATTTATTTGCAGAGGTAAATGAGGTGGAATAAGATTGGTATTATTTGTAAATTCATTTTGAAGATTTATCTTTTGCCTCGAGTAGGTGAGTTTTAAGTAATTCACAGAAGTTAAACATCAAAGTCTCCGGTGTTATTTTATCAGACATATTTCTTGGGGTTTCTTGCATAATATGGCAATATGGGGAGGTCTTTTGTGTTTTCATAAGTTAAGTCTCCATCTTAGATAATATTTCAAGATAACTTTGAAGCCTTTCTGTTTGATGTCTTTTGTGTTTCACTTTGACTATTGCAATATTGTGATCAGTGAGCTAAAGTTATATGTGCATTCTTATTGGTTCTATATTATACATTGAGGTAGAAATATTCTGTATTATCTTTTTTATCAACACCTGGGTATTTTTGGCAGTTTTCACATTTGATTACATTCTATGATAGTCATAGTTTGCAATATTGTGATAAGTAGCGTAGCTGTGCTTTCTTACAGGTTTCTAACTTAGAACACATGGTTATCTGTAGCATATTTCACCAACATTGCAAAGTATACTTTTCTAGCAAAGTATAGTTTGAGGGAGTAATCATTTTTTTTACCCCAAATGCATTATGTCATATAGAACTAACGACTGCATATATTTGATGATTAATATAGTATGCAGAATTATTATACTGAATTGATTACATTATCACAGCCAAAATGGCTGTGATAATGTAATCAATTCAGTATAATAAAAAATAATAAATTTATCCTTAAATTGAAAAGGTGTCCCTCAAAGTATACTTTGCTAGATAAGTATACTTTGCAATGTTGATGAAATAGGCTACTGATTTTTTATCAAGGTCTGTTTTCCCCCCACATGTCTTTATTATTTATTTTACATATTATATTCTTCCTTCATACTTCTTGTCACACTTTTAGTTTATTGTTAATTAACTGCTCCGGTTCTGACTTATTCAGGTAACGAGGCACATCAATTATCAGTTCATGGTAATAATTGTGGCTTGGTTTTAATGAGACACAATACTCAAGCTTGATTAGTGAGTCAGCCTGCCTGCTTAATTAATGAAGTAGCTCTGGCTTTAGGAGTTGGCACTGTAGGTTCTAAAATATTGCATATAATCATGATTTTGCAATTCTAAAATCATTATGCTTTACATAATACAAGTAACTACAGCAAAAGAAATAATCACATATTCTGTTGATATTCTTGTCATTCTATTGATATTCTGTGATTATTTAGATTAACAGTATAATTAATATTTTCTTAAAACGTGAAACTTGCTGAGGCTGAACAAAGTGTATTATTTGTGCCATAGAAACCTGCTGAGTCGGCAGAATGAAGGAGAAGTATAGCGCCACTAGCTATGTTGTGCCACTGGCTGGTTTCACTAAACGTAAGTTGTTAATTTTTGTTGGATGCTGAAGAAACTTTTTGAATATGAAACTTTCACCAATGTTAGACTCTCTGGACAATGATGGTCAGAAAATGTTCCCACATTCTTTACCTGGTTTTTCGCATCGATAGAAGGAATAGCTTAAATTGAAGAAAAATATTATTGTAAAAACCTGCTGGATTGTGTATCCTTAAATTATTATATGTCAACAGTGGTCGGCAGTTTTATAGTAGCGAGCTTCTAAAAGAGTGTTTAAAATGTTGTAAAAAATAGAAATTGTGTTCTGTGAGTGATTTCACTTTCCAAATTTGGCAACTATTATTGAATGGACATTATAGTTAGGGTTTGGTAATCACATGTAACATGATATGAAATTGTGTATATTTAATGAACCGATGCTGGGAGTCAGGCCCCACCTATTTCCTGTGTGCTTGAACAATGCTTTTTTTCACGTCAGTGTCGGCTATTTCAGTGAAATTGAATGTAAAAATTGTTAAACAAAATATCCTATTGCAATGAATAGTGTCTTGATGATTTGTTACGGAATTTGAACCCACCTGGCTTTCTTTTGCTTGCTTTAGAATTGTGACTGATCTGTCTGCCTGTGAGCTATATTTAAAGTGTTGTAAAACCGAAACTTGTTTCTGTAAGTGATTTCAGTTTCCGTATCTAGCCATAATTATGGTGTGAGTATTGTGTCTTTTCAGCAGTAATAATACTGTAATATATTATTTGGCTGTGACTGGGGAAATGGGGCTTATGGGTTTTGCGACCAGTGTAGATCCATATCAGCCTGTGCGTCCGCACAGTCTGATCAGGATCTGCACTGTTCTCTATTTCATCAACAAAACACTTGTCACAAGGAGTAGATCGTTATTAGGCTTCGGGAGTGTGCTATCAGGAGCTACACAAATTCCATAAGCTCTATTTCTCCCGTCACAGCCACATTCAAGTTGCTGATGGTAGATGTAGAGATTGTATGTATTTAAATGGACCACTGTGGAAATGAGCCCACCTGGCTTTAATTTCTGTATCCTGAGATTTCAGACATTCCCTGGTTTGGGGTGGTCAGTTTCTCTATGGAGGCTATAAACATCAGAAGGTATTGTAGATCCAGTTTAGATATATTGGAACCAATTTGAACCAATTTTGTCTTTATTTCTTCTTGATGTGGGGGCCATAAAAGACCATGGGGCACATTAAAGGGCAATGAAAACTTGTGCTATATTAAACTTTTTTAGAAACATCAGTGCAGGAAAGTGTTGTGGAAGTGCCTTATTATGGCCTATAAATCTGATTTTACCCCTTTTCCAGCATAAATCGACGCAATTTAGCAATTGAGATAAGAAACTTCGATAACAATTTGGGGACACTTTGATCCCAGCGTCAATGCTCTTCCTGTGCCCCTATTGTGCAGTTTTGTCACATTTGAATAGGTTAATCTCTACTGTGTGGCTGTAAAGATGTTATCCTAGCAAGGTCAGTGTGAAAACTGCCCCCATAATAGTGCCCGCTTTTACGACCTGCCACACTAGGAGGGTGACAATTCTAGTGAAACACCCCACTTGTTCAACACTACAAATTATACTTACAACCCCCTGTCCATCTCCAAGCAAAAACCTGTCTTGATCTGTTCACCTTTTTGTCAATGTGTTACATACGTTTGTCTATAATTTTCAGACCGGTGTGAATAATCTGCCAAATATTTGCTTCTGCAGAAATCTTAAAAAAATCATATTTAACCACTAATTCTTTTTTACACAACATTCTCAAACCTGCATACCCACACACCAGCTCGTTTTCCTGCAATAGTATTACATATTTGTATTAGTTTTGTAAACAGTGTTGATACAAATCAAACTGCACATATGTGCAGTTTGATTTGCATCCACACTGGTTGCAAAGGTATATTTTATTGCTCCAAGCATACAATAAAGCCTGCATTCTAACATACAACTTCAGTAGCAAAGGTCAATTTGTTGGGGGTTACCATGAATCTACAGGTCATCATATTAACAGCTTCATAGCCCATAATCACCTGCAGCTGGACATGGGGAAAATGATAAATTGCAATTTGGTGAAGGATAATTATAAATGATGGATTTTCTCATTGACCTATGTGATCTAAAATGTCATGAACTTTTACTTACCTTAGGTTAAACATTGTATTTTACATGTATACAAGCTCTAAAATCATAGAACCTGCTGGGAGGTCCCCAGAGTGTCTGTTTAGTGAGGTTCCACTGTAATTCTGATATACAAAGTTTCCAAGACATGTTTATCACTTTGTGGCTTGAATTGATAATCTGAATCAAAAATAATTAATGCAGTGAACAGATCACAAGTTAGCACACTGGGTAGTAAATTGTCACATCCAGTGTTCAAAATCATGGACTTCATTATTATAGCACAAAATAAAGAACCCGAAATGGGTGTTTTAAATGAATAAATATTTAATATCTACTTTTAAAACTAGGTCACTGACCAGAATAGATGGCTTGATTGCATTAGCACAACTTAGTTATAGTTATTTTTAGTCACATGTTGCTGAAACAGGAAACAGTGATGCAATATGACCAGGATTTCAATGCTGCTTCACTTCCATCAACAATTAAAATCGCTTTAATCAATGAGGCATGTGATTTCCTATCCACCATTAATTACCAAGAAAGCCAAAATTGACTCGTAACTAATGAAGCGTGGGATTAGTATTGAACATCAAAGGCTTTCTTAATTGAGTTTAAACAATTTAAGGCAATAAACTAATATATGGCCTGAGTGACAGACTTTAATGGGAAAATGTTAATTTTGTTTCTGTTCATGATCTGCTAAAATTTTGTCTGAAATATTTGCCCTTTTCCATGAAAGTATTGGTGATATTGTTTGCAATGCTGCTAAAACAATATAGGAATGAATGGCCTTTTTGTGGAATTTATCGGGGTATAAACTTGGAAAAGCCACTTTCGCAATTGGCGATAAAAATAAACAATTGGCGATAAAAAATTAAAATTTTCGAAAATTGTAATTTTTTATCACCAATTATTTATTTTTATCCTATTGGCTATTATAGGAATTAATGGCCTTTTTGTGGAATTTATCGGGGTATAAACTTTTCACTTTTTATATCCCCGATAAATTCCAAAAAAAATGCCATTCATTCCTTATAATTCCAGCATTTGAAATAAATTCATCAAGAAAATGTGTTTATTAAGAATTATTTTAATTGCGCCTGACGGTTACGGAAAGTAGTTTGGCATGGGAGTTTACTGGGATATAAATTTTGGACATAGACTTGCTACGGACCAATCAAATGTTAGGGAATTGTGTAAATATTTTTGTGCTGGAATTATTAGATTGTAATCAAAGACTTTCTGTAATTGTAACTGGTATAATGGGCCTTATGGAATTTGATAGCAGACAAATGCAATAAGCCACATACATATCTCCATTCACAACCACAAATAACTTCTCACCAACCACAAATAACTTCTCACCTACTAATATAGAATCAATGTTTGATAAAAAATGCAAACATATTGCTTAACTCTTTGCATGCTAGCGGTAAATATATCCGCCAAACGAATTAGGAGTACATGTATATGTTTTATTTCTCTCTGTAAATATGTCTTGAAATTTCATTAGAATTGAGTCCTCAGGACTCAATTCTAATGAAATTCCAAGACATATTCATTATATTTACGTGGAGAAATAAAAGAAAATATGATGATTTTTTGTCCACTAGTTTTGAACTATTTATAGCCCACAAGTTTCCTAGCATGCAAAGAGTTAACTAGTTACAATATCAATTGGATATAGTCCAGTATGAAAATTATGATATCACATTGTATCTAACATTACCTTATATATTTATGGTTGGGAATATGAACTTGTCAACAGACAAATTTCCAATGCTGTAATGAAGATTTTCTGTGGCATACTTACTATAAATGGTCTTGCATTGGTGATTAGTTAGTTAATTGGTTGATAGTAATTTATCATGGCACAAGTCTCACACCTTGGCAATTAGGCTGGTGCACATCCTAGTGGTTACCTGTCTGATGGCTAATTAAAACAAGATAGGTGACAATGGCTTGTGTCGGGCAGACAGTCACACAGACTGGTAATTACAGTCACATCCTCAATTGGCACACTTTGTAGATCATTTGTTTCTGGTCTGATTGTCTGTTAGATTATAGAAAATTGTTCCTGGCAGTAATTGCAATGGTGTTTCATGGTGTATATATATGTGGCCAGTCCAAAAGGACATCACTTCACTTGAAGAGATCCATATGAACTTGTCTTTTCTAAATATTGTTCATAAGTATTATATGTTTGCCATATTTGTTTGGCTGTATTTGATATTTGCCTGACATTTGTTCATAGTTATTCATAACTGTCTCTTGCAAGCAAACTTTTACACAGTTGGTTTAATTGAGAAGAGTTTGTTCAACACAAGCCTATAGTCATTAGTGGATCAGTGTGTGTGGTGTTAGACCTGAAACTGTGTTCATCGTGTCATCATGGGTATGTCAAGTGACCAAGGGAAAACTTCAGTCTGGTCTAAGTTTCTGACAATGAAGGAAAAATATACTAGGAGACAACATCAGTGCCGACTGACTGTCAGCTTGGAGGAGTTATCTAACAGTCAAACAAGGAGACAACACGAATGTCGCCTCTCAGTTAGCTCTGAAGAATTATCTATCTGTAAGTTCATTTTCTTTAACACTTGGAAAAGTCACGGGAATATTCCCGCGACTTGTCCAAGTCTTTTTTTGTCTGGGAATTGTTTTGAAGATATTCCATGTATAATCAGTTTCTTGAATGTTTGTAATTTCCCTTATAATAAATGAATAAATAATTGAAGGAGTCCGTGGAATTATTCCAGTGGACACTTCGATTTCTGCATTTGCTCCATTATTATCATAAGATTATCCTTGCAGTTGATGTGTTCATCAAGTTTTGCCTACTATTGTAGTTACTTTTCTTTGTATTCATCAGTCCATGGTCATGTTTTACATGGTGTTAGTTATCCATGTATCGTGGACAGTACTAGTATTGATCTTGCTGTAAAATAGATAAAATTATGATTGTCAAGCAAAATAATACTCTATTGTTAGTAAGAACATTGGAAAGACAGATAACACCATGTAGTTCACTGTTTAATAAAATAAAGATTGCCTTGTATAGACGATCACTTGTTCTTCTTGGCCAAGCATAAACACATAAACGTTTGACCATGGGTCAGAAACCAGCTCTTTGGTGGATTAAATGACAAGGTCTCCATTTTGTCTTCAGACAGTTATAGACTCGGGTTACCAATTTGTCTAGGCAACAAAAGTTTTCAGAGACGGAAATCTTTTATGCAGTGTTTCTCACAGTGTAGAATGATTGGAGTGGTTTAGCAAGACAGGTATCAATTCATTCAGGTTTCCGTGACTACAAAGTTTAACATGTTTATAAAAATTGGGATATCATAAAATTGAATTTTTCACACAGTTTCACCAAGCTCAGGTAAACCAGGTTGGTAATCAGTGTCATAATGTGTACCATAAAACTTTCAGTTAAATTTTCAAATTTCTATGAAATAATTTATCACACAAGTGTACCAAACATTATGACCCAGCAAACAAAGATCAGTTGTTTGGGAAGTGTGACACCAATTAACATGATAACAGTTCACAGATAGTTGCAATGTGTTCCACAGTGATAATTTCTCCCACTAGTTGCTTATGAAGTAGGTTTATTATTCACACGTCATACCAAGCTGATAATGTGCGACTGTCTGCAGATGTTCATGTTTGAGTTTGTACTAATAAGATGTGCGGTGCGATACATCATGAAAAATATTTTACAACATTTTCGGTAAATTACATCGAAAGTTGACAAAATGTTTAGAGGTTGACAACATTTTCATAGCAAATGCGGAATTTCTATTCCGCATTTGCTATGAAAATGTTGTCAACCTTCAACGTCATTTACAGAACATATCACAGTTTCTGTAAATATTTTTCATGAAAAATGTCTTCTTAGGTACAAAATCACATATTGTCTCCTATACTAACAATGCTAACGTGTATATGCAGTGAAATGAAACAAATTCCAATATGGTCATATTTACAAATAACTGATTATCAAAGATCATTTATATTGAATGGAGTATATAAGATTGACATGTTCTTTGTGCTGATTACAATATTCACTGGTTTTCAAATGCTACACAATGGAATAAAAAGTCCATGTGTCCCGTTCTTCTTTATTAAATGCAAACAATTTTCCATACATCAAGTAATATTCTTTATTGAAAGCAGAATAATGCAGCTGATTCACAACCAAAAGAAGTATGTTAATTTTCTAGACAGCTGGGTGGTTGTTTTGTGTATGTTCTACCAATAGGAACACACTTCTTATTTGTAAACTTGGCAAAATAGTTTTATTACGATTTCGACCAGTACTGCACATTATCTACATTTGTAATTCCTTCTGAAGTGTATTGATTCTTTGGTAAATATACAATATTGACTGAATATCATGATCATGTAGGCCCTGGTACGCTCATGCACAGATTTTCGGCTATGTTGGTAACCAATGTTGAGTGGCATTTTATTTTGGTTGTGTTTCATTTGTACCAGAACATTCAATGAAATCTCAGTACCTAGGTGGGTAGGGGGTCCCTGGTGACACAAATACACACCCAGGGAAGCATGAATTTCTATTAGAAGGCTATAATTTCACTACATTGTGTGTGACAAACACACAGGTCACATGGTCTGGTCAGAGTTCTAGCACATTTGTTGGTCACTGGTCAGTTGAATAGGGTTTGATTGTTAGAGTAGGCCTGTGAAATACACCAACTGGTCAGTCTGTATAATACACTGGTCAGTCAGTGGTCAGTTTAAATGTGGCTGGATACTGGACTGGACATGTAACATACAGCTGGGAATAAAATATTCTAACCATGGTGAAATTTGTGGCATGTGTAACGAAACTGAACTTTTATAAAGGTTAGCTACTAACAACTGGTGCTCATATTAATTTTCCATTAGTGTTTATAGAAAGTGACACACCACAGTTTGGATGCAATGCTTATTTAGTGTGCAAATTAATATCAAATCATATTTTAAAAGTTTAAAATCTCCATTTAAACATTTAACAAATGTTACCAGGATTAACTTAGCATATTTGAACAAGCCTTCCATAGACACAGATGGCATAGTGACACATAATTATACAGGATTAATAACTGGAGTAGTGACTGATGTAATTAGAATACTAGCCTACTACTGTATTAAAGCATTATTAACAGGATTAATAACTTGAACCAATTTTAACAGGATTAATAACGAGCGTCGTTAATTTCAGCCAATGACATGTCTTCGTCGGACCTCCGCCGTCGCCAGACGGAGGCGGAAAAGAACGTGAACCGACTGCGGAACTGCATGCCAGAGAAACTGACAACATTCTGCAAGATGCACCTGTCCTTCCTGTTGGAGCTGGACGGCTCGAAGCTGGAGGAGATGTTCTTGGAACCATTCAACACTGACAGCAAGAGGAAATCGTCAACGCCGTTCTCAAAGAAGAAAGGTAGGAATTAGTGTGATTTATTGTTTAACTCTGTTCATGCTGAGAATATGCCATTATGTTTATGGAAAATCCTAAATAGTTAATATTTTCCTTCTATGCGCTCAGAAGTATATGTCACAACTACCATTTGATGAGTGTGATATATACCTTCGTTGTGAAATATTTAATAAATTTCATACCCGTAAACGTATATTCCGAAAATAATGGGTTAAAAGGGAATTGACTGTAATAACACAGTGTCTTAAAAATTGTAATGTTGTAGTGTAATAAATATGCAAATTAGGCCGCTACAGAAAACATTATAGATGACATGTACAGTTTCAATGTACAATGTTGTGCTTATGCAATAAATAGAATAACAGTTGTGTTGGTTGATTTAATATGACTTATTAAACTTGTTTACTGATTTCATAAGACTCGGCATAGCCTCGTTTCTTATGAAATCAATAAATATATTGAATCATCACTCATGCAAGATCCTGCATAAAATGGACTTTCCCAGCATATTAATTAATTATACAGTGTAATAAAATCATAATGCACCAATGCTATAAGCGATTTTGCACATATAGATCAGGCGGATATGCAGTCTGATAAAATTTAAATCTTGCCGTAAAACTAAAATCCAGTCTGCTTGTGGTAATAGTAAAACCCTGCAGTAGTATAGCTGTTGTCTGGTTGTGGTTAGAATTAGTGTCACTGCCAAGTGAGATAGCATGCTGGGCAATCCTGATCTTTCACACTGTCTCTTCCCTTTCCCCAATCAGTTGAGTTTACTTTCTAATCCCCTTGGCGTAACTGTAAATCCTCAGTATTCTGCTGTAATGCACCCAGAAATCCCTTCATTTGCAACTACATATCTATTATCTGTGCAGATAAAGTGAAGTAATGTTGAGTAACTGGCAATAAATTTATTGATTTGCAAATAAAATTGGTTAACTTTAACCAAATGTGTCTGGAATTGATGCCAATTAAGCTGTCTAACTGCACGGAATTGAAATAAATGAAGTCTCTGATAGATTAGGAGGTTATGGAAATCATATCCAGCCAGCTTAATTACTCCAGTTTCATCAGTGCTTAGATAATATGTGAATGCTTAATGAACAGGATGGGGGGAATTTTAGGGATAGTTCACTTTCCTTTAACACCCCAGATTAATGTCAGATATTTTAAAATCATAGACAACTCTATATTTTAAATCCATTACATTTTTGACATTTACACTTTCAAGTGTATGCAAATTAAAAAAAAAAATGAAACTTTTTATTTCTCATGAAAAGTATATGTTGTGACTACTCATTTGAAGCGTCTCGATGAGACCCTTCAAATGGTTGTCACAACATATATTTCTGATGAGAAATAAAAGAAATTATTATGTCTGACAGTAAAATGGTGTATCTTCAGAATAATAATGGTTTAATACTCTGCTATTATATATAATATAATTATGTTCCAGCAATATGATAACTAAAGATGATTTTAGCATGCTTTCTTAAAAAAACATTTGGTACATTATTATCTGAAAACTGTTTGCTGCCATTACATATAACATACATTTAATATGCAATAAAGGCGTAACTTTGGGATGGTATACTTGCAAAGATAACAATAATGAAGGGGTGGGGAAATTTGGGGTCTAGTGTCACTCCACCATAGATAACATTAGAACATTTAATGGAGGGGTTGGACACTTTTAGGATAGTGTCTTCCACCATAGATAACATTAAAATATTTAATGAAGGGGTTTGGTTATGTTATGGCCTATTCTAAGATCCCAGATAACAGCTGAATAGTTAATGATAGGATATGTTTAGGGATTGTTCAGTTTCCTAGATCCACTTACCTCACCCATACTTTTCTCTTACCCTTATCTGACAAACCCCTATATGTCAGTGTTACGGTATTTGCTGTTTCCATTACTCCGGCCATTTGACCATTACCCCTAAACCCATGTGTTCTTTGTAAACAGTAAACAGTTATTTTTGTTTTCTCACTAAATAAACAAGGTGTCATGCAAGTGTAATGGGCTTGTTTTCATTAGAGATCTTGCTTGGGCCAAATGTAACTAATCCATACCAAATAGATGGGATTATTTTCCAATCTGGGTATTACTGCCACTTTTAGCAGACTATCCTAAGTAAATATCCTTCTGTTTTTGCCCTGGAGTTTGGTTCCCCCATTCAGGAATTCCGAATAGTCTTATTTCCGTAATACTCGATGAATGCATTACTATTTACTTAGGATTTAGCCCATAGACCGCTACTCACCACAATTGTCGTCTGCTGTTTATTTTATATGTTGCCTTATTTTTAAATAAAAACATGTGTTGACAGCACTTCAGAATCATTTCCAATGGAAATGATTCTCAAGTGCTGTCAAAGCATGTTGTAAATTATTCTGTCAAAGCTTGTTTTTAATGATAAAAATGGAAAATAAACAGCAGACAACATTAAGATCGCGGTCTAAGGGTTAAAATGGAAAATCCATTCAATTGTTGCACATTCAATTCATGAATCTATTTAGGAGTTTAATACAGTAGCAAAATAGAAAAGCCATTAAGTGTTATTAGTGGACTTTATTATGCACCAGATTGCAATTCCTGATTTTCCAAGCCTTTGAAAGTACCATAGGCAACTAACTGGAGAAAATTGGGCCAGTGATTGATCTAGACAAACCATTTGTTCAATCACAGATCAGAAGCTAGCCTGGCCACAAATGCCATTCGCTCCATTTCTCCACATTTACTAAAACTAAAAAACCCGATATGTAAAATTATGATTTCCCCTTCCAGATCGCAGTCCGGAACCGGTTGTATCGCCACTCACGAAGGAGAGCATCGGTCAGATCTACAAGCTCATCAGCCACCTGAAGAAGTCAGAGAACCTCATGATGGAGGGCATATTCCGCAAGACAGGCAATGTCACCCGACAACGGCTGTTGAAGGAGTTCATCGTGCAGGGCGCGCAACTGCACCTCAGTGACTCCACCTTCTCGACCCACGACTGTGCCAATGTCCTCAAGCAGTTCCTCAGTGATCTACCCGAGCCGATCCTGCTGACGAAACACTTTGAGGCTTACTGCCAGGTGTCAGGTATGTAGCAGTTACACAACTTGCCAGATTGTCAACATAATTTGTAAATTTTCTGGAGAAATTGGGCTTATGGGATTTGTGAACAGTGTAGCTCCTGATCAATTAACACACTTCTATCCTGATAATGTTCTATAACGGGTTTATCATCGATGGAATTGCGAAATAGTGCAGATCATGATCAGACTGCAGATGCAAAACCCACTAACCCTATTTCTCCAGTCACAGCCACAAATATTGTTTATTCCGCATGCACCGAATGGCATCAAGAGCATATAGCGGTAGGCTTGTTGTATTATATTATGACCATTTATCTGAACCAACCACGTGATTTAGAATTCTTCCGCATATTGCATAATTAATAATGTGTATCAGACTCAAATGTGTGACACAATTGAAAATAACATCTTGGCAGAAAAATGATATTGATATTGTACAGTACATGCTGTGTCTGTATTCCGTCTTTCAGTACAAAACAATTGGATTGATGCTTTACAGTACGTTCACAATTTCTGTATTCTGATTTCCAGAGATGGGTTGCCACGGTTACACGGAGAAGGACCGACTGAAGGCGAAGGACAAGCAGTTGAAGGCGCTGCAGTTGCTGATCCTGCTGTTGCCGCGGGAGAATGCCATCCTGCTCGAATGTCTCCTGGACCTGCTCCACAGCGTCGCCGCCGTCCCCGACAACAAGATGTCCGCCAGCTCACTGGGCGTTGTATTCGCTCCGAGTTTGTTGTGTCCGAAAAAGGTAAATTTGGTTTAGTGTTTGTTCCGTGATTATTATTAGGGTGGTGTTTTCATGCTTGACAATAGGAATGTTTGATTGGTCGAGGCTGAATAAAGTCAATTGATCATGCGATCAAAACCCATTTCAGTCGTTATCAAATCCAGATTACATTTTTACCTAATTAACGTTTATATCCAGATGTATTTTCTATTCTCAATTGGAATGTCTACTGGTAGAACATTGGGCTTCAATATTAGAGGTTGTAGGTTCAATCCCGCCAAAAAACTTTCATAGTATTTCTATTCATATTTTTCTGTGACTTAATCTGTTGCTGGGACCCTTTCACCATTAACCATTGTACTCTGTATTCATCCAGATCTCCGCGGCCGACATGCATTCGAAGTCCACCAACATCAGCAACGCGATCACCGCGATGATCGAGAACGCCCCGAGCCTGTTCACGATCCCCCGGGAGCTTGCGGACGACATTGCAAACTTCTGGCGCGAGATGGAGGACCCGAACATGCAGGTGTTCAGCGACGATCTCGCCGACAAGGAGAATCTCGACGACGATCGTGCCAACATCAACAAGGCCAAGGTAAGCATTATACACAAAATATTGATATTCTACAATCCAAAATTATTAAATCAAATTGTTTTATAACAAATTATTTGTTGACTGGTTCAATGGACTTAAAATGCCATGCTGTCAAGTTGTTCATTCACAAACATAAAAAGTTATATTGCCAATAGAACAAATAAATTATTTGCAGTGAATAACCTAGTTTCATTAGGTCAAGGAACTAGAAGATAGTGAACAAAAATAAATTAAATTCATTGGCTTTAAATTATTCCCTTCATCTTCCAGTATGGCAGTTCGTCGGCAGTAAACACGGTACTGACATTCGCTGACCGGAAATCGCCCGAGGAGTTCAACGCAAACCAAGACACCCAGATAGCCCTCGCCCAACTCTACGCCCACGTGCAGTCGATGCCCGAATCGGCGAAGAAGAAGAAACTGCTAAAACAGTTCAACCACGCCAGCAGACCATCGTCCGTCCAACGGAAGGGGAAACACTCGAGGAGTAGAACATTCGGCGAATCGCTGAAGGTAATTACACTTTGATGGATTCTCCACATTTATAGTGGCACGCTATATATCCAGATCAGTCCACACATAAACGAGGATCAGACACAATTTGACTGCATCTCTCTCTTACCCTTTACACACTGTTTCTTACTGAAAATTTTACATCATTCATATCCGACGTATATGCTGGACAAGACGGTTCAAATGTTCCTTTGCTGGGAAGAATTTGTGCAAATTAGTGTTATGTTAAATACAAATTCAATTATTCCCATCATTTTGCAGTCCCATCTTGATATGTGACTGGGGAAATGGGGTTTATGGGCTTTGTGACCAGTGTAGATTGCTAACAATCTGTATTGCTTATAAGCTCGACTGGTGTTGCATTGATGGAATGACGACGAGTGTGAGTTCTTGATCCGACTGTGCGGATACGTTTCTTGCATTGTTTTCACTTCCAATGATGCCATGAATGACATTTACCGGTATTTTTTCAGAAACATTTCCCAATCCTGGCAAAGCACAAGCATCGCGACATCTGTGATTCGGATGACAGCAGCGTTCCCGGTACCCCGAACACGTGTACGCGATTGACGTTCAGTGTCGCCAAACCCCTCAGCTCCGACGATACGAATTTCACCACCCCCTGTACCAAGATCCGTCCTATTATGGTAAGTTTGCATAGTTATATTGCAAGATATTTATGCCCCAAAGTCTCTCAAAAGCCGAGAGACATATCGATGGCATAGCATAGCAGTTACGACCTTATGTTACTAGACCATCAATATAGTGTTTGGACTGTCCATCCATGTGTGTATCCGTGGGTATTAAGAAGTGTGCCACCATTCTGGAAGCATGTGCGCTGACAGGCCACATCTTCTTGATGTTAAATGTACTGTATTGAACAAGGTCTTTATTTATTTGCCTCGTTTCTTCTCAAAGAAGGTAATTTTCAAGCTTTTAGATCATTATGATCAGTATTTTCAATATGTTACGTGTATTGTGTATTCATATTTTTGAAAACTCCTTATCAAAATATACTTATCGCCAGATGTAGATGTTGAACCATCTCGTCTGTAGTTAATCAATCGATCCGCTCAATTAATTTCCTCTCCTTGAGCCGTGTCTCAGAATTCTCTTTTATCGTGTTACAGAACGTCAGTCCCGCTGTGCATGTAGTCGACCTGGGAGCCTCGCCGTGCAATGTCAAGGTCCAGAAACGCCGGAGTGACGAACTCTGCCACAACATCGCCAACGTTAAAGACGCCAAGATCCCACATGTGCTGCCATCGACTGAGAACCGCTACATGAAATCGGCGATGTCATCACGCAAGATCTACCCGTGCACCCCCGACAGACAACGGCCCTTCGCCGTGGTTTCCCCCATCACTAAATCAATCTCAGGGCTTCCCGAGTCATCAAAGGTAAATATACGATAACCCTTTCAAGCTTAGTGATCATGAAACCAGTATATACAAGCACTGTATTTTCAACTGAGCCGGCTCGCAATTGGGATCTACTGTGTCAGTATTCAGTACTTTATTGATACATGTAGCAAAAGAAAATACTAAACTTAATAATAACAATTATTATTTCATGAACTACAGCATTTCAAGGGAGATAATTATTGATTTATGTCCGAAGACAAATGATTGTAAATAGCCATTAAATATATGAGATAAATTGGGCATCATCATCATATATAATCATAATATAATTTCCTCTGTTGCATAGCATTGCACGAAAAGGGAGATAATTATTGATATTTTGCTGCATTAAAACATGAAAAATAATATGTCCCACCATAAGAACGTTTTGCATGTGTTATAATTTCTCCCCTGTTTGCTTACAGAAAGCGATGATGACGCCACGATCCCGGTTACCCATGTTGCTCATGCAGTCGCCCAACGAGTCGTACAGGGAGAGCGTCATATAGGGCGCAACATCAACGTTACCACCCCCACCCTCCAAGTTACAGTCACTGCCACGTACCTTGTGCAATGTTGTGGAATCACCGAGTGGACAGACAATGATATATGGTGTTAAATGTGCTATATCGAATACTGAGGCTCCCACTGGACGACTGGCCTATTTGAAAGGCGGGAACTGTTGTTGTCTGCCGGGTTGTTTTTGTTGTTGGTATTTTTTTTATTATTTCAAAATTGTTGTTTTGTATGGAAAACCTGTTTTGACAGTGTGTGAAAATCGTCTTTGAAGACGATTTTCATACACTGTCAAAGACGATTTTCATACACTGTCAAAACATGTTTTTGTTGGGTTAAAGAATCAGCAGAGAAAACAAACATTTTGCATTTTATGGTATAATAGATATCGGTGAAATGTTTTCTTATTTCATGCATTTTGGAGCTCATTAGAATCATCTTGGTGAGATGTTTCTATCGCACTCCTGACTTGTTTGTTTGCAAATAAATCAGAAAACACAATAACCATGGATAATCTCGTCAATAATGCCCGTTTCGGGCCTCGAATTGTTGTGTCTGCTGTGCTTATAAATATAAATAACAGTTGGGCATGTTGTTGTTAAGGGTCTAACCCTTTGTATTTCGCATTGAATCACATGCATAGTTTCATGATTGACGCCATATGTGTATTTTATTTTCCACCATGTACATGTGTTGTGTAGCAAGAAAACCCTGGTTTTATAACGCGTTCTATGTTGCATTTTTACATTTAGAAAATTTAATTTTCTCATCCGGGTAATTTATTTTGTTACTGAATAATGTGTATGACAGAATTTATCCAACAAATATCGATGGTCTAGTAACATAAGGTCGTAACTGCTATGCTAAAGCATAGCAGTTATGACCTTATGTTACTAGATCATCGATATATAAAACACCTATTTTAACAGCAGGTTTTATGAAATGGTATTCATGCTACACAATTCATGAGTTTTATTTGTTAGTTTGTAGTATTTATGTTTTCCTTAAGTTACTTCCCTTTCTCTAGATCTCGCTGTCATTCTCATGTGAGACACACCATGTGATTTTGTACCTTCAGACATCTGCGAAATTTTTATTAAATACGTTTACAAAATTTACATTATTTTTTATAAATAAAGTCAGAAGTTGACAAAATTTCCGCTTGAACTCTGGAAATGTTGTCAACTTATGGCACCATTTACGGAAAATATTGTAATATTTGTAAATGTATTTCATGAAATTACGCAGATGTCCGAAGGTTCAAAAGCACATGGCGTGTCTCGTATAGTATCTTTCTATGGCTACTCCTCTCTATCTTTGTTTCCTACAATTGTCTTTCTTATTTTATATGTTAACAGGTTTTAAGAAATAAAATTTAACTCATTCATTTTGATTGGTTGTGCATGTTTGTATAAACCAATAAATGTGTGTGCGTTTGATTTTAAAAAGTATTAAAACCGTTAACTATGTTGTGTTCTTTAGCGAAAACTTGTTGTTTTAACTTACAACATGTATAGTCAGATTTCAATCTGTGGCTTCATACATCATATTTATTTCTGTTGGGGCGTCATTTGTCAGTCAAATAACACGTGCAGTGTCGGTCGGACGTTATATCTGCCTGTGACTGGAGGGATGGTGTTTATGGGATGTGTGACCAGTGTAGCTCCTGATCAGAAAGCACACTCATGTAGCCTGATAACAATCTATATTGATTGTCAGAAGCATGACAGATGTTTCATAAATGGAATGGTGAACAGTGCAGATTCTGATTAGACTGTGCGGATGCATTGGCTGATCTGGATCTACACTGGTCGCAAAACCCATAAGCCCCATTTCTTCTGATCTGGATCTACAATGGTTGCAAAACCCATAAGCCCCATTTCTCCTGTCACAGCCACATGTGGGCTAGTATTTTCTGACTTATCTCAACTCCGTATTTTGCCAATATTGATTGCGAAAACCGAACTAATTGGATACTTTCTTTAAGTGAAGTAAAAAGTTTACGAAAATTCCAGAGCACATGCTCTGGAATTTTTTGTCGACTTTCGACATCATTTACAGACAATATCACAGATTTTCAAAATCAGTATGGAAAAATTCTCAAGCGATAAGACAGAAAACTTGTACACTGGCTAAATTATGATTTTCACGAAGCCAGACTTGATTGTATGTACCAAGTGTGAACACATTGGGTTGTCATGAAACTCTGCATGTAATTCAGTCTTTGTGTTGTGTTGCGTCTCTCATAGTGCTATATTATTGTATTAAAAATACTCTTGTATATGGGTAGGATTGTATATATGTATATATTGTTGCAAAAATTAATAGTAATACAGCATATATGAATAAAAATTATGAATTCAAACTATGTTCGCACTTTTGTTGTTTTTTTTTGGCATTTTTCCCGTCGTGGTATAATGATAATGACCTTGGTGGATGGATTCAATTCAACCAATAGGACAACACACATTTCTACAGGACAACACACATTTCTACAGGACTACACACATTTCTAACACATTTCTACAGGACTACACACATTTCTACAGGACTACACACATTTCTACACACATTTCTACAGGACAACACACATTTCTACAGGACTACACACATTTCTACTACGTTTGTTACGAAATGTTGCCCTGTATTATTCCCTACCATAATAATCCGAAGTATTCGGACACCATTTGATTAGGGAAACTCAAGCAAATTGTATCCAAATACAGTGTTATTTATTTCTACAGGACTACACACATTTCTACAGGACTACACACATTTCTACAGGACTACGTTTGTTACGAAATGTTGCCCTGTATTATTCCCTACCATAATAATCCGAAGTATTCGGACACCATTTGATTAGGGAAACTCAAGCAAATTGTATCCAAATACAGTGTTATTTGATAAACCTGGGTGTCGCAGTGGTTATGGTTTAAAAGTATAATTGTACTGGTTAAACCAGTACAATTATACTTTTAAACCATAACTACTGGGACACACTTCATTGTGGGAAACAGCCAGTTTTCTCTGATCTAAGAAACTAGAAATCGGAACCACTTGCATAAGCATATTGGCATGTTTAATGGGGGTTTGATCAAAGATTTTCAAGGCATGAAACGTGGTACCTACCTGTCGGTTTTCCTTTGTAACTCGCATCAAACCATTGGAAGTATTTTTATCGAACCAAATTCTCAATTAGAATTAATCATCCCAGTCTTAGGCTTATACGGGGGTGTATTCCATTCCATTCGGCATATATTTAAGGGTAGAAATTGGCTCGAACACTGTCCATACCCAGCAGCGGGGGTGTATGTACCTGTGCCCCTATATATAAAAGGTTCTACATTCATACTTGAAATCATGCTGTTTGATTGGACAATACTGGGTACAGCTCGGCCTAGAGTGGGTGGTGGTCGGGCGAATGAGACGGCGTAAATTAACGGTATGGGTTCCTCCTTATAGGAATCCCGATTTGCCCGGTTTGGCTGTCGGGTACGTTTTTATCTTTGGCTCTTTAGTTACCTGGGAGTTGAATTGGGTTATTGCCCATTATAAAAGTAGTAAGATTATTACTGATCCTACTGCTTTTGGGAGGGGCCAAGTGATTCTGGTGTGGCGAGGACCTGGCATCAGATCAGGGTTATTTTGATTTCAGGGCTGAATATATAGTTTTGTTATTGTAAATATTCAGTTCTGATTTTGGGATTTTCACCCATTTGTATATGTACTTGAACATGTACATGTACTTGTACAGGTAATATATGGGATTTAGTACTAAACCCATTGACCCGGCCTTAAATGACCTTAGCTGTTGATAGGCCGTTAAACCCCAACAAACAAACAGCTCAGCCTAGACCATTCAAACATAGTGATTTCCAGTCGGACAGTTTTATACACGGAGGCCCAGGAGGGTTACAGGTCAAACCTCAATAAGCCCAAATTAGTCATCGCGGTTCGCAATTAGTTCATCGGTTTGACAGAGCTAGCTGACCTGACTTTTCTGGCTGTCATGCAGGGCGAGTAACATATTTTCCCACAATACTACATTTGCTAGTTCATGAAGAAAACTAGTATTATAAATATCATAATTATTAGATCCTCACTCGCAATAACCTCTATTTCATTCCACCCTAATGTTCTGGCTGTCATGTAGACAGCCAGAACATTTGGTTGGCATGAAATAGAGGATGTGGGGATGTGCCGAGAAACTCTTTAACAAATATCATATTAGATCATCACAAATGTTAGATTCTATTTATTGAATAAACACAGCTTCATACACTGAATCTGTAATTTATCATCCACAATTTTACAGCGGTATCAGTGACATATTTAATGAGATTTAATAATTATGGTATTTATAATACTAGTTTACTGATTTCATAAGAAACGAGGGGATGTGCCGAGTTTCAACAACAAGTTTCGACAACAAGTTTAACAAATATCATATTAGATCATCACACATGTTAGATTCTATTTATTGAATAAACACAGCTTCATACAAAATTTACAAAATTTACAGAATTATTGGGGGGGGCTAAATTATTGCCCCAGCCCCAGCCCCCCCCCCCCCCCCCCCCCCCCCCCCCCTGAAATTAAGAGTGGTGCGCAAGGCTAGTCACTACACATGTCTGTTCAAATAAAGTGGGAGAGAAATCAGAACGGAATATTTACATCGAAACAAATACATCAGACCACACCAAAGTCACTTGGCCCCTTCCCCTAAAAGTAATAGGATTATGAATAATTGTGTTACTCATATAAAGGGTATAACCAAATTCAACTCTCACATACAAAAATGCCAAAGACGTAGCTGAGGGCAAAACAGGCCTCCAGTCGGGATTCGGGTAAAGACCAACTCTGATTGTTAAATTACCCATTGCATGCTCCCGCATGTGGGGATCCATGATACAGTCGAACCTCTCTAAACCAGACACAGTTTGATATGTTTATTTGAGGAATGAATGGCATCGTTGTGGAATTTATCGGGGTAGAAACTTGGAAAAGTCGCGGGAATACTGGACGAGGCCGGAAGCCGGAAGGGAAGCCGGAAGGCCTCGTCCAGTATTCCCGCGACTTTTCCAAGTTACAGGGGCGGCGCACCACTCTTAGTTTCAAGGGCGGCGGAAGCTGGGGGCCGGGGGACCTAGGCCCCCCCCCCCTAATAATTTAGCCCCCCCCCCCAATAATTCTGTAAATTTTGGATTTTTTATTCTAATATATTTGTGTAATCACGAGTACTGGGAACTTTGCTGAGAACTTTGCTGCAGGAAATGGCGTTTCACACCACTTTGATTTAAAAAATTTCCGGGGGAGGGGCATACCCCCGGACCCCCCCTAGCGCTATCGGGCCCTCAACAATGCCAACCCCCCCCCCCCCCCCCCCCCCCCCCCCAATAATGTAACGGCTTCCGCCGCCTATGAGTTTCACAATTGGACAACACACCAAATATTAGCCAACAGTGTGGTTACAATCAATTGACTATCAAACATCTCGGTGCGAAAATGAGCAGGATATACGCGACTGAAATGTGAACAGTGGCTGAAGAAAACGGGCTGATGGTATCTACGACCAGTGTAGACCGAGATCCGCCTGCGCATTCGCGCAGTCTGATCCGGGTCTATCCTGTTCGCCATTCAGCCAGTGAAACACACGTCATTATTGTGACAAGCAGTAGTGTTCCTTATGAAGGATGTTTGCTAGAGGAGCAGGTCTAGTCGGGCCAGAAAAAAACTATATACTCCCCATTTCTCAGACCTCTCAAATCAACAAGACGTTTTTCAGTTCGTACTGTTGTTTACTGTTTATTTATAGAATAACAGTGGCGTAGCCAGGTCATTTCCAAGGGTCTAGTCAGGTAGAAGGGTAAGGAAGAATATTCATGTCTACGTTCAATTTCCTGCATTATACTGATATTGAAGCTATATGGCATATTTATTTAAATAGTCGTATATTTAGTGCGTAATTTCAATTGTATGAGGTCAATAGCACACATCTGGGCAAATTGTAGATTGTGTAATCGCACCCTCATATTTCCCACTGACTACGCCATTGACTGACAACTGCGTTGCGTTTCCGTTGTAGAACATTCGACAATCTTCGGCATGAGTCGATATCTTTATTTAGACACAGTCAGAAGTGTAATGGAACATTCGCAAACATTCGTGCATCTTCGTTCTCCACGGGAATTAATATATAAACACCAGAAATCTCCGACGTTGTCAAACTACAACGGAAAATTAACAAGAAGCATTACTGGGGAGAAACTATTGTAAAGCGTTAATACGCTGTAAATTTAATAAATACAAGTTTACTGAGATAGACATAAACTATTTACCTACGATTTAACGGACTTTGTGCTTAAAATTAAATTCCAACTTTGCTGAATTAGACAGACTATACCAGTACTCGACAAGGATGAGTTCTCCGGCGATCGGGATCGATCTGGGCACGACCTACTCGTGTGTGGGCGTGTTCCAGCACGGCAAGGTGGAGATCATCGCTAACGACCAGGGCAACCGGACCACGCCCAGTTACGTCGCCTTCACAGACACCGAGCGGCTCATTGGTGACGCCGCCAAAAACCAGGTATGTGCACGTTTTCTACTTTCACTTTCGTTTTGTAGTTGACATTCATGTTTCGTGTCTGTCTGTCTGTTTCTACATGTATGTCCGGGATTTGCGATCAAATGTATCTTGTTGTATCCATCAACTGAATGGGTGTCTAGCTAAAATAAATGCGTAAAATTCTCCAAATATATGCCTTATCTAGAGCTCTGAAACTCTGCTTTATCACAGTCTGCACTGTTCGTCGTGAATTAATCTCTCACGCGCTCGACAAACATTGTATAATCTTATTGATCAGATTGCATCTAGTGTCTTATTGTATCAGCAACTTCATTGGCCGCAAATAATATCAACCCGTTCAACGCCACATACCTGTATAGCGAACGTCTGTGAACGCAGGCCGGTACGCAGGAATTTATTCAGTGGAACCCCTCTAAACCGGACACCCTGGGAGGTCCCCATGGTGTCCTGTTTAGAGAGGTACCACTGTAAAACAGACATATGGCTACTTCAAGACACGCGTGACTGCTTAGCGATCATAAACATACATTGTTATTGGAGGTAAGTGGCAATGAAACATATCTAAAATAAGCTAAAATAGTATCTGTGTCCGGTTTAGGGAGGTTCGTTAGCGAAGGGCGGTAGTTGCTAAATATTTCTTTACACATCCACGGACAGACCTCAGCGGATTTAGGGCGTGCGTACGCATCCGTCGCACCCCCTCTGCGTCCGGGCCTGGAACGTTCATATATTTCTGTAGCAGTCTCATTTAAAATTATTACACTAGAGTAATATGTTTTATTACCCTGTGATATTACACTGCAAACCACATTTTATATAATTTTATGTTCAACTGAATTACCACTGAATAATTGTTAAATTTACTGACCTATGCTGTTGTTGTGTTTTATAGGCAGCGATGAACCCCTCAAACACGATATTTGACGCCAAGCGACTAATCGGGCGACGATATAACGACGACAGCGTGCAGTCAGATATGAAGTACTGGCCGTTCACGGTTGCCAATGCTACTGGTAAACCCAAACTTGGGGTGGAATACAAGGGCGAGGCGAAGACGTTCACGCCCGAGGAGATCAGCTCCATGGTGCTGACTAAGATGAAGGACACCGCCGAGGCTTATCTCGGCCAGAAGGTGACAAACGCCGTGATCACGGTGCCCGCCTACTTCAACGACGCCCAGCGTCACGCCACCAAGGACGCCGGTGTCATCGCCGGGCTGAACGTCCTTAGAATCATAAACGAACCTACCGCCGCGGCTCTGGCGTACGGACTCGATAAAAGTTTGACAAATGAGAAGAATGTGTTGATATTTGACCTGGGCGGCGGGACGTTCGATGTGTCTGTGCTGACGATTGACGAAGGTCCTATTTTCGAGGTTCTGTCAACGGCTGGGGATACACACCTTGGCGGGGAGGACTTTGACAACAGAATGGTCAACCATTTCACACTGGAATTCAAACGGAAGTACGGGAATGACATCAGTAAGAACCCCAGAAGCGTCCGTCGCTTGAGAACAGCATGTGAACGCGCGAAGAGAACGCTGTCCACCAGCACAGAAGCGAGTATTGAAATCGACTCTATGTTTGAAGGCATTGACTTCTACACGAAGATCACGCGGGCGAGATTTGAGGAGCTGTGTGCGGACCTGTTCCGGGCCACGATGGAACCCGTCGAGAAGGCACTACGTGACGCCAAACTGGACAAGTCGAAGATACACGAAATCATTCTGGTTGGAGGGTCAACCAGGATCCCGAAAATTCAGAAACTTCTACAGGAGTTTATGGGCGGGAGAGACCTGAACAAGTCGATAAACCCGGACGAAGCCGTGGCGTATGGAGCGGCGGTCCAGGCGGCCATCTTGTCAGGGGACAGAACCGATGTTCTCAAAGACGTACTACTTGTCGATGTTGCGCCCCTCTCCCTCGGCATCGAGACAGTAGGAGGCGTGATGACCAAACTCATAGAGAGAAACAGTAAGATTCCAACGAAGGCTACAAATACCTTCACCACATACGCGGACAATCAACCAGGTGTGAGTATCCAGGTGTACGAGGGCGAGCGGGCAATGACCAAGGACAACAACAGACTGGGTCAGTTTGGACTGAACGGAATTCCACCCGCGCCGAGAGGTGTTCCACAGATCGAGGTATCGTTCGACATTGACGCCAACGGGATTCTGAACGTTTCTGCCAAAGACTCGAGTACGGGTAAAGCCAACCAGATCAGGATAACCAACGACCGAGGACTAAGCAAGGAGGATGTGGATAGAATGGTGAACGACGCGGAGAAATACAGAGACGAGGACAATAAACAAAGGGAGAAAATCGCCGCGAGAAACAAACTTGAAGGTTACCTGTTCAGCGTGAAACAAGCGGCTGGTGACGCGGGGGATAAACTCACAGATGAAGACAAGGACACGGTGAATAAACTATGTGAAGAAACGTTGAAGTGGTTGGACAATAACACGCTGGCGGACAAGGAGGAGTACGATCATAAAATGGAGGAGCTACAGAAGGTCTGTTCGCCGTTGATGACGAAGCTGCACGGCAGACCCGGGGTCGGTACGGGGGCTGGACAGGGCGGCGCTCATGGTAGAGGGCCCACTGTGGAGGAGATGGACTAAACACTAACAGTGAAAGAACTGAACGACTTTAGACAGTGTAATAGATGCAACTGATCTGTGTATTAGACTGGGACTGTAAACAAACACATAGTATAGAGGGAGCCTGCAACTTTAGTCTACTTTTAACTTCAAATAACTATAGATTCATCGTGTACATACTACAGTGAAACCTCTCTAAACCGGACACCCTTGGAGGTCCCTATGGTGTTCCGTTTAGAGATGTTTCACTGTATATACGGCATTTGATCATTCAGAGGCATAGTTGTGTGCTATGCGTTCATAAACAGACATTATCACTTGTATTGAGACATTATCACAGACATTTATTGAGATAAATGACCAAGAAACTCATCACATGTGTTTTCTTGGTGTCCGATTTAGAGAGGTTCCACTGCACAAGAGCCATGCTCTGGCAAAGCCCTGCTTATGTAATATCCGGTCTGTGTCAATTTCACGACATCACCCAGTCTTATTATATCCCACGCAACGAGTTGTGGGGGGGGGGGTGTATACTGGAGTCAGGTTGTCCGTCCGTCTGTCTGTCCGTCCGTCAGTGCGTGCGTCCGTGCGTCCGTAAACTGAACATCAGAGAAATATTGTTATAACTTCTATTTCCTTCATCTAAAACGCTTAATATTTCACACATGCATTCATGTAAGGCTCTACTACTATGATGTGTCAAACCACGACCGTCCAACCCCCGCTGGTCCCAAGGTAAAATACTTGGTCTCTTTACAAAACATAACATCAAAGAAATATGTTATAACTTCTATTTCCTTCATCTAAAATGCTTAATATTTCACACATGCTTTCCTGTAAGGCTCTACTACCATGCTGTGCCAAATCCACGACCGTCCAACCCCCGCTGATCCCAAGGTCAAGGTCAAATACTTAGTCTCTTTACAAAACTTAACATCAGAGAAATATGTTATAACTTCTATTTCATTCATCTAAAATGCTTAATATTTCGCACATGCATTTCTGTAAGGCTCTACTACCATGATGTGCAAATTCCACGACCGTCCAACCCCTGCTGATACCAAGGTCAAGGTCAAATACTTGGTCTCTTTACAAAACTTAACATCAGAGAAATAAGTTATAACTTCTATTTTCTTCATTGAAAATTCTTAATATTTCACTCGTGCATTCCTCTAGGGTTGTACTATCATGCTGTGACAAATCTATGACCGTCCAACCCCCGCTGATCCCAAGGTCAAGATCACATACTTATTTACAAAACTTAACATCAGAGAAATATGTTATAACTCTTTCTTTCATCGAAATTTCTTAATAGTTCATGCATGCATTCCTCTAAGGCTCTACTATCATGCTGTGACAAATTCCCGCTGATCTCGAGGTCAAGGTCACATACTTAATCTCTTTACAAAACTTAACATCAGAGAAATTGGTTATAACTTATATTTCCTTGCTCGGATTTACTTCACATTTCACACACGCATTGCTCCAATGGACCTCTACCACCCTGTGACAAATTCACATTCATGCCGCTGGTACCTGGGCCCACGCGGGTGGTATTCCGTAAGCCTCGCTTACTGACCAATCTAGTTATTTATCAAATTGTTGGATAGCGAACATTGTAGACCCGGTGAATACTGCGTGGATGCGCAGATTAATCTATTTCTACACTGGTTTCAATCATTCAGGTGTTGTCAGGTCGCGGCTCAAATGTAGATGTCTCATCTGTGGTCATTGAATAAACTATGCTGATACTTTTGAGAGTTTCTCTCAATACCGATATCACGAAGTTGCTTTTTAGTTGATTTGCTATCTAAATAATTTAGGCAAAGAACCTCAGAAATGATTTTGTATATCGAGAATCTATGGAAGCGTCATGGTGTCAATGCTAAAATATATTTATATCAGGAGATACTAATTGGGAGATAGTATAAATAGGACTTATTATCTCCTAACTATGACTTAGTATTTCCTAATTAGGACTTAGTATCTCATAACTAGGACTTACTAATTAGGAGTTAGTTTTAGTATAAAACATTTTTTAGCTTCGACACAGATGGCAAGTCCTAATTAGGAGATATTAAGTCCTAATTAGGAGATCACAGCGTGTTTTCGATAGCGAGCACATTTGCATAACATTAATGTATTACACTAGAATATTATGAGTTTTAACAAAATGCAAAGGCACATTTTATGCAATAAACTTTGTTTTATCTCACTGCTAGACGTTCTAATGATGTTCTTTGAAACAACTGCCTGGATAACAAATGTTTCTCATTCACTCATTGTATCCTTCAGCTGTAGATCAGCTTGTAGATTTACGTTGTTCATATTCAAATTCTTGTTCAAAGAGATACGTATGTATGTGCATTTATATTACGGTATTAATTGCGTTATGTCAATTTACTGACCACTTGTAGTATATGGCATGCACAGCCATGTATATGCCATACAAAATGTATGCTCTTTCTCACTGATTAATACTTGTTAAAATGTCTAAATTATACATGTTCAAAGTTGTTTATTTTGTATATATATGTACATGTATTTAAATAAATGTTGTATGTTTACATAAATTACCTTGTACGTGTTGTTGTCTTCATAACATTATATAATCCGCCACAACAAATACAATGAAACCTCTCAAAACCGGACACCCTGTGCGGTTCCCAGGGTGTCCGGTTCAGAGAGGTTTCACTGTAAATCAGGCATCTGATCATTCTGAGCCATAGTTGTGTGCTATGAGATCACGAACAGACATTATCACCTTAGAAAAACGACCAAGAAACTCATCAAAAATTATATCACATGTGTTTTCTTGATGTCCGGTTTAGAGAGCTTCCAATGTATTGGCTAAACGCTGATGGACAGACTGGTTTGGTATACACATAGGGATCCGGTTTGCTTCGGCTGTGGTTAGTATTGTTATATAAACTATGATAACAATTCCAAAGAAAGGCTAAGCAAACCAAATCAACCGAGAGAAACAAACTAGACACTTTAGCATACAGTTGTAGATTTCAGCATACAACAGGCCCGTAGCCAGACCTGTTTGGGGGGGGGGGGGCGGTGGTCGTTTCGAAGGCCGAAGGGGCGTGAGATATCTAGGGGGTCTAAAAAAGTGGACCTCGAGGCTAAAAAAGTGGACCTCGAGGCTAAAAAAGTGGACCTCGAGGCTAAAAAAGTGGACCTCGAGGCTGGGCGGGGGGATTGTCCGACCGCTCCGACCGCTCCGACCGCTCCGCTCCGACCGCTCCGACCGCTCCGACCCGACCGGTCGGAGCGCTCCGACCCGACCGGTCGGAGCGCTCCGACCCGACTGGTCGGAGCGCTCCGACGCCCCCCCCCCCCCCCCCCTGGCTACGGGCCTGTACAGTGAAACCTCTCTAAACCGGACACGTCCCCAGGGTGTCCGGTTTAGAGACAGTCCACTGTACACCAGGCATGTGACCATTCTGGGGGCATACTGATGTATTTCGCAATCATGAACTTGCATTATTACCTGAGATGCGTTGCCAAGAAACATCTCAAAATGAGATCACATTTATTTGATTGGTGTCCGGTTTACAGAAGTTCCACTGTATAACAATACATAAGAAAACCAAAGCCAGTCAAGTAAAGCCGAATCAACCGAATCCCTGTGGTTTTACAGTGGTCGCAGATCTATGCCATCGACCGCATTTCTCATATTTGTGCTCAGCATCGCCGGCGATCAGTCTGCCCATCTGTGCAGTTGGGTCGGATCAGATCCAGAGCTTTTCTGTTATCCATGAAGTTAGATAGATACTTGTATTATTTCAAAATAACAAATTTCCGTAAGGTCGAACATCGCACTTTCACTTTTATCACACATTATTATGGCTACACCATGCTAGACCAATGCCAGGTAATTTTGTACCAAACATCACCACGGTAAGACATTTATTTTTCAATTTAAACACTTTTTTTAAATAGCCAATTTCCGTAATGTCCGGACCTGTAGAACATCCCGAAAAGTGTATTTTGTGTGTGTTTCACGTTTATCACACATTATTATTGCTACATCATGCCAGATCAATGCCAGGTGATTTTGCACCAAAAATTACCACTGTAATTAACACATCTATTTTTTAATTTAAAGCATTTTTTAAAAGTAGCCAACGATATTTGTAGCCATTGGTTGTCGACGAGTTAGCCGTACTTTGAAAGCACTGAGACTAAGCTCATGAATATTCGGCTGCCGTTATGTTAGGAAAATCTGACACATTTTTTTCTATATACATGTATAGTCAGTTTGTGCAAAGTGCATATTTTAAAACTATGTGCATTTGATGGTGGTCTACTGGTGGAAGATGAGAGTAAAGACAGACACAGAGATGGCAGCGTCTACTGTGTCTCGTACACTGATGTTGACAAAACGTTCCATTGTATAACAGTTCGAGGATAGAATGCGTATTTGTAGGAGTCCTGGCTTGCATGTATCAGAGCTCCAGATAAGCTGCGTATTTGCGTAAATACCCAATTAAAATTGCCAAAACCCCAATTGAAATCAGAAGTAGCGAGTATCAAAAAGCAATAACAAATTTGTGGTACCTTTATCATGCTACAGAAGACAATAAACAGACCACAAATATAGCATATTTTTTCTTATTTTCCATGAAAAACACATCTTGGTATTTCATTAGAATTGTCTCCAAGGAGACAATTCTAATGAAATGCCAAGAAATGTTTTCATTTCGAAGCAAATTATTCAATAATTTCTGTCTGTTGATGTGTAAACAGTAGTGTGATTGTATTTTACCCAATTAAAATATTAAAATACCCAATTGCTTCAGATATGATGGAGTGAAAATACTCAATTACTAATTCCTTATCTGGAGCTATGATGTATGTGTAAATGTTTTATAAGAATTGGTATTCCTTGTTATAAGCATGAGGGGTCTCCAGACACAGCCATAATTAGTCTTAAGCGGGTTCTGCGGATTTCGAAAGAGGTCCAGTTTATGGTCTGTAGCATTAGCTACTGAGCTTGTGTTGTACTGTTGACGATAAATCTAGCTGAACGTCTTTGGATTTTTTTATTGGATATGTTGGTGTTCTAAAAATAGTGGATGAATGTACATGTTATTGCCGAACTAATAAAATAGTGTCATGATCTTTAATGGAATTTGCTATGGAGTTTATCCGAGTTTAGCTTACTTTGATGTGTATCATTCTTTCTATTAAAGAGAACATAATTTTCTTAACAATAATTAAATGAACCTATATTTTAATGAGTGAATATCCAGAGCAGAATGTGGGTGCAGGTTATGGGAAAAGAGGTGCCACACATTCCATACGAAGAATGAAAGTAGCAGAGAATAGCAAAATGTGTCGGAAATGGTTAGGTAACATGGTAAAAATCATTGTGGTGGCCCACATATACAGGTTAGAACACACCAAATAGTTTTACTATATAATTTAACCGACTCCCATCCAATAAGAGCAGTCTCTCCTACGTTCACTATTCGTATGGATGCTGTGCGACCTACTTGTACATGATATGCAGCCAGTCTGTACTGGTTCTACGTGAATTAAACAATAGGTTCACTTACTCCTAAGAAAAAATCCAACCTCGTCATACCCCCAATATTATTTGCATTTTTTGGCCACGGAAACTATGTTTACATCACGTGACCAACAGGTTCAGTGTTTTCTTTTAAATGCTACAAATATGCCGAAAACTGGTGTTAAAAGCACCCCAAACTGTTTCTCAAGTGAAACTGGGTAGTAATAGATTAAGCAAAGCAAACTATGTTTGTGATCTCAAAACTCCTGCACTATTATTTTCATACCGGACTACTTCTGCCCCCGGGTGATACCGCGCCATTTGGTATTTTCTAACCTGCAGCGAAAATAAATGGTGTGTTTTAACCGAGACAGCGAGCAGAATTTTAATTCGACACCGGTTGTAATTTATCACTCACTTCCGGGTTTGATTTTGCCAGAAATTTCTCATAAAATGCATGAAATATAAGATTTCAGTCATTAAGGGCATATTTAACTCAGCATACATACTTCATAATACTACAAACAATACACTATTGGTAAGTTTATGCATTACAAACAAAAGTATTACTGGATATTGACTGTTCATTAAATACCTGTTACACCAGTGTCCGTGCTGTACCAGTTCCCGTGATAATATTCCAATAATTTTGACACCGCTAGCCCGCTTTCTGAAAGGTGGATACAGTGATCACAATGACTATCATGTGCTGTACATACATCAATAATCTATATTCATGTTTTCTTAGGCAGTCTCAGAGCTCCAGTTAAGGTGCGTAATTTGACAAACTTGGGGTGAAATTTTGTTATTTCTTCATCAAAAATGGCAAGTTGGGAGTACTTTAAAATCGTCTCATTGAGATGATTCTAAAGCACTCCCAACTTGCCATTGTTGATGGAGAAATAAGAAATTTACCTCCAAATTACGCACCTTAACTGGAGCTCTGAGTTCATATATGGGCCCCGGCCTTCTCGTATTTAGTTATCATGTTATGGAAACACAAGGCTGTAAAAGTTTGGACAGTTTGGTTCTCAGATATCGCCACATCAGAAATATCGCGTCGGGCGTTTTATTGTCTTTGAGAAATAAAATAGTTCTGTAAATTCGCCACATGTACAATACAAAACACTACCATGCAAAAATATGTTAAATCAAATTATGTATGATGAAAATCTGATGATTTTTCACATCTAAAGAGGTTATAATAACTTTATAAAACACATATGGCTACTCGAAAAATAATCAAAATCGGACATCTGAAACAAATAAAATATATTAAAAAAAATCAAACACCTGCTTCACATTTCATGGCCTAGCGTTGCTCATATGCCCGTACCATTTGTAGCAGAGTTTTGGTTCCACATTCTCCCCTTGATGAATAGTGAATCGGATCTGATTCAAATTTTAGCTGTCACTTTTGACACATTTTCTATATTTTTCAACGGAAATAAAATGCAGTCCCGTACTTAAAGATACATGCGGTGGGTATTCCGTAAGCCTCGCTTACTGACAAATCTAGTTTTGCCAGAAAATGTCTCAGATGTCTCCACGACAGTCCAACCCCCATTGATCCCAAGGTCACATACTTAGTCTCTTCACAAAATTTAATATCAGATAAATCTTCTTCTATTTCCTTCGTCGAAAATTCTTACTATTTCATTCATGTGTTCCTGTAAGGGTCTACTATCATGCTGTGAAAATCCATGACCGCGCCGCCCCCGCTAAGCTAAGCGTCAAGGTCACAGACCCACAGACTACACATTTAGGGCTACCTGTGCCCACGCGGAGGGAAGCGGTTAATCCATAAATCCGTAAGTGAATAAACTAATTGTTGATTATCCCATGTTGGTTTGGATATATACATGTATTACATTTTTCAAATTTTTGATCTTTTATTTAATTTCATCAAAATATGACACTTTGTTTCCTCTTAACATTTTTGTCGAGCCCGCTTGCGGAAAGCGAGACATAGTGATCACAATGACGTCCCTGTGTCCGTCCGAAATCTGCGTTAAAGTTTTTAAATACCTTATATCTCTGCAGTCCTAAGTCACATGGACTTGACACTTCATATGCTTATTAGTCATCATCCATATATTCTAGTAAATGGCTTATACTTTCTGTTTCCTTGCTTGGTTCACATTTTACATTCGCATTTGCCCAATGGTCCTCTACTGCCCTGTGACAAATCCACGTTCGTGCCGCCCCCACTAAGCCCAAGTTCTAGGTCACATACTTGGTTCGTTTGAAACCTGAACACTCTGGTAAATGGCTTATAATTTGTTTGCCTGCTCGAATCTGCTTCACATTTCACACACGCATTGCTCCAATGGTCCTCTACCACCCTGTGACAAATCCCCGGCTAAGCACAGAGTCAAGATCACAGGCCCAGACTTGAATTTATTTTTTACATATTTAAGGGTACCTGGGCCCACACGGTGGGTATTCCATAAGCCTCGCTAACTGACAAATCTAGTTCCGCTTACTTTCACAGAACTCTTGATACTTTCACACATGCATTGACACATGCATCTACAAGCGCCGTTTATGCCTGTGTCAAGGCCAATGACTTGGAAAAAATCGCTTACTACCAAATCTAATTATAAGTATTACCGGTGCCACATCGGCGTAAAATGTTTCTTATCGGAAAATACACCGGTTTCCTGACGAGATGCCACTCAGTTCTACTGAGAGTCATCGCATAAACACATTTGTCACCTAGAAATTTTCTCCGGTTGACAGACGAAAATGTGCTTATGCAGTATCTTCTGCATGTAGTTCAATGGGAATTCAGCAAGAATTCAGCGGCTATTTCGACGTGAACCACTTTACGCTGGCGTGGAGTACAGCACCAGTGAGCATAGGGGTTCACCAGTGGTTTGATGTTTCTAATTTCTGCGTAGAAAATCATACATCTTTATCCGAAAATGGGTTACTGGTAGTTGAACAGTAAATACTGGTAAACATAATTATTCTAGCAATGACAGATATTTTGGGGTCAAAGGGTCAAGGAGACGAGGACAACCGTGTGTGGGCTTAATCCTCTTGGTGGATTAACCCTCAGTCATATACTTATTACATCGACAGACTGCAATTACCGCGCTCTAGGAAAAGGTTGTAGGGGCATATTGTAGCCAGTCTGTCTTGTCTGTATACGTGGCTGAAAACTTTAATCCATTTCATGCTGAGGATATGCCATTTTGTTTGCGGAGAATCCTATATATGTTCTTTATATGTGCTTAGAAGTAAATGTTGCGATCATCATCTCGTTGAGACGGTTCAAATGAGTGGTCACAACTTTTACTTTAACTTTAAGATAAAATTAAAATATTTAAAGAAAATCGTAAATGGGATAAGTTTGGGATGCTGATTTAAAAAGTGACCTTACTCCCATACAGGTTTATACAGGTTTACAAGCAGTGTAGTCAAAATGTTGAACACATACATTGTACCTACTGTTCCGTCGGATCATTACCAAACTTCATCAATAGCTTCCACACATTGATGGCTATCCACCCAGTGTCATTTGGGTGACATTGACCTTGGTGTCAAAACAATTTTCGATGTACATCCCAATATTGAATATCTCCTGATCCGTTTGTCGGATCATTACAAAACTTACATGTAGCTTCCGCACGCTGATGGTTATTTGGGTGACCTTAACATTGGTGACCTTGTCTATCGTGGGTGAGACACTCACAAGTGATCGCTCATAATGGCACAAATTGCCTCATACATGCACCAGGTATTATGTTTGCTTAAAAAGTGCTTGAAGTATGGCCCATATATATGATATTTACATGTATGAATATCTACAAAAGAATTCTATCATGCACACATGAACCCATGCTGGGCTTTGAGGTGTGTTAGTATCTATGTCATATTCTAGTGCATGGTATATGAGCGTTTGAACACGGGATTAACCCTTAGACCGTTACACACAACAATTATCATCTGCTGTTGCTTTTATATCTTGCCTTATTTCTCAATAAAAAACATGGTGCTGTCAAAGCATGTTTTTGATGATAAAAATGGAAAATATAAAATAAACAGCAGACGACAACAAAATTAAGATAGTAAAATGTTTGTACATGTAAGTGCAGAATTAGAATTGTCTGCAAATTTCAATTGATGGATTCTTAATGTAAGTGCAGAATTAGAATTGTCTGCAAATTTCAATTGATGGATTGTTAATGTAAGTGCAGAATTAGAATTGTCTGCAAATTTCAATTGATGGATTGTTAATGTAAGTGCAGAATCTAGAATTGGTCTGCAAATATCAATTGATGGATTGTTAATGTAAGTGCAGAATTAGAATTGTCTGTAAATTTCAATTGATGGATTGTTAATGTAAGTGCAAAATTAGAATTGTCTGTAAATTTCAATTGATGGATTGGTTTAATGTAAGAGCAGAATTAGAATTTTCTGTAAATTTCAATTGATGGATTGTTAATGTAAGTGCAGAATTAGAATTGTCTGCAAATTTCAATTGATGGATTGTTAATGTAAGTGCAGAATTAGAATTGTCTGCAAATTTCAATTGATGGATTGTTAATGTAAGTGCAGAATTAGAATTGTCTGCAAATTTCAATTGATGGATTGTTACTGTAAGTGCAGAATTAGAATTGTCTGCAAATTTCAATTGATGGATTGTTAATGTAAGTGCAGAATTAGAATTGTCTGTAAATTTCAATTGATGGATTGTTAATGTAAGTGCAGAATTAGAATTGTCTGTAAATTTCAATTGATGGATTGTTAATGTGAAATTTACACACTCTCATAATTTTGCACTTACAAACATTTTAGTCGTACAAAGCTTAGTGAAACGGCCCCCAGCTGTGTAAATAATTATGTACATGTACTTGTATAGTCCGCAGACGATAACTTGCTACTTGTTTACCAACAAACCGGTCATCACAAAACACAGAATAGGTGAGACAGGTAAATACACTTGTGCCTGTATTCCTTTTCAATATTGATCTTGAGATTTGTCATCAAGTCTTTTGTAGTCCAGTGGTTAGAGTGACGGATATCAATGCCGTGGGTCGTGAGTTCGAGTTTATGTTTTTTCATACATATATTTTTATTTTGTTTATATTTTAATATATATTTCCTTTTTATGTGTGTTGCTCTAACTTACAAATTGCATTAACTAAGCATGATATATTTTGCATGTAGAACGTTAGTCTCACTTTGAAGAAAATTAATAACTAAATGCACATTTCATATGTGTCTACATGAAGAATCTGGGATTATTTTCTGGCCGATCATGTTGTATTGAGGTCATACAGCAATAGTGATAACCCTCGCTGTTTCACATACTTCCCTCGTCAGCAACCAGTCATAAAAAGAACAGAATGATGTGACGAAAGTAATGCGTTTTGTGAGGTTCGAACTCTCGACCAGTTAAAATGAGCAAAAGTTCTGCAAACGTATGGATATTCTCCCGCTTCGATACCACTGAGCCACACTACATGTCTATTTTGCGCACCAAGATATTGACATACATGCACGTGCACTCTATCGTGTAGTTATTATGCACGAAAACGAGGCTATGGTATGATAAAACACCTGGTCTACCTATATTTGGACTCATCGATTGACCTCCAGCAACTTATTATCGTCTGTCATTTATAGCTCTATTTTAGGTTATGCAATTATTTACATGTTAGTATATTGTGAACTGACTCTTATTTATATTTATGTAAGCTAATCCAGTTACAAGCATTTGCCATAAGGTGCTTATATGGCTGTTATATTGTCCCGTTTGTATTTGACCTTTACTATTTTGTTGATGTGTAATGCAGTTGGTATGTCCAATATTGTGCGATACGGTCTGTGATATTGCCATATTACCAACTGTTTCTATTTCGCTTTGAGCTATCAGTTTCATGTTGACTTGTGTATGTTCTATTTCTGGATAATATTTGTAATAGTGGACTCAAATGTGTTCGTGACTGGAGAAACGGGGCTTATGTGATTTGTGACCAGCGTAACTCCTGATCAAATAGCACACTCCCATAGTCTGATAACCATCTGTACTGCGTGTTACAAGCATGACGGGTGTTTCATTGATGGAATGGTGAACAGTGTAGATCCTTGCGGATGCACAGGCTGAACTGGATATACACTGGTCCAGGTCGCAAAACCCATAAGCCCCATTTTTTCAGTTACAGTCATACATTATAAATGGCATACAGGAAGTAGGATAATTTGACGAGATAATCAGTTTCTTGTATTCTCTATGTTGGTATAACAGGTCTCCAGATAAGCTGCGTATATTTGCTTAAATACCCAATTAACAATGCCAAAAACCCAATTGAAATCATAAGTAGCGAGTATCAAAAAGCAATAAAATGGTACATTTATCATGCTGCAGAACACAATAAACAAACCACAAATATAGCATATTTTTCTTATTTTCCATGAAAACACATCTTGGTATTTCATTAGAATTGTCTCCAAGGAGACAATTCTAATGAAATGCCAAGACATGTTTTCATTTCGAAGCAAACTATTCAATACTTGCTGTCTGTTGATGTGTAAACAGTAGTGTGATTTCATTTTACCCAATTAAAGTTTTGAAATACCCAAATGCTTCAGAAATGATGGAGTGACAATACTCAATTACTAATTCCTTATCTGGAGCCCTGGTATAAATTACTCAACACATTTGGAATACACTATTTCAGGTATGAAATTTTAAAAATATTACTTTTTTGTTTTTATTTTGTTTGTCCGACTGTCTGTGTGTCCGTGGGCCCGGTTAAGAAGTTAAGACGGTATCACCGTCTCGATGAGACGGTTCAAATGGTGGTCATGACATACTTCTATGAACATATAATTATGTAAAATATTTGGGATTTTCCATGAACAAAATGCCGTATCATGAGCGTGAAATGGGTTTAAATAATTACATGTTAATTACTGGTGATATTTTTCGGCATGTGTGTTACAAAATATCCATCAATGATTTATTTGTTGCATTGATGTCATATCTTGGACACAGCGCTCCAGATAAGGAATTAATAATTGAGTATTGTCACTCCAACATTTCTGAAGCAATTGGGTATTGCTAATTGGGTAAAATTAAATCACCCTACTGTTTACACATCAACAGACAGCAATTATTTAATAGTTTGTTTCGAAATGAAAACATCTTGGCATTTCATTAGAATTGTCTCCATGGATGTGGAGACAATAATGAAATACCAAGATGTGTTTTCATGGAAAATAAGAAAAATATGCTATATTGGTGGTCTGTTTATTGTTTTCTGCAGCATGATAAAGGTACCACAATTGTTCTCATTTTAATTGGGTATTTACGCAAATACGCAGCTTATCTGGAGCTCTGCTTGGACACATATACTTATTGTGTACTAATCCTAAAAACTGCACTTGATGAAGCTACATGTATGTATTGATACCTACTAAATAATTTATGATGGTGCTTATTTTATTTAATACTGGTGAAAACACATCAATAAGTCCCCTTTTCTTGTGATTCAAATGTCGGGTAGTTTAGTGAATTGTGTTGTAGATTTAACATTACAAGTTTGAATTTTCTAACAGTATTAACCCTTTCAATACTCGAGACCTGTTTCCTAATATTTGCAAAATATTGTTTAAACTAATATTTGCAAACAATGTCGATCATGATGAGCCGGCTCGTAACGAGCCGTCTCATCAAGATCTACACCATTTGTGGATATTATTTAATTTTCACAAAATGAACCTTCTTTTCTTCATACTGTTTCTGTCTTAATCTTAACCCTTAGACCGCTATCTTATTTTTTTTTGTCGTCTTCTGTTTATTTTTATTTTCCATTTTTATCATCAAAAACATGCTTTGACAGCACTTTATAACAATTTACAACATGCGTTGACAGCTCTTCAGAATCATTTCCATTGGAAATGATTCTGAAATTGGAAATGATTCTGAAATGCTGTCAAAACATGTTTTTATTGAGAAATAAGGCAAGATATAAAAGCAACAGCCGACGACAATTGTTGTGAGTAGCGGTCTAAGGGTTAAGATCAAATATTCAGATACTTAGGGGTGGAAAAGTTAATTTAGTAATGACGACCTATACCACAGGTTCAAGTAACGGACCGTGGTCTATAAATACATTAAATATGCCTAAAAGCATGAATAAAATTTAATGAAGAAAAAAAAAGAAAAAATTTACCCCCTCCATCTAATCATATGATTAGATGGAGGGGGTAATTTTTTTTTTTCTTCTTCATTTATTCATGCTTTTAGGCATATTTAATGTATTTATAGACCTCGGTCCGTTACTTGAACCTGTGACCTATACTGGTTGTAGGTTGCAGGCTGTGGGGTGTTCTCATTTTCATGACGACATGGGAAGAAAGATTACTGACTTAGGAGCTGGTTGTACCTGTGTCGCTAATGTACTCTACACGCAGGTAGATTGAGATATAGTCGTGTCAGTATCACCGGCGGAATTTACCTCGTACATTAACATATGAAAATATATTTCAATAAATAGCATTGAAATAGGATTTATTGGTATTTGTAAGAAATTTTGTTACAGGAATGTAGTTATTTTTCGGATATACTGGATTTGTATATATTAAGGTTTTCACAGGTTATAGGGTGAAAGTGATCTTTTTTTCAGATTACCTTCTTGTTTTACCAGTGTTTCTTTTTATCTATTTTTGGTGCCATGTCAAATCTTCAAAAGTTTCCTCTTTTTTTCCATTTCTCAAATAAAAATATGTCGGGAGTAAAATGATGTAAAAAAATAATCTTGTTTACTATTATCTATCACTATTCCCAATTTCAAAGTCACGGGCAGAAATCCCCAAATATTGAAAAAGATATGTGCCATATAATAACCCAGCTGACGTTTACAAATTCAAAAATAATATCTAAAATTTCCATCATTCGACTTCAAGAAGCATTTCGTGTAGGGCGGTTGAATTTTTTTTATCTCCGAGATTTATTTATGTGGGTAAATTAGTGTTTAGCAATAAAAACTGCAATAAAAACAGTGGCCCCTGGATCCATTACATAGCGTGATACAGGGCTCCAGTGATACAGGGCTCCAGATAAGGAATTAGTAATTGAGTATTGTCACTCCCATCATTGCTGAAGCAATTGGGTATTTCAAAATTTTAATTGTAAAATAGAATCACACAACTGTTTACACATCAGCAGACCGCACTCATTGAATAGTTTTCTTCTAAATGAAAACACATCTTGGTATTTCATTAGAATTGTCTCCTTGGAGACAATTCTAATGAAATACCAAGATGTGTTTTCATGGAAAAATAAGAAAATATGCTATATTTGTGGTATGTTTATTGTTTTCGGTAGCATGATAAAGATACCACAAATTTTTCATTGCTTTTTGATACTCACTACTTCTGATTGTAATTGGCAATTTTAATTGGGTATTTAAGCAAATACGCACTTTATCTGGAGCCCTGGCGTGATGTATCTATCATACTACATTGGTATGACCTGTGGGTTGCAATACATCCTACTAAAATAGGGTTTTTAATACATTTTTGTGGGAGGTTGGGAGGGTATTTCATGCTGAGGAAAACCCTGAGCATTATTCTTATTTCTCACCAAAAGTATATGATGATGCCATTCATTAGAACCGTCTCATTGAGATGGTTCAAATGAGTGGTAACAACAAATACTTTTTGTGAGAAATTAAGAGAATAATTATATTTTTGTAAATTTTGATAGCTGTGAATTTGTAGCTGACCATGAATTCATCCTTACTTGGATTCATACCTGAACTGTGTATTTGAGATAAATGTATTTGTAAGCATGGTTGATATGATAGGGTCCTTTGTGTTTTCTCACATGTGGTGGGTGGAAGATCATAGATGGGAGCATGTGATGGGTAATTTAGCGATCAGGATTCATCCTTACCTGTATCCAGAATGGAGACCAGGGGCCCGTTTCACTAAAACTTCTTAGGACTAAAATGTTTGTACATGTAAGTCCAAATTTAGGATCGTCTGGAGATTTCAATAAATGTAAATCCAATAATTGTTTTCAAGAAAACACTGTTAATGTGAAATTTACAGACTTTCATAATTTTGCACAACTAAAATTGAACATTTTAGTCGTACGAAGTTTAGTGAAACGGCCCCCTGGTTTGGCCTTCAGGAACATCTTTGACATTCTTATTGTGACAATTTAATCTGGTTATACCCCTTATATGAGTAATACAATCATTTGTAATCTTATTACGTTTAAGGGAAGGGGCCAAGTGACTTTGGTGTGGTGTGGTGTGGACCTAGCACCACGTCAGGTTATTCTAATGTCAGGGCTGAATATATATGGGCCGCGCCATACGAAAACCAGGCTTAATGACAACGTTATGGAAAGCGGTAAACGATGTCGGAAAAACGACAATTCAAATTGTCTAACATCGCCATAAAAGTTCACATTTTGCCCTCCCATTTACGTTTACTGGTGTCAGTTAACATTAAGTGTGAATAGAAAACGGAAAATGATAACTTACTGAAAGTTTCACTAATATGAGACGCGATGCCTTGTACCTGAGTACACATATTATGACGTCATGACTTGACATCACGTACTTGTGACGTCACTGAACGTGAATACATGTTTGACGTTATGGTCACGGTGTCGTGACAAAATATTATAGCAAGGATACTTGCACGAGTTCCTCGCAGCATCAATGACTGAGAAATGCTCAAGGCGCTGTACATTGTCGCCTAACTGTCGTTCTTTCACATTGTCACTCTTTTTCGTTGTTTGTCCTTATGAATTCAAAATGGTGAACGCATAATTTAACTGGTTACATATCAGCGAAGTCTTTGATTCATAAATAATCTTAAATATTAACAGCCTAATGTATGTAAACGATATTACCATCTATTATCGTAGTAAATTGAGACTTTTGAACAATTCTATCCAGTACTTAGCGAACGATATGCCATTTAATTCCACTCATTTTATCATAAACGGAGGTAGACACGCAGCTATGTAATTACATATATATCCGGTGTTTGTATTGAATTTGACAAAATAAATGCATCAACATCTCTCTAATAGATTCAGAATCATTGATTTCAGTGCAGCTTCAAGATTTTTGTTTGTGTATAAGCAATACATAATGCACAAAACACACAGTGAGGTCGGTGGAGTTTTTCGAAAAGTCTTGAAACAATAATTTGATGGTCATAAACTTGCTTTTCATACCATTTGTAGTATCAAATCATCAGCTTATCACTTGACTGCATAATAATGGATATCAGGTGATGGTAATGTGATCCTCAAGAAAGACACACCGCGACAATTATAAGGTATCACGCTAGCACATCTGCCCGACGTCGTGTTTTGTCAAGTTAATGTTATAAGCGGCCTACTGCCTACTTTAAAATATGTCGTCGCATAGGAAATCTTAAATAATGTCGCTATTATTCCCCGAAATTATTTCAGACAGCAGCAAACAACAGGGAAACGCCAACACTTCTCACTGTGCCTTGTTTGAAAATTATTCATACAAAATTACGTTACTTGGGCCGCAATCCAAAACATGACGTTACATTAGCAACTGCAACACGAGCCATGAACATTATTTTCATACTTTGTCTTCGCCTAATGGGAGACACTTGGCCAGGCTACGAGATATCCAAATTTGGTTGACATGCGATAAAAGATGACAAATCTATAGGACATGTCCGGGTATTTTATCAACACCTCTTGTATACGCCATTGATAAAGATGTCGTAATTTCGACGTCATTGATCTAAAACGTCATATAAGTTTTTACCACGCGTCATAAAAGTACTTCTAAAATGAAAAATAATTGGGATACATTGATAATTTAGGCGGCATATGGCTTTTAAAAGATGTACAATTCAGAATACGCGAAAAAGTAAAAACTGAAATTTTTGTCATTAAGCCCGGTTTTCGCACGGCGCGGCTCCTATTTATTTCAATATAAATATTCTGTTCTGATTTTGGGAATTTCTCTCCAATGTAGCAGGTGACATGCTGGATTGAACCCGTTTGCCTGGCTTTAAATGACCTTAGCTGTTGACAGGCCGTTAAACACCAATAAATCAAATTCAATTTCTCACATGTGACTTTGTGATCAGTCCTTATTTGCTTAGTTCACTCCTGCAGTATGATAAGGATCTACTTCATCCTTTGCAGTGTCTTTCACTGATTGAATGGCAAACAATGTAGACCCTGATATGCACGCAGCCGATCTTAGTCTACACTGGTCCAAAAAGGCCACAATCCCCATTTCTCTAGTCTCAGGCACATGCATCAAATACATGGAGATTATATTCCTTTACCGGAGGGTCAATATTTCTTAGTTTAAACATAGTGTATTGCATATAAGTACAATGGGCTTGGGCTACAAGTTCTCACAACATTAGTTACAGCCCTTACCAAATACAGCCCTTACCCAATATTTCTTATACCAGCCATGAATAATTAATGTCTTATTGACTGTTAGTCACATATTTGTTTATTGATTGATAGGTCATCGATTCTCATGTGTTGGATGATATATGTGGCTGTGACTGGAGAAATGGGTCATGAGTTTTGCGATCAGTGTAGATCCAGATCAGACTGTGCATCCGCACAGTCTGATCAGGATCTGCACTGTTCGCCATTCCATCAATGAAACGTCCGTCATGCTTCTAACAAGTAATATGGATTAGCATCAGGCTACAGGAGTGTGCTGTTTGATCATTAGCTACATTGGTCACAAATTGTGTAAGCCCCATTTCTCCAGTCACAGTGACATACATACGATATATCACTATTCAGCTGTTCTGCCCTGTGTGTGTGTGTACAGAAGGAATATAATTATAGGAGGCACAAATGTTTATCAAACCATTATGTTGTTAAGGTAAAATTTTGTGTATACATATGTTTTCTAATTTGAAAATCGCAAACGAAAGTTGATTATTGATAATATTTGTTGTTTTCAGTGAGATATTGATTTAATTTTTTGTCCAGTGAACATCAAACGTTGCATTTTCATGAGTAGTGAGTCCGCGACTGAAAATAAAATAATTTGGTGTTCGCGCGATGAAACATAAACTGACGTTACACTGAAAACGACAATTGCCGTATGTCCAATTTCTCCACCTTATCTACTGCTGGGTCAGTTTATTTATTGTGGTCCCACTGTAGCCGATTTCATCAAAATTGCAAAGTATACTTATCTAGCAAAGTATACTTTGAGGGAGTAATCATTTATTTTTACCGAAATGCATTATTTCATATAGAACTAAAGACTGCATATATTTGATGATTAAAAGTATGCAGAATTATTATACTGAATTTATTACATTATCACAGCCAAAATGACTGTGATAATGTAATAAATTCAGTATAATAAAAATTAATAAATTTATCCTGAAATTGAAAATTTCTCCCTCAAAGTATACTTTGCTAGATAAGTATACTTTGCAATGTTGGTGAAATCTAATTGGGCCACTATACAGTTATGACAAGTTTTGAATTAGGATAATACTTGATGCAGAGTACATATGAAGATTAGCATGTTAACTCATTAAAGTATATGGATACAATACTTTTTATTGAACTAATTATTTTGTTTATTTCTCCATAAAAGTACATTTTGTTACCAATCATTTGAATGGTTCATATGAGTGCTAACAACAAATACTTTCAAATTGAAATAGAGAAAAGAGTGAAAAAGAATTCTCCACTAAATGTTCATGTACATTGTATATACATTGCAGACCGATAATGGAGGAAGGGATCTCGAACCACACAGAGGTGGGCTCGCCGGGGCGGGTTAAAGACGAGGGCCTAGTGCCACCCGCGGGTCGGGTGGATATAGCCCAGTTTGTTGTCGAGGTGGAGAAGTTCAACCGCATGATAGAGCCGTTTGCCTTTGTTCTCTATCTGTGGGACGACGTTAGAAGGTATGTATGGGAAAATGTCCCCCCCCCCCCCCCACTCAAACCTCCAGAGAAGTTCTACCGCATGATAGAGCCGTTTGCCTTCATTCTCTATTTGTGGGACGATGTCAGAAGGTATCAGGCGCGGATCCAGGATTTCGGGTTAGGGGGGGCGTAACTATTTTGCAATACTTGACTATATTATCGAACGTGCTAGGGGGGTCCGGAGGCATTCCCCCCCCGGAAATTTTTTGAAATCTACATCGCGTTTCCTGCGTTCTGGCGCATTTTGGAGCAAAAAAACCCCAATAAACAATAAATTCACAACGCGAACGTAGAAACGTGCCTTGTAACTTGCAAAAAATCTTTACTCGGCGAATTTTAGGGGGGCCGCGCGCCGGGTCCGCCCCCCCCCTGAATCCGCCCTTGGGTATGTATGGGAAAATGCCCCCCCTTCGTTCTCTATTTGTGGGATGATGTCAGAAGGTTTATATGAGGAAATGTCCCCTCGCCACCAACCGCCCCCTCCCCACACTTATAGCTCCAGATGTATTGGTGTATTCAAGTTAAGATGAACCGCATGATAGAACCATTCACTTTTGTTCTGTATTTGTAGGACGATGTCAGAAAGTATATATGGGAAAATGTCACTCCTCCCCCCACCTGCACACCCCCACTCAGAGCTCCATATAAGGCGTGTATTGGTGTATTTTACTCCTTTCAAGTTAAGATCAACTACATGATAGAGCCTTTCACTTTTGTTCTGTATTTGTGGGAGAAATCAGAAGATACGTTGCAGTGTCTCATATTCAAAGGGACACTTTCCCATGTTGGGCCCCTTCCCCATGATAGGTCAATGGGAGATTCCCATATGTGGCTGTGACTAGAGAAATGCCGCTTTAAAATTGGATTTGTAACCAGTGCAGCTCTTGATTACATAGTACACTCCTGTAGCTGGATAACGATGTATGTTGGTTGTTAAACGCCTGATGAGTGTTTCATTGATGGAATGGCGAACTGTGTAGATCCTGATCAGACTGTGCGGATGCATAGGCTGGTCTGGATCTACACTGGTCGTAAAAACCCATAAGCAACATTTCTCAAGTCACAGCCACATATTTATGTTGAGGGCCATGGCCAATTTGAGTTGGGGAAAATTTCATAGGACTATGTTGTCCTGGCTTTTCTGCTTATAGTTAGTTACATTATATCATACGTTCCGCTTTGCATTTTCATTTTTTTGTCAAACGCCACACGAGGTGAAATTGGCTAATGGCTTGAACACACAAAGATGGCCAAGTTGGCCATTCCATGTGCCGTATATGATACAGCAACAAGGCAATGCTCACATATATGTTATACATGTACATATATTCCATGACATTTAGGAAGCAATCATCTTTGAATCAAACGATGATCAGGCATAGAAAGGGCCCTTAATATTCTTCTAATTGAATGACGATTATTTTTATGAAACTTTGCGCAGCAAATGCAAACATGTTTGTAATTTATTGTACAGATTGCTTTAATCTCATTTTTTGACGAAGAATCAGTTTCCGTCAATGCAAATAAATTGAATGTGAATATAAGAAGTAAACGGTGCTCGATTCTTTGTGAAAGTTATAAGGTTTTTGTCGCGCCTGCTTTATTGTCGCGCCTGCTTTAGCAGAGGCGTGACTATAGTCGTCGTATTTTTTGTCGCGCCTGCTTTAGCAGAGGCGCGACTATAGTCGTCGTATTTTCCGTCGTCGTCCGCGTCGTCCGGTTTTGTTGTAAGGCAAATGCGTTAAAGTTATTGTTTTTTCACAATATCTCTTTTAACCCCTTGCCAGACATTGATAATATTTCACATCAATGTTTGTCTAGGGATGATGCTTCATTACGCACACCCCCACATCCAAATTATCAAGGTCAAGGTCATTTATTTACTTGTAATGTTCACCGGTGTAACAGAAATACGTTAAAGTTATTGTTTTTCACAATATCTCTTTAACCCCTTGCCAGACTTTGATAATATTTCACATCAGTGTTTCTCTACGGATGATGCTTCATTACGCACACCCCCACATCCAAATTCTCAAGGTCAAGGTAATTTATTTACTTGTAATGTTCACCGGTTTTGTTACAGAAATGCGTTAAAGTTATTGTTTTTTCACAATATCTCTTTAACCCCTTGCCAGACATTGATAATATGTCACATCAATGTTTGTCTAGGGATGATGCTTCATTACGCACACCCCCACATACAAAGTCTGAAGGTCAAGGTCATTTATTTCCTTGTAATGTTCACTGGTTTTGTAACAGAAATGCGTTAAAGTTATTGTTTTTTCACAATATCTCTTTAACCCCTTGCCAGACTTTGATAATATTTCACATCAATGTTTGTCTAGGAATGATGCTTCATTACGCACACCCCCACATCCAAATTTTGAAGGTCAAGGTCATTTATTTACTTGTAATGTTCACCGGATTTGTAACAGAAATGCGTTTAAAGTTATTGTTTTTTCACAATATCTCTTTAACCCCTTGCCAGACATTGATAATATTTCACATCAATATTTGTCTAGGGATGATGCTTCATTACGCACACCCCCACATCCAAATTATCAAGGTCAAGGTCATTTATTTACTTGTAATGTTCACCGGTTTTGTAACAGAAATACGTTAAAGTTATTGTTTTTTTCACAATATCTCTTTAACCCCTTGCCAGACTTTGATAATATTTCACATCAATGTTTGTCTAGGGATGATGCTTCATTACGCACACCCCCACATCCAAATTCTCAAGGTCAAGGTCATTTCTTTACTTATAATGTTCACCGGTTTTGTAACAGAAATGCGTTAAAGTTATTGTTTTTTCACAATATCTCTTTAACCCCTTGCCAGACATTGATAATATTTCACATCAATGTTTGTCTACGGATGATGCTTCATTACACACACCCCCACATCCAAATTCTCAAGGTCAAGGTCATTTATTTACTTGTAATGTTCACGGTCAAATGCCTCGGTAGGCGCGACACCGCTTCCATGGCGGAATTCTTGTGTTATGAACTAAGTATTTGTGCAACCATAAACATGCAAGTCATCATCGTTGGTGTGCTATATATCAATTAATCTGTCCATTTGTTACGAAGATTTTAACGAAAATCAGAGCTCCAGATAAGCTGCGTAATTGCTTAAATACCCAATTAAAATTGCCAAAAACCCAATTGAAATCAGAAGTAGCGAGTATCAAAAAGCAATAACAAATTTGTGGTACCTTTATCATGCTTAGGAACCAATAAACAGACCACAAATACAGCATATTTTGCTTATTTTCCATGAAAACACATCTTGGTATTTCATTAGAATTGTCTCCAAGAGGAGACAATTGTAATGAAATGCCAAGACATGTTTTCATTTCGAAGCAAATTATTCAATAATTGCTGTTTGTTGATGTGTAAACAGTATGGTGATTTTATTTTACCCAATTAACATTTTAAAATAACCAATTGCTTCAGAAATGATGGAGTGACAGTACACAATTACAAATTCCTTATCTGGAGCTCTGGAAAATCTACTGTAACAATGACTTCAAAGAATACATCAAGTCTGAAAACCTCGTACGGAAACCATGTGATTCCATACCCTGTGCATTGATTCAATACACAGGGTATGTGATCACATGGTTTCACATAGAAGATAACGCCATCTGTGGGAATTAAAACACATTCAATACTATTGAATGTGTTTTAATTCCCACAGATGGCGTTATATTCTATTGACTGATACTGTGTATGGTGTGCAATTCCTTCTTCCACTGACACCTTATGGAGTTGTCCCCCTTCTTCCACTCACCCCTATTAGAGTTAGCCCCATTCTTCCAGTGACCGCCTCAATTCGTGATATAAGTAGCACTTGTATTGAATATTTTCTGTCTTCATATTATATGAATGAATGGACTTTTCCAAGTTTATATCCCCGATAAATTCCACAAAAAGTCCATTCATTCCTTATAATTCCAGCATTTGAAATAAATTCATCAAGAAAATGTGTTTATTTTCCGTTTTCTTAAGAATTGTTTTAACTGCGCCTCACGGTTATGGAAAGTAGTTTGGCGTGGGAGTTTACTGGGATATATATTTTGGACAGAGACTTGCTACGGGCCAATCAAATGTTAGGGAATTGTGTAGATATTTGTGTGCTGGAATTATTGACCGATATTGACCGATATTGACTGCAACTGTGTGTAACCTAACCCCTTATTGAGTTATCCCACTTCTTCCAGTGACCGCCTCAATTTGTGCTATAAATATCACTTGCATTCACAGACGACCTTACCCGACAATGACTTCCGCGGTGTATAACTCACCCCTGATGGAGTTAGCCATTTTCTTGCACTGACCCCTTTCAATTCAGAAGTATTACTTCTGTGCTCTATCTCCACAGATGGCGTTACCCGATATTGACTGTGATACTGTGGATCGTGTGCAACATTGGCTGTCTTATTCTCACACAAGGTAAGCTGTGCTCGATGTGGTCTTGTCAAATTGTAGGGCTCAGTGGAAGAAGGGTGTTTTCTTTCATTGACCCCTACAATAGCAGAAGGCATGACTATAGTCGCCGCTTTTTCCGTCGTCGTGCGCATCGGCGTCATCGGCAAACAAATGTCAAACAGTTTGTACATGTTTCGTCATCATGATATAACTTAATGTTACTTGATGGATGGCTTCAATATTTGGAAACTTTTTACATGCGAGCATTTGGAACACACTTATACCACCATGAACATAGCCTTGACCTTTTTGACCTTCACATGGTCACATGAACACTTAGCCATTTTTTGTTTACGTCATAAAGTTTCTTCATCATGATATAACAATAAGGTTACTTGCAGACATATTTGTATTGCATCATTACACTGATGTTGTTCTTTGTTTTAAATCATGTACAAAACTACTCTTGTTAACATTTCATTGGTCGAACAGCATCTGTTCGACCAATGAAATGTCAACAAGAGTAGTTTTGAATTGACCGATACCCAGACATGCTATATCTAGTCCTTGCAGGATAGGACAATTTGTTATCAGTCATTATGTATTTGGTCAATGCAAAGCCTGTGACCTGGTACATGTGTCTCTAGTGAACAATGCAATTACTGGTGCCATTATTGTTTCAATATGTATTCCTACGCCAGTTGTAAAGGTGTGCATTAGAAATAGGTTAACCGCATTGTAATTTTGAAATTTGCAACGTATATCAGAAAATGATAGGTCGGAAAACATGTTTAATGGCTCTGCTAGCGCGTAGCCATTAAACAGATTTTCCGACCTATCATTTTCTGATATACGCTGCAAATTTGAAAATTACAATACAGTTAACCCTATATTTGGTCAATGCAAGGCCTGTGACCTGATACATATATGTTTCTAGTGAACAATGCAATTACTGGTGCCATCTGGTGCCACATGTCTGCTCAGAAACACAATTGTAGCCGAAATATTCTTGTAATTATCGCCCCTGATACATTTCAGCGGCCATGTTTACGTTGATGTCATTGGTTGTGATCACCATAGCGACCGCGTGCCTGGTGCAGCTCCACACGCGACTGTTTGATAGGTTTCTCCCAGAGACAACACAGACGGACCCGTGGTCAGACGAACCAGTGGACGAACATTCGGCCCTACAGACGGTCAGAGACTTCAAGTTCAGGTAGATGGATGGTATTGACCTAGATAGGTTTCCAAACTTTTAAAACTTCCCTTACAACACAGGCTTGATAGAATGGCGAATAGTGCAGGTCCTGATCAGAATGTGCAGATGCACTGGTCGTAGAACCCATAAGCCCAATTGCAGTCCGATATTTAAAAGAGGTAGGTAATTTGAGGTTGGAAAATGTTTTCTTTATATGAGCTCAGAAATATATGTTGCGACCACCATTTATTTGACTGAGTAATCACAATATATACTTTCATTGAGAAATATGCTTGTTAGAAGCATGACAGGGCAGATCCTGGTCAGACTGGTCGCAAAACCCATAAGCCCCATTTCTATAGTCACAGCCACATTCAACAAGGTTCACCCATACAGGAATCCTGATATCCATGGTTTATCCCGTCAACACAGTGCGTATGTGCCGTGAAACACTGTGCCGTGAAACATTTTTGATATCCAGTCAATACTATTTTTGCATTTTACAGCCATTTGTAGGTGTTGACAGGATAAACAGAATAGTAGGTTAGTGCCGTTAGTTCCATTCACGGCACTAACCTACTATTCTCTATTTATCCATCGGGATTGGTTTAGTGGAAATCAATCTTGTATTTCACAATGATGGAATAATAAACAACGTAAATTTATTTGCAGCCTGATGCAGATGCACGACTTTGTGTTAAAATGTAACGAGTACCTGAAGTACTTCTACTCCTTACTGCGATGGGATGTGACCAGACCATCTCTGAGGTGAGTATAAACACTTCAGAGAAACACAATTCATTTGTTGACGTCATGTGACATAATAATAAATGTTTAAATGTGACAGACACTGCAGAGCAATATTCCTGCTAGTCTGGCATGAGCCGAGCCTGATAAACTTGATATCAAAATACAGTAGCCTAGTATTCTATTTATCAGGTAACGTTTTATGCTAAAAGATGATTATTTTGTTTCCACTTATTGATGCTTCTAGGTATATTTGATGTACAGTGGAACCTCTCTAAACCGGACGCCTTGAGAGGTCCTTAGGGTGTCTGGCTTTGAGATGCTCCGCTGTAATTCAGGTAGATGACCAACAGTAATTTTGTGAAGACTTATAGATTAATACTCTCATCCCCACAAGCCATTGCTATAAAACCTATATTCAATTTGTGAAGCACAAAGGAGGCAGCCATTTTCCAAGATGTAAAAATGAAGTCTGGTCCTAATATTATAGAAATTCAGAAATATACACTTGCTTTACCTCTAAAATGTTGAAATACGAAATATTCAAATTCATGAAGTACATTATTGTACTGAAATATAATAATATATTCCTCCATTCCCTTTTCAGCTCATCTAACAGCCATCCCATGAGACATAATGTGCATAAATTTCCCTCATAACTTACAAAAGTCCTACGCTACGACATATTTCTAACAGCCATTCTCATGTTCCTTTGTTAGCCATTAAACATTTGTTTCTTTCTTTGCAGGTTCCACATAGAACTGTGTGTGTTTTTGTTGTGCCTAGTCGTCGTGCCAACAAGATGGGTGTTTTTCTTAATGACAAACTGGTTTTTCCTGGCAACCGATGATGTTTACCATGGTAACTGTTTATGATATTCTTTCTTTTATCATTTTAATGATTTTGTAGTGACCAAACTTTAATGTGTATCCAATAATTCCAATAAAAGCGTTTGTTTTGATGAGCTTGTTTGCTAGGAGCTCTCAAAGTGTCTATTTATCCATGAGTGTGTAACCTATTCACCTCTACATATATGTGGTTGGAGAAACGAGATTATGGCATTTGTGACCAGTGTAGATCTTGATCAAATAGCACACTTGTTTAGATATGTATTGGTTGTTACAAGCATAATGGGTGTAACATCGATGAAATGGCGACCAGTGCAGATCCTGATCAGACTGTGCGGATGCACAGTCTGATCTGGATCTACACTGATCGCAAAACCCATTAGCCCCATTTCTCCAGTCACAGCCACATATGTACTCAACTCTTCCATGTTAGTTCAGACTGTTCCATTAGAAAGGGCTATATTTTTAAAACAAAATCCACAAACTATCCACAAACTATCCACAAACTATCCACAAACTATCCACAAACGGTGCAGATCATGATGAGATCTCCCATAATGAGCCGGCTCATCTGGATATCTGTTTTAAGTTTCTAGCTTTGACTGGAGAAATGGGGATTAGGGCATACGAGCAGGGTTTGCACTGTTCACCATGATTCAGTCAATGAAACACCTCACTGCTTCTAGCAAACAGTATGGATAATTTTTAGGTTGTATTAGTGTGCTCGGAGATCAGGTTCTAGACTGGTCACAGATGCCATAAGCCCCATTTGTCCACAGTCACATAATTGAGACGAGCCATGTGACTTTGTACCTGTGAAGGTATGTGATTGAAAGATACTGTGATATTTTCTGTAAATGACATCAAAAGTTGACGAAATTCTCGGAGCAAATGTGAAATTCTATTCCGCATTTGCTCTGAACATTTCTTCAACTATCAACATCATTTATGGACAATATCGTAAATTTTGTAAATATTTTTCATGAGATATCGCAAATCTGCTTCGGTACAAAATCGGCTAGTCTTATATGCTAAGGTCCACATCATTTTGAAGAAAAAAAATGTATTTTCTAACTTAGTTAACAATCCCATGGCTCGTGAGACTCAACATCTGAGAGCCATTAATAACCAATGATTTGCTTATGATTTTCAGCTGCACAAAGATGCATATGCAGACTCATCGAATGTGCTCAAGGGAAAAGGAATTTTATGTCCATTTTTGATAAAGAAAAGCCATCTGCGAATGGAACCATCCAAAAGGTAGGACAGACACTAAATGATTTGTGTAATATTGTTCATAAGTTCATTTGATGTAATGTATATCCTAGATTTACTAGAATCCTAAGGTATCAAAATAACACTAGCCTTATATAGAGTTTATTCAACTATCATTTGAAATACTGTATTTATTTCCTGAGACATCTGGCAATTCGATAAAGAAACCAGTTTCTGTGTCGTATTTACAGATATCAAGGGAAATACATCTGGTATTTCAAAATGGTAGTGGAATAAATTGTATATTACATGCTCCTCGAAAAATCTGAAATTTGCTCTTAGCTCAGCTTATAACGTTGTCAAAATTGACAATTTTGATGTTAGCCGGAAATTTTTCTTAGCCGGAAATGATGTCAAAACATGACTTCAATTATGCCTTGCGACGTCGCGGAGGAAATATTTTCTTCAAGGAAATAAATCAGAATCACTGGGTACTATGTAATATATTTTATTTATTGGGCAGCGTACATACGGTTTTGTGCCTCGATTTGCGCATGCAGCAGGTTGGGAGCATGTGCAGCATAACTTAACCCTTACACTGCTGTTTATTTTATATTTTTCTCATAAAAATCATGTTTTGACAGCACTTTAGAATCATTTCCAATGGAAATGATTCACAAGTGCTGTCAAACCATGTTTTTATTGAGAAAAAAGGCAAAATATTAAGCAACAGCAGACGGCACTTTCTAAGGGTTAAGAAGTTTATCGGAGTTTCTCTAATCTGCCACTGGGGGCATTTGTGTGCCGACGGGGCACATTTTCTTGTTTATGTAAATATTCAGGTTTGATTTTGGGATTTTGCTCCCATCCATACAGGTGAAATATGGGATTTGACCCCATCAAGGTGCATGATCACGTGGTTACAACAACAACAACGTCGCCCACTCCAAAGTAAGTATTATTTGATATTTTCCTTAATATGCAACAGATTTTGATGAAATATGGCGCAGCAAAAGATGCATTTGGTGGTCCAGGGAGTTTGGCACAGACTTATGTCGTTTTTGCAAAGAATCGATTTCCGTGTCAGAGACACGGAAATTGATTCTTCGCAAAAACAACAGAAGTTTGGGCGAAAATACAGAGACCACCAAATGCAGCTTAAAAAGACGCGTTTGATGCGCCATATTTCATCAACATCCGTTACATAATAAGGACAATATAAAAGAATACGTACTTTCAATTGGATGGATTCTGGAAGTTTCAGTACTTGTTGTTGTTGTTAGTACCACGTGATCATACACCTTGCCCATGGACCCAGCCTAAATAACCTTAGCAGTTGACAAGGCATTAAGCGCCATTAAACAAAAAAAATCAGATGGATATGAATTGTGTCACATTGATCAACAGTATTTGACTATTACTTGCAAACACTGCAGATCCTGATGAGACGGCATGTTACAAAGCCATATACCTGTATATGTATCTACAGAGTTTGCAATACTGGGGGCCGTTTCACTACACTTCGTACGACTAAAATATTCGTAATTGCAAAACTGTGATCGTCTGTAAATTTCACATTAACAATGTTTTCTTGTAAACAATTATTGGATTTACATTTATTGAGCATAGGCTGCATATGCAGCCTATGCTCAATAAATGTAAATCCATCAATTGAAATTTACAGACGATCCTAAATTTGCACTTACGAACATTTTAGTCGTAGGAAGTTTAGTGAAACGGGCCCCTGGACGTTGTGAGTTCAATCCTCACCCTAGGCAATACAAATATTAACATAGTACTTCCATCCCATACATCTGTATCTACGGAGTTTGCAAATGTTTGCTTTATGGCTTGTACGGTTGACATTGTTAATGGTGCCTTGTTTTTCTCCAGCAGCCGGTGGATTCTGACTCGTCGCCGGACACAGAAACAATCACCAGTGCGGATAGCCATGAGGGTGAGATGTGCGAGGTAGGTAATCACCGTGGTACAGAAAATCTCAGTCGGTTTAACCATTTCAACCCTACAGGCTATAAAGCTAACACTGTAGATCCTGATGACTTATGAGCCGGCTCATAATGAGCGTTTGTCATTATTTGGAGTTTTTTTTTAAAACATGTGGTCTCTCCGCGGGCTTGCTAGAAAAGGAAGACCGCGAGGTACCCAAATATCCAATTCTGATGACGTCACTGCAAGCCGCTGCCTCATCCAAGACGCACATTTTTCAGCAAAATAACCCTGATTTATTCCAACTTTGGAATAATCAATATTATTTCTTTAGGTTTTGAAACAATATCACTTTTTTAACGCTCGTTTGATAAGAAAAGGGACATATTTTGTATTCACACTGTATGCGTGGAAGGATCTCAACCAGGTTCAGTACACGTGTTCATCATACCAAGTGGATGATCTCTATTGATTATACCCCTATGTGTTAGAAAGGGGGGCATACGTCCGTCCAAGTACATTTACGTTGAAAAGTCAAAATGTTTGTAAGGGTTTCTTCAGTTAGAGTCCAGTATGCCACAGGGGCATATAATTGGATATAATGTCTAGTTTTAAAGTGACTTTCTTTTTCTACACAGAAGTATATGTTGTGACCACTCATTTGAACAGTTTCACCGAGACGGTTCAAATGAGTGGTAACATCATGTACTTTCATTGAGAAATTAAGAAAATAGGAAAAAAATGTTGGTAAATTTAGATCCTGTAAATGGGTATCCGACATGAAATGGGTTAAATAGAGCCATTGTACATGTTTGGATAATGTGAAATAATACCCAAGAGTATTATTTCAAGTTATTCAAACATGTACGATGGAATATACTATTTATTACATTTCTGAACAACATTTTCAAACGGAATCTGTGATTTCGGGTGGTCTCTTCATGGTGTATTATTTATCACAGATAAATCCATGCATGTAATAGCTTAAAATGTAATAAAGTAGCCAATCACTGTTGTAGACCCCAGAAGAGACAGCCTTTCTAGATTGTGGGGAAGATATCTCTAGTCAGTCGAAACCCGGCATGGTAGCCCGACTTATGGAGCTGAAGAGGCGTCGTCAACGTGTATCCAATGGTGAGTTCGTTCAGTGAATGTTCGTCGCATTATTCCATGCGTATCGTAAAGATGAATCCATCCTTCTTAAGGATTCGTGTTTTAACGTTGAATTACTGGGATTCACATCTGGGGCCCGAGTGATGCAGTATAGTGAGGGTGCCTGGCACCGGATCAGGACATTGTCTTTCAGGGCTCTGCTTTGAAATATTCTCTAAATCACTTATGTGTATTTTGTGTATGATACATACACAAAATACACATAAGTGATTTAGAGAATATTTCAAAGCAGACCTCGTGTAACCAACATATTAATGATTATGAGTGATATCTGCACATATTAATTATGAGTGATATCTGCACAATTAGATGAACATGGAAAATGTATTAATAGACTACTGTACTACCGTATACCACATTGTTGATAATAAATGTTAAATGAAAACCCATACTGCGATATTTTTATGCCCCACCACGATAGTGGAGGGGGCATTTAGTGTTGCCCTTGTCCGTACGTCCGTCCCGTCCGTCCATCCGTCACCAACCTTGCAACTCGTAAAACTTTTAAACTGTACTAGCTACAGACCTGAAACTTGGTATGTAGCTTCCTTATGATGCGTAGATGCGCAAAGTTTATTTCGATATCTGATTCGACCCTCAGGTCATGGATTATCTACCCCTTTTCGACTTAGAATTTCTCAGTTTTGCCTTGTAACTCGTAAAACTTTTAAACCGTACTAGCTACAGACCTGAAACTTGGTATGTAGCTTCCACATGATGAATAGATCAAAACTTTTAAAAAAAAAACGTCATAGCTACAGACCTGAAACTTAGTATGTAGCTTCCTTATGACGAGTAGATGCACAAAGTTTATTTCGATTTTTGATTCGACACACGGATCATGGATTATCTCCCTCTTTTCGATTTAGAATTTTGCCTTGTTTACCTTCAAAGCGGTATGTGATCCGTGTTCTATGAGCACATTTTCTAGTTACATCATGTTTTTTTTATGTTTCAGAAAGTTGCTTCGAGTGTAAAACATCGTTTTCATCCATCCTGAAAAGAAGGGTAAGTTTTTGTTGTGCACATTGTTTATTCCAGTGACACCTTTGATTAAGTTCTGATCCTACTAAGAGAAAAACAATGAAAATCCATGATTCCCAATTGTTGCAAATGCCAATCAAAACGATTGAATGTGTCTGTGAAAGTCGTGGAGTTAGCCCCCTTATTCCACTGAGACCTTTGATTATATTCTAAGTGAATGCAAAAGGACCATGCTCCCCAATTATTGCAAATGCCAATCAAAACGATATTAGGTGTCAGTGGGAGAAGGGGGTTAACTCCATGAGGGAGTTAGCCCCCTTCTTTCACTGACGCCTTTGATTATATTCCAATCATACTAAGTAAATGAAAAGGACAATGATCCCCAATTGGTGCAAATGTCAATCAATACGATTGAAGGTATCAGTTGAAGAAGGGGGCTAACTCCATGAGTTATACTCAAACCCTACTAAGTGAATGCAGACCATGTTCTAAAAATATTGTTATAAATGTCTACGGTTCCTTTCCTCTGCTCATGGTCCGTTTATCATCATCACTATTATTGTTGTACATTTCAGTACTACTGCCGGCACTGCGGGAATATTTTCTGTACGAAATGCTGTAACCAGAAAGTCGCAAAGTCCTTATTTGGAGCAACAGGTAAGTCTGCCAGAATTACAAACATAAGACAGAGATCCAGTTAAGGTGCGTAATTTGACCAACTTAGGGTGAAATTTTGTTATTTCTTCATCAAAAATGGCAAGTTGGGAGTCCTTTAGAATCGTCTCATTGAGACGATTCTAAAGCACTCCCAACTTGCCATTTCTGATGGAGAAATAAGAAATTTACCTCCAATTTACGCACCTTAACTGGAACTCTGATATGAGCCACGATCTGACCAGTCCAGATTTATACATCCATCTGTAACACACTAGGTTAACTATTCGAAAATTTCTAGTAATTTCTGTTACCCTTCATGTGAAGTTTTCATATTTGGCTGATGTCTTTCTTACATCATCCTCTAAAGCATAGCCCGTTCGGGGTTCATCCTTACCGGAATCCCGACCGGAGACCTGGTGGTATAAACATATTTTTTATGGAGACCTGGTTTGGCCCTCACGTACGTCGTTGGCATTCTTGTATGCGACAGTTGCATCTGGTTATACCCCTTATGTGAGTATTACGATTATTCGTAATCCTATTTTTGGGGAAGGGGCCAAGTCACTTTGGTGTGGTATGGACCTGGCCATAGGTCAGGTTATTCTAATTTCAGGGCTGAATATATTTTTTTTTCTCGATGTAAATATTCCGTTCTGATTTTGGGATTTTCCTCTCAATGCAGCAGGTTAATTACGGGATCAAACCTGTTGGCTCGGCCTTTATTGACCTTCGTTGTTGATAGGCTGTTAAACACCAATAAATCAAAAGCATAGCCCACCCATGCGAACACTGCTGAAGATCAACTTCAAATGACTTGGGAATTTGTGTTTGTTTAAGTTTTTGTTTTTCTTGGTGTCTGATTTAATAAGGTTCTACTATATTTTACGGTACGTCTTTCACTGTTGAAAGTTTTTATTGCAATTTCAGTGCTTCACATATGAGAAAAGCCATGAGATTTTGTACCTACGGACATCTGTGATATTTCATAAAATATATTTACTTGACATTTTTGTCAACTTTTGACTTCATTTATGGAAAATTTGTTAAATTTTGTAAATGTATTTCATGAAATAACGCAGTTGTCAGAAGGCACAACATTGCATTGATTGTCTCATATGTAACTCTCCCAGAGAGACATTTCATCTCTATATCACTACTGGTGCATGGACATAAAACACCAATCAATCAATCAATTAATCAGTCAACCAATATATCAGTCGACCGATCAATCAACCAATCAGTGGGTAGGTGGTCGGGCGAACGTGATGGTGTAAATTAACGATGGGGTCCCTCCTTATAGGAATCAGGATTTGCCTGGTTTGACCCTCAGGTACGTTTTTATCTTTGGCTCTTTTTGTTACCTGGGAGTTGAATTGGGTTATTGCCCATTATAAAAGTAGTAAGATTATTAAGTACTGATCCTACTGCTTTTTTGGGAGGGGGCCAAGTGATTCTGGTGTGGCGAAGACCTGGCATCCGATCAGGATCATTTTGATTTCAGGGCTGAATATATAATTTTTTTATTGTAAATATTCATTTTTGATTTTGGGATTTTCCCCCCATTTTTACATGTACTTGAACATGTACTTGTACAGGTAATATATGGGATTTAGTACTAAACCCATTGATCCGGCCTTAAATGACCTTAGCTGTTGATAGGCCGTTAAACCCCAACAAATAAACAAATCAACCAATCAACCAATCAAGCAACCAACCAATATATCAACCAATGTATCAACCAACCAATCTATCAATCAACCAATCAATCAACCAATATATCAATTTAACCAATCTTAATCAATCAACAATATATCATCCCAATCAACCATAAAACCATCAACCAATCCTATTAACCAAATCAATCCAACCAATATCAACCAATAATATCAACCAATATCAAACCAATCGTCAACTGAACATCAATCAGTGAATAAACAACCATTATAATTGCACCCCATCGGCCCAGACAGAGACGGTCCTGGTATGCAGCATCTGTTACAAGCTACTGATGGAGGAACACCGGCCGGGCGACGATGAAAACGAGAAGGTCGGCTGAACTGTCAGCCAGAAAAACAGCTGATTCTTGTCTTATGAAAGGGATGGGGTTACAGTCTGGTGGTACAGCATTGGACTTTCAATCCAGAGGTCGTGGGTTCACGTCCCGGCATGAACAAATCCTGTCATAGTATTTCCATCCCACTAGTCTTTTGACTGAGGACCCGTCTTTATATGTGCTCATGACTAGAGAAATGGGACTTATAGGAGTTGTGATCAGTGTAGCTCCTAATTAAATAACACTCCGGTAGCCTGATAGTGGTCTATACTACTTGTTACAAGCAAAACAGTTGTTTCATTGATGGAGTGGCGAACAGTGCAGATCCTGATCAGACTGTGCGGATGCACAGTCTGATCTGGATCTATGAGGGGTAATCCAGAATTACGTATACTTTTGCTGTACATGTTTTATTTACCTATGTAGACACAAGAAATCAACATAAAAATGATCATCAAACATTTCTCTAATAAGGACACATTGATTGACACTATCACAGCTAAGTACCTTAGTTCTACATGTTACCATAGCAACATATGAACACGGAGGCGGGGCATCGAAAAAGTATGTTATTTCTTTAGGTTTTAGATACATCATAACTTCATATCATTGGTGTCATTTTTGCTGCGAATTTGTCTGATGTACAAATAACGTTCGTGACGTGAAAAGGTAAGCGTACAACATCATATCCGTTTCAACTGTGAAGTTATCATTCAAAGTAAACAAACGTTGCCTACCATTTCTGAGACAAAAATGACGTCAACTGAATACGCCGAACATCGCGCAGTCAAAAAATAAAGTGTGTAAAATCTTGGCAAAACTCCACTCAGACCCGGGAGATGATGGAGAAATCATCGATAAAGCCAGCTGTCTCGAGGGCCTTAGTTTTTAAATGGCATCGGAGGTTTAAAGACGGAGGAGAAGACTGCGTGATGACGTCGACTGAACGTGATGGAAACTTGAAATCGACTCGACGTTAATCGACACCATTAAAGACGTTGTTATTCGTGATCGCCGCGTTACCGTGAGAGACATATGTGATATGACCAGGAAAGGCTACGGGACAATACACCGACATTTCTAGCAAGGGCGAGTACTTTAAAAAACTATGACGTCATTATGCGCGACGTTGTGACGCTGCCCCGCATTGCTTATACATACCTACTACAAATGCTCAGTATAACGACAGCTATTGACACAATTACTTACAATTATGCATGTGTATTCAAGGTGGTAGTTTATTGTGGTAAAGTTGTGTTTCTTTGTACCTCTCCGTCTTTTGAGTTATACCAAAAGTCTACGTAATTCTGGATCACCCCTCGTACACTGGTCGCAAAACCCATAAGCCCTGTTTCTCCAGTCACACATATGATCTTAGATGTTGCTGGGACGTTAAGCCACATTTCATATAAAACCCAATTACCAACTTTGTACATGTATGTCAAGACATGCCAATGATGTCGCTCTCATGGTAAAAATGTGGCCAGCCTCCTTGAATGTTTGTGATCCCAGTTGCCTATTGTATATTTTCCATTTTATTCTATGAAAACATTATAGGAATGAATGGCCTTTTTGTGGAATTTATCGGGGTATAAACTTTGAAAAGTCGCGGGACTACTGGACGAAGGCCGGAAGGCCTCGTCCAGTATTCCCGCGACTTTTCAAAGTTTATACCCCCGATAAATTCCACAAAAAGGCCATTCATTCCTTATAATTCCAGCATTTGAAATAAATTCATCAAGAAAATGTGTTTATTTTACGTTTTCTTAAGAATTATTTTAACTGCGCCTCACAGTTACAGAAAGTAGTTCGGCGTGTGAGTTTACTGCGATATAAATTTTGGACAGAGACTTGCTACAGGCCAATCAAATGTGTAAATTTGTGGGAATTGTGTAAATATTTTTGTGCTGGAATTATGATTTGATGGTACATGTCCGCTGTTTTTTTTTTGTTAATAAATATGATAAAAATGAAAATCAATAGATGACAATATCCGGTTCCCGCCTTAACTATCATAACAGCTATCATAAATGTAGATAAAGTTTGATTGTTATATCAATAGCCTGTGGTAACATCACATAATTGCTTTTGATATAGTAAATACTGTCACTATTTTTTTATATTTAATAATTGTCCATGTAGCTTTTAACAGGTTCTTCTGCTTCGTGTTGTGTCTAGCTCTGTTGATTTGAATATACCCTACTGCTCAACTGTGATAAATATATCACCCACTCCTGTTAATTGTGGTGGCATTTTGAAGGAAATAATACCCTGAATATTGAAGAAAACATATTTAGATTTATGCTGCATATACAAACACTTATCATCTTGCCAATTGCTAACCAATCTTGTATGTATGTACAGTTTGTATGACACTGTGTGTCATTAATTTACAACACATTTTTATGCCACCGGGTTTCGAAGAAAGGTGAATAAACGGGTGGCATATAGTGTTTTGTACCGTCCCCGTCTGTCCGTCCGTCCGGGGCAAACCCATTAGGGTACTTATGTGGCTAGCCCCACAGGGTTATGGACTTGGTGAAGGATAGGGTTGGTTACAATTAGCCACCTAAAAAATCGTTTTATGTGGCTAAAAATCGTTTTATGTGGCTAATATTTAACATGTGATAAGCCACATAAGTATAGTAATGTAAGAACGTCCGTCCGTCCGTCCGTCACACTTTTCGGTTAACCACTTTGTCACAGTTTCTCAAATATGCTGCAGGTGGCATCCGCGTTCGACAGACGCATTTCTTGTTATTTCTGCGTCTTGACAAGTTTTTAATATTTCTTTTACTAATTTTTCACCTGTCAGAGTCGCGTTTTAATGGCACTTTATCAATTTGTAATACACATATTTGCTTGCTTTTATATAACGCATGTATTTGCTTGTTTACCTTTGTCAACGCAGTCGGCACATCTGGATTTAAGTTGTTTCTATTTTCTGATTTCTGTTTAAAAAACGGGACATATGTTGTTGTGACTGGAGAAATGGGGCTTATGGGATTTACGACCTGTGTAGATCCAGATCAGCCTGTGCATCCGCACAGTCTGATCAGGATCTGCACTGTTTGCTATTCCATCAATGAAACGCCCGTCATGCTTCTAACAAGCAATATAGATTGTTATCAGGCTACAGGAGTCTGCTCATCGATCAGGAGCTACACTGGTCACACATACTATAAGTCCCATTTCTCCAATCACAGCCACATATTATGTATTTACCTTGTATGCGTAGGCGGGTTGGCTTGTCCATGCAATAACTAGAATTCGACTTCACAGATTGTAACCAAATTGTGTGTACATGTGTATCACATGAAGACGAAGAACCCTATTGCTTTTAAATAATTTCTGGTGGCGGCCATTTTTATTAATTTTCGCATTCTGTATCCTTGTCTGTGCAGTAACTCGACTTAATTCTACTTGATGGATCTTAACCAAATTCAATACATGTCTTCTTACCAGAGGAAGAACAATATTTATTTTCAAATGTTTCCTGTGAGTTATCTCCCCTTCTTTGCAGGCTATACATTGACTGGCGTATATTGTGACCTTCGGTACTCTTGTTAGGCTCTTAGATTGCTGATTTTTGACGAGCTGAACCACACACCTCCCACCCCACCCCAGCCTCCACCCCCACATTCTCTTTTTGCATACACCTGTTTATCATAACCCATATTTTATTCTATGCTACATCCATTTTCCCCACTGCCAATGTCCAACGTCAAGGCCCAATGAATTAGAAATCAATTTCTAATCAGAGCTCCAGATAAGCTTTGTGTCTAAAGCGTACTATAACCCCTGATTTCAAAAGCATTGCGTATTTTACTTTTACAAATTAATTATTGATTTTCTTCATTTAATACTAAATACGGAACAAATGATAAAAAAATATAACAAATTTAAACATTCACTTATTTGAGCTGCAAAAAGCAAACGGTGTTTGCTTTTTGCCACTCAACTAAGTGAATTTTCAACTTTATGACAGTATTTTCACTACTGAATTTGAAAATCAATGTGTATTTTCACATTGTTGTGCGTATTGTGTACTCCCACTTTTGATAATCAATGCGTATTCAGATAAAATATTGTGTCCAATACACCAATACGCCAATACACCAATACGCCAATACGCCAATACGCCAATATACCCAATACGCCAATACGCCAATACGCCAATACACCCAATACACCAATACACCCAATACACCCAATACACCAATACACCAATACGCCAATACACCAATACACCAATACGCACCTTATCTGGAGCTCTGTTCTCATATTTATTCAGGATTTGGCATCAGACGTTTCACGTCCATGTATCTTATATTTCGAACCACATACATAATCTCTGGGACTATCAATACACTCTAGGACCCATAATACACCCTGGGATTATCAAAAGCATCGGCGGGCTCGACATGCAGGCCGTGGTCATCAGGGGGTCGTTTCACTAAACTTCGTACAACTAAAATGTTCGTAAGTGCAAAACTATGATAGTCTATAAATTTCACATTAACAATGTGTTCTCGTAAACAATTATTGGATTTACATTTATTGAGCATAGGCTGCATATGTTGAAATTGAAATTTACGGACTATTCTAAATCAGCATTTACGAACATTTTAGTTGTACAAAGTTTAGTGAAACGGCCCTCTGATGTACATATACAATTAAATTATTTGTATTTCACATTCATATATTGCTGAAGATATTCTGCATGTGTATTGCACATTCTGCATATAGATAACGAGCATGTTGCATGTACAGATTGATCATTATTATTGTTTGCATGCTTGATTCTGATAGATACTGCAAGCATAGAGTATTATTTTTTTGGCTTATATAACATAATATATTCATTGTAAAATATTTCTTTCATATTTCTTTTCTCAACAAGTTGGTTGGGTAGTATAATTTGACGATGTGATTTATGTTCTTACCGGTATCTCGATATCCCTGTAGCCGATTTCATCAAAATTGCAAAGTATACTTATATATAACTTTGAGGGAGTGATCATTGATTTTTCTGAAATGCATTATTTCATACAGAACTAATGATTGCATATTATTTGATGATTAAAACTATGCAGAATTATTATACTGAATTTATTACATTATCACAGCCAAAATGGCTGTGATAATGTAATAAATTCAGTATAATAAAAATTAATAAATTTATCCTAAAATTGAAAATTTCTCCCTCAATGTATACTTTGCTAGGAAAGTATACTTTGCAATGTTGGTGAATTTAGGCTACTGGTTTGGCCCTCAGGTACATTTTTGGCTCCGATTATACCAATAATAAAAGTAGTAAGATTAATACTATAGTCGTATTACATTTAGGGGCTGGGCTAAGTGACTGGTGGGGTGAGGACCTAGTACCAGATCAGGATATTCTAATATCAAGGCTGAATATATATTTTTAACCTAAATATTCAGGTCTTGATTTTGGGATTTTTCTCCACCCATATGCTGGTGAAATATGTGATTCAACCCTGTTAACCTGGCCTAATATGACCTTAGCTGTTGGTCGGCTGTTAAACACCAATACGTAACTATATTCTCAACATAAGTATTTGTTGTGACCACATATTTCAGTGGTCACAACAAATTGTATTGAGAACTAAGAAAAATAAGGAATTAATATTTCTCGGAAATTTTCTCTAACGCCTGACTTCCAATCCGGAGGTTGTGGGTTCAAAACTTGCCTTGGGCATCAAAAATACTTTCATACTATTTCTATCCCACTGGTCTGTCGGATGAGACTTTAAACTGTGGTCCTGTGTCTATAATTATGTCCTGAGCTATTGCTGGGACGTTAAACCCATTCACTTTCACTTTCGGATTTCTGTTTTCCTGGTTCATTTTACCTCTTACACTAGTCAATATATTGTTAATAGCAGTGAATTTTAATATTTTATTGTGTTCATGTATAATATTTGTGTGTGTAATTTTCAGATAATATTTGTTTGTACCCAACAGTGTAATAACATACAACATGTGTTTATATTAATTGTCTGTGTGTATCTTGTCTGGGGCCCGTTTCACTAAACTTCTTACGACTAAAATGTTCGTAAGTTCAAATTTAAGATCGTCTGTAAATGTCAATTTATTGATTTACATTTATTGAGCATAGGCTGCATATGCAGCCTATGCTCAATAAATGTAAATCCAATAATTATTTACAAGAAAACATTGTTAATGTGAAATTTACAGACTATCATAATTTTGCTCTTACTAACATTTTGGTCGTACGAAGTTTAGTGAAACGGCCCCTGCTGTTCAGAAAATAACCTATGTGTATCTGCGTAACCAAGTAAATGCAATTATTGTTTGTTAAGATACTGTGTATTCTTGTGTTTAGCTTGTGTACAGTTTATATGGTAATACATATTGTGTAAAGTGAATACTTATGTAACAAAGTTGTTTATATTTGTACAACTGTGTATATGTAATATGTTTTAGCTTTTTGTATCTCTGTTTTATATTAACATTCATAACATAATGTACATCTAAATTGTGTTGTTTATTTGTGTGTAAATCTGAATGTGTAAATGGCAATAGGAAATAGCACGGACCAATACCAGGGTGTATGATCACGTGGTACTAACAACAACAACAAGTACTGAAACTTCCAGAATCCATCTGATTCAAAGTACGTATTCTTTTATATTGTCCTTATTACGTAACGGATTTTGATGAAATATGGCGCATCAAACGCGCCTTGTTAAGCTGCATTTGGTGGTCTCTGTATTTTTGCCCATACTTCTGTCGTTTTTGCAAAGAATCGATTTCCGTGTCTACCGACACGGAAATCGATTCTTCGCAAAAACGACATAAGTCTGTGCCGAACTCCCTGGACCACCAAATGCAGCTCTTCAAGACACGTTTGCTGCGCCATATTTCATCAAAATTTGTTGCATATTAAGGAAAATATCAAATAATACTTACTTTGGAGTGGGCGACGTTGTTGTTGTTGTAACTACGCGATCATGCACCTTGAATACCAGGGTGTGAATAATTATATCCAATCTGTAAAAACACACCCAGAAGGGCATATGTGCATGTGTGGCTGTGAGTGGAGAAATGGGGCTTATTGGATGTGTGACCAGTGTAGATCCTGATCATATACCACACTCCTGCAGCCTGATAACGATCTATATTACTTGTTAGAATCGTAATCATGACAGGTGTCTCATTGATGAAATGGCGAACAGTGCAGATCCTTATCAGACTGTGCGGATGCACAGGCTGACCTAGTGGGTGGTGGTCGGGCGAACGAGACGGCGTATATTAACAGTAAGTGTTCCTCCTTATAGGAATCACTATTTGCCTGGTTTGGTCTTTGGCTCGTTTGCTACCTGGGAGTTGAATTGGGTTATTGCCCATTATAAAAGTAGTAAGATTATTACTGATCCTACTGCTTTTGGGAGGGGCCAAGTGATTCTGGTATGGTGAGGACCTGGCATCAGATCAGGATTATTCTGATTTTAGGGCTGAATATATAGTTTTGTTTTTGTAAATATTCAGTTCTGATTCTGGCATTTTCCCCCCATGTGTATATGTACTTGAAAATGTACATGTACTTGTACAGGTAATATATGGGAGTTAGTACTAAACCCATTGACCCGGCCTTAAATGACCTTAGCTGTTGATAGGCCGTTAAATCCCAACAAACAAACAAACACAGGCTGATCGGATTTACACTGGTCGCAAAACACATAAGCCCCATTTCTCCAGTAACAGCCACATATGCTTAATGCATGCACATAGATCCTTTTGGTTGTCAAGTGACACTTTATTACTATCTATGTAATAAGCTCACTCAACAAAATTTCGGCCGTTATTAAAGGTACATGCCCACTCAGTAGGCACAAAATGTTTGTAGGAATTAAATAAGTGTATAATTGTGTCGCTATTCCACCAGTTCAAAAAAAATTACGAGTGCAATCTATACAGATACATGTATAATCATTTAGTAATATTTGTTTCACTGATAGTGACTCGCGGTGGTATCCGGCTATTTTCATATGCAAATGAGACTTGGACAAAGATTAACTTCAACGATGCCAACGTACCATAAATTTAGATTATTATCTCATTTTCATGACGATATGTTTATTCATAGTGCATGTCAAAAATGTGATAAGACTATTTTGAACGTGAGTTTTTTGGTCTCGCCCGCGAAAGTGGAAAGCGAGACATACGTTTTGGTTTTCCGGAGTCATCGGCGTTGGCCGCGTCGTCATCCAATGTTAAGTTAGTTTTCGTGTTACGATCATTACTTCAACACCTGATCAGCTACAGTCATCAAACATTATACATCCCTTTACTATGATATGTAGATGAATATATGACTATTAATATATTTTTTCTTGGGCCCCAGGGTCAAGGTCAAGGCGGAACAAGGCGAGACATTTGATTCCGCGGAATTCTTGTGTTTTGTTATAGCATTTTGCTTCATAGATCTATACTACATGTAATTGTATGGATATTAATGTTTATTTTAAAATGTTTTATAAATTACCACACCTTTGGCACAGCCTGCGTTTGAGACACGCCAGTGAGTGCGATTTTTCACGAAAAATATTTACGATATACAATTCCACATTTGCTATGAAAATTTTGTCACCTTTCGACGTCGTTTACGGAAAATATCACAGTTTCCGTAAGTATATTTCATGAAATTTTGCACTTGTTCTTTATATACAAAACCACGTGGCTTGTCTCATTTATGTGTATTGATTTGGATGTGAAATCCTTAATTTTACCATTTTGTATTATTTGCTGGTTGCTGTAAATTTACATACAGTATATTTCAAATATCTTCTTCACCTCTCATCGGAAGTATATATTGTGACCACCATTTGAACCGTCTCATCGAGACGGTTCAAATGAGTGGTCACAACATATACTTTCATTGAGAAATAAGCAAAATAGAAAAGAAAATACAAATACAAATTGTATTTCAAAATTTACATACACCTAAAATCGTATTTCGATGTGATATTAGAAATGTACCATATGTAATATCCAAACACAAGAATATTTTTGTGGTGCATGTACAAAAAAAGCACCAAAACATATGAAATTGACGATAACATTGTTAATTATTTGACATAATTCTGAGATATCTCTTTGGTGGTTTATGAAAGTGTATTGTTAAATAAATTTGATCAGTTATTGAATTTTTCTTTTAGTCAATCTGGTTACCTCTAACTTCAATCAATATTCCTGTTCCAATGAAACCATATATTGATCTCATGAAGTAACGGGTATACCAACTTTCACAGTATTCCAGATAAAATGACCTAACATTTGCTCAGGTAAATCTACTGTTGATGGGGGTGCACAGAAAGGGGTTTAACTTCTTGTATTTTACAATTGGCCAAATCGATCATTTATACTAAAAAGATCAAATGTCTTGATAAAATATCGATTACACAATTATCGATTTCACATGATTATCGATTACACACATCGATTACACACAATTATTGATTGAACATGATTATCAATTACACAATTATCGATTACACATTTATTAATTACACAGTCAATTATCAATTGCACTCAATTATCGCTTACATTATCAATTTCACTGTCGACCCACAGAGTTAAAACAGTACCGATATCCAATAAGCAAAATCACTGAAAAAGTAATAAAAATTTAGATTTTTAAAAATAAAAATATATCTCCTTAGAGGAGTTATTTTGTACATTTGTAGTTATAAAAATTCATCAAGAAAATGTGTTTATTTTCCGTTTTCTTAAGAATTATTTTAACTGCGCCTGACGGTTACGGAAACTAGTTCGGCATTGGAGTTTACTGGGATATAAATTTTGGACAGAGACTTGCTATGGACCAATCAAATGTTAGGGAATTGTGTAAATATTTGTGTGCTGGAATTATTGGATAGTAAAATCAAAGTAATTGTGATAAATTTTTGATTTTAATCACTGTAAAGATAGTTTAGCCCTTTTTTGTGCTGGCCTTCAACAGTGAACATGTATCATAAATATCACACCATAGGAAGTATACATCCATTTTCATGTATGTTTTTTATCATATATAAACCATAGTCTGTATATATATCGTCCGTGTTCTAGTTTGGAAATATGATTTTTTTAAATTTTGCACTGTGGAAAATATAAATTTTGGTCATATTCTTATGAATGAAATGTTAACTTGAAACTGAATTGCATACAGAAATTGATTTTTATTAGTCATATTCAAGAAATCCTGGAGATGAATTTTGTAAACATTATCCACTTTGTTATTTGTCAGCGTGTCAAGAACGGGGGGCCGTTTTTGTAGGACTAAAATGTTTGTAAGTGCAAAATTATGATAGTCTGTAAATTTCACATTAACAATGTTTTCTTGTAAACAATTATTGGATTTACATTTATTGAGCATAGGCTGCATATGCAGCCTATGCTCAATAAATGTAAATCCATCAATTGAAATTTCCAGACGATTCTAAATTTGCACTTACGAACATTTTCGTTGTACGAAGTTTAGTAAAACGGGCCTCTGTATTTTATCCATACTTCGATAAGAGATTTTCAGAGGTCTCCAGCCAATTTCACAAAAATCGCTAAGTGCGCTGTGAGGGAGTAATTTTCAATGTATGCATAAATTACTTTTTATTTAATGAAATAAAATATTTTCGAACCGAAACAATGACAGTGATAATGTACGTGTAATAATGTACATGATATGTACATTATGATTGCCACATAATAATATTAATCATGAACTATAAACAGATATTTACTTTACGTGAAATTTCAGTACAAATAATGAATTACTCCCGCAAAGTACACTGTGGTAGATAAGTGCACTTTAAAAGCTATTTTGGTGAATACAGACAGACCAATATTGACCTATTTGTTCATGCTGGTGCAATCTGTGATCTGTCAACACTACTGTGTGGCTGTGACTGGAGAAATCTGGCTTATGGGTTTATGCCAGTGTAGCACCAGATCAGCCTGCGCAGTCTTGATCAGGCCTTACACTGTTTACCTTTCAATCGACAAATCACCTGTCGTGCGGCTAACCCACAGTACCGGAATAACCCTAAATATTCGGACACCATTGAGTTTGGGGAAACACATAAAAAATATAGGTTTTCCCATGACAGAGATCGTGCCAATGTTTATGGTTAGTATGACATACTGGTTTACTCACAATAACAATGTATTTGGATACAATTTGCTTTGGGAAACCCTATTTAATAGGGGTTTCCCAAAGCAAATTGTGTCCGAATATATAGGATTATTACGGTATATATCCATATCAGACTGCAGGAATATGATGTCAGGATCTAGACTGACCAGAAATGCCATAAGCCATATTTCTCTATTCAGGGTCACATTTACAGTTTGTAAAACATTCAGAATACGAAATGGGCCTCAGTAGCCGATTTCATCAAAATTGCAAAGTATACTTAGTTTAAACAATATTTATTTCAAGTTATGGCAAGTGATATATATATATGTACATACAATTGAGAACAGGATTAGAAAACAAGCTTTTACACTATGTGAATTCTTCTCCTGAGGGAGTAATCATTTATTTTTCCCAAAATGCATTATTTCATATAGAACTAACCACTGCATATATTTGATGATGAAAAGTATGCAGAATTATTATAATGAATTTATTACATTATCACAGCCAAAATGGCTGTGATAATGTAACAAATTCAGTATAATAAAAATTAATCAATTTATCCTTAAATTGAAAATTTCTCCCTCAAAGAATACTTTGCTAGATAAGTATACTTTGCAATATTGATGAAATCGGCTACTGGAGTTATCTCCCTTAGAGCATTGTCACTTTTCCCCTGATACTGATTTCGATTAAGTGCAATATACTCCTTTGTCGAAATTTAGAGCTCATAGTTAATTGAATTTCCAATCTTTTGTTGATTTTTGACGACCTTTGTCTGGATACATAACATTGGATTTGTGACCAGTGAACCTGTTCAAATCACACTTTCCTGTAGTCTGAAAACTATATTTTGCTTGTTAGTTTCATGACGGATGTTTCATTGATAGAATGGCGAACAGTGCAGATCCTGATCAGACTGATATGGATCTACCATAGGTCGCAAAACCCATAAGCCCCATTTCCCCACTAATGGCCAATATTATTCTTCTTGCGATTTTTCTTCACATTTTCGTTCTGTGTGCCGAATTTGTTCAGTTTGAAATTTTATTCCTATTGTTAAGTTTTTATTTTTTCATTTTACACAGTAGAATGGCATACATGTGTTATGCGGTTGAATGTGATTGAATCAATCAATCAATCCATTATGTGGGTTGCCGACTGAGGAAAGCTACCATACAACATTTGCAACCAGTGTAGATTCTGATCATCTTGTGCAGTTTCACTGTAGGATTATGGGCTGCTAGTTTTGCTAGCAACTGTCACTGTACTAACTTGGGGGCTACAAATAGACTTAAAATATTTTAGAATTTTTCAACCGATTTTCAAAATCTAACTTGTTTTCTTAGTTGCATCATTTCCAAGCTATCTAGTCTGGTTTTCATTTTCCATAAATTCCCATAGGAAAATATCGTTTTCACAATAAAATCAATATTTGATAGAATTTCATCAAATAAAAATTAAATTGGAGGGTGACTTTTCTGTTATTGATGAAAAAGTACTTACATTTATAGCTTAATGGTTGTCGGCAGAAAAATGTGGAAGAGACAATTTTTTATTGACTGAATCGTGAACAGTGTATGAGTTTATTAGACTGTGCATCTGGGGCCCGTTTCACTAAGCTTCGTACAACTAAGAAGTTCGTAAGTGCAAATTTAGGATCGTCTGGAAATTTAAATTGATCGATTTACATTTATTGAGCATAGGCTGCATATGCAGCCTATGCTCAATAAATGTAAATCCAATAATTGTTTACAAGAAAATATTGCTAATGTGAAATTTACAGACTATCATAATTTTGCACTTACGAACATTGTAGTCACAAGAAGTTTAGTGAAACAGGCCCCTGTAGTCTGATCTGTGCCTTTACTGTTCACATTATGTTGTAAGGTACTGTTACTCAGGGCTCTTTTGTTTCCCCAAACATCCAGTATTGAATTCCAGTGTGGAAATAGTTGTAGATTGATAAATACATGAATTTGTTTCAGGTTAAATACGGGATTGTCCAACCCGTTGGCCCGGCCTTGGCTGTTGATAGGGCCGTTAAACATCAATAATCATTCAATTATGAATTTGTTTGTTTTTTTTCTGTTTGAAAACTTCTAGGTTATATATGAGATGCACCATGACAAAATGGGGCTTAGTGTTGATATTTTTACCAGTGTAGCTCCAGAACATCTTGTACACTCGTGTAACCTGATAAGGACGTTCTGTTCTCATTACAGACGCCACAAACTTTTCCCCAATATAATAACAAACCGTTTAGGCCCGGATCAGACTGCGTGGGTGGTTGGTCGGTAATTACTGGTAGGGGTTCCTCCTTAGAGGACTCGCGGTTTGCCTGGTTTGGCCCTCGGGTATGTTTTTATCTTTGGCTCTTTTGTTACCTGAGAGTTTAATTGGGTTATTGCCCATTATAAAAGTAGTAAGATTATTACTGATCCTACTGCTTTTGGGAGGGGGCCAAGTGATTCTGGTGTGGCGAGGACCTGGCATCAGATCAGGATTATTCTGATTTCGGGGCTGAATACAGTTTTTTAGCTCACCTGAGCGAAGCTCATGTCAGCTATTGTTACCGCAATGTGTCCGTCGTCGTCCGTCGTCCGTGAACATTTTCAAACGTCTTCTCCTCGGTAACCATTGGGCCTATAGTCACCAAACTTCATGGTCATGGTCCTTAGGTAGGGGGATTACAAAATTGTTAAAATGACGTCATTACGTAATCCAAGATGGCCACCATCTAAAAATAGCACAAATTCTTAAAAAATCTTCTTCTCAAGAACCGCCAACCGGATTTCGACAAAACTTGGTAGGAATGATCCATGTACATTGCTCCTTCAAAGTTGTTAAAATGGTGACCCCGGGGTCAAAAATGGGCGTGGCCTGTGGGGTCAAACTGGGGTCAAATTTTATTTTTGACCAAATATGGTCATGTTATATATCAAATCGAAGGTATCAATGAGGCGATCACTCTGGTACATTTTGTGTCGAAATCGGATTGTTATGTCATCCAAGATGGCCGCCAAAATGTCAAAAGGTCGTTCTTTTATTAAAGATTTCAAAATTCTTCTTCACATGAACCGCTTGGCCCATGGTAGTTAAACTTAAAAGTTATGGTCCATGGGTGAAGCCTTTTCAGATTTGTTAAAATGGAGGTCATCGCTAATCCAAGATGGCTGCCGTCTAAAAATAGCATAAATTCTTAAAAAATCTTCTTCTCATGAACCGCTAGCCGGATTTCGACGAAACTTGGTAGGAATGATCGATGCACAATGCTCTTTCAAAGTTGTTAAAATGGTGACCCCGGGGTCAAAAATGGGCCTGACCCGTGGTGTCAAATTTTATTTTTCACCGAATATGGTCATGTCTATATCAAATTGAAGGTATCAGAGAGGCGATCACTCTGGTACATTTTTTGTTGAAATTGGATGGTCATGTCATCCAAGATGGCCGCCGAAAGGTCAAAAGGTCGTTCTTTTATTAGAGATTTCAAAATTCTTCTTCACACGAACCACTTGGCCCATGGTGGCCAAACTTCACAGTTATGGTCCATGGGTGAAGCCTTTTCAGTTGTTAAAACGGAGGTCATGGCTAATCCAAGATGGCCGCCGTCTAAAAATAGCACTATTTTTGTTAAAACACATGAACTCAATGTCACATTCTCCTCTGGTGTTCATGGAGTCAGGTGAGCGAGTTAGGGCCATCATGGCCCTCTTGTTTATTGTAAATATTCAGTTCTGATTTTAGGACCCCTCCCCCCACCCTCATTTGTACAGGTAATATATGGGATTTAGTACTAAACCCATTGACCCGGCATTAAATGACAGCTGTTGATAGGCCGTTAAACTCCAACAAACAAACTGTTCAGACTTCACGATGCACAAGCTGAACTGGGGCTACACTGGCCGCAAACTCGGTAGGCCCGCTTTGTCATAGTGGGTCATATATAATATATTAGTTGTGAATCTAGTCACACAAGCTCTTGTTCCATGTTCGGCTCTGTTGTTTTTCTGGGGCCCGTTTCACTAAACTTCCTACGACTAAAATGTTCGTAAGTGCAAATTTAGGATCGTCTGTAAATTTCAATTGATGGATTTACATTTATTGAGCATAGGCTGCATATGCAGCCTATGCTCAATAAATGTAAATCCAATAATTGTTTACAAGAAAACATTGTTCATGTGAAACTTACAGACTATCAAAGTTTTGCACTTACAAATATTTTAATTGTACGAAGTTTAGTGAAACGGCCCCCTGATGTCTTGTTACATCTATCACAATGGCGATCTTGTTTTATGCCCTCACCACCGAATGGTGAGTGGGCCATATAGCGTTACCAGCATCAGTCACAAACATAATGCTCAGGTAAGTTTTATATGTGACAAATCCACAATCCTTCGGCCTATGCGGTTTCGAATGCGCCCTTGTTTTCTTTGGCTGCCAGCGCGGGCATTCGTGTGTAAACAGGCCACATTTCTAGTTCTATTGCAAAATTACCACAGGACATATTTCGTTTTTCTTCGGTACGTCTTTGGCATTCCTGTATGTGAGGATTAAATCTGCGTATACTCCTTGTATTCCTAATCCTATTACTTTTAGGGGAAGGGGCCAAGTGACTTTGGTGTGGTATGGACCTGGCACCAGGTTAGGTTATTCTAACTTCAGGGCTGAATATATATTTATTTCAATGTAAATATACTGTTCGGATTTTCTCCCCAATGCAGCAAGTTACATTGGCCCGGCTTTAAATGACCTTAGCTGTTGATAGGCCGTTAAACACCAACTTTGCTACTAAAGTATACTTTGCAATGTTGATGAAATATGCTACAGAGGATGCCCTAGGCGTGAACAATGCTTTCGTAGTATTTCCATCTGTCTGGTCCTTCTAATGACACTACATGACCTTAGTCACAGTATAGAATTGACTTGAAGGCGTCAGTAGAAGAAGGGGGCTAAGTTCATTATAGGAATGAATGGCCTTTTTGTGGAATTTATCGGGGTATAAACTTGGAACAGTCGCGGGAATACTGGACGAAGGCTGGAAGGCCTCGTCCAGTATTCCCGCGACTTTTCCAAGTTTATATCCCAGATAAATTCCACAAAAAGGCCATTCATTCCTTATAATTCCAGCATTTGAAATAAATTCATGAAGAAAATGTGTTTATTTTCCATTTTCTTAAGAATTATTTTAACTGCGCCCGACGGTTACGGAAAGTAGTTCGGCATGGAGTTTACTGGGATATAAATTCTGGACAGAGACTTGCTACGGACCAATCAAATGTTAGGGAATTGTGTAAATATTTTTGTGCTGGAATTATATATATTTAGCTCCCTTCTTCCACCGACTCCTTTAAATGTTAAAGGTACATGCCCACTCAGTAGGCACAACATGTTCTGTATATCAGACGTTATGCGAGAAATTTTCTGGCAAAATAAACATTCATTCACCATTACCTCGCGTATTGATTGGCATTATTATACATTTTATATCAGACGTAAAATTTTCACACTAATATCAGGGGCGATTACCGGGTTTCCTTAAAATGTTAAAGGACATTACTATTTATTCTCTGTATTTATTTTTGTATGTGCAATGATCATACTTTATAATCTGTCGAAAATATAATTCTTTCAGGTCACGCATTTAATTAGTATAAATCATTAAAAAAGATCATACCTCATTTGCATATGAAAATAACCCGATACCACCGCGAGTCACAATCAGTAAAATAAATATTACTAAATGATTATATCTGCATAGCGAGCACTCGTAATTTTTAGAACTGGTGGAATAGTGAAACGGTTATACACTTATTTAATTTCTAGAAAGAACATGTGCCTACCGAGTGGGCATGTACCTTTAAATAGAATGTCAAGATGCAACATGGAAATGTCACGGGAATACTGGACGAGGCCTTCCGGCCTTCGTCCAGTATTCCCGCGACTTTTCCAAGTGTTTGAAAGATATGTACATGTACAAGCGTTGAGATTTTTTTTTATTCAACTGTATATATGTATGAAACTATTATCCATATTTCATATACATTTTTGTAATTAACTGATATTGTTATTAACTCTATAAACATGGCATACTAATATTGTTTGTGGATTTTTTGTAAAGTCTTCAGTAGAAGTTTTGGCGGCACAATATTATCATTAGTAATACTCAGCCACAACTTGTTTCAGCCACAACTTGCTCCGTGAAGAAATAAGTAAAAAAATACCCCAAAATTTGCCGTCTTCCAAATATTTTTGCCATACTTATAAGTATGGCAAAACTATTTTGAAGACGGAAAATTTCTGGGTATTTTTTGTCGGCAATCGAAGTATGTAGAGTAGTATATAGTTTTCGTCATTCCGTTCGTCCATAAGATTTGTGCAAGTTTTCAGGTACCCATTATCTTTACAACCGTACTTGAAACTTCATATACTATTGTGATCATCCATATTTTCATTCTCTAGCCCACCCATCTGGCTGTCGTGCCAAAATGACTTGTCAGTCGGACCAGGCGTCAGTCGGGGGTATCCGTGCGCCCCTGCTCCCTTGCTCTAGTAACAAATTGTATCAGTTTAACTGACCCTGTATGTTGTGAACATAATCCACTATTAGCATGCTTTTGTTGCTAGAAGATATACGGTAGTGCAATACATTGACAGTATAAACTACTGCAGTCTTGGTTGTCTTTTATCCCAAACATCAGGGGGCAGTTTCACTAAACTTTGTCCGAATAAAATGTTCGTAAGAGGAAAAGTATGATAGTCTGTAAATTTCACATTAGTAAAGTTTTCTTGTAAACAATTATTGGATTTACATTTATTGAGCATAGGCTGCATATGCAGCCTATGCTCAATATATGTAAATCCATCAATTGAAATTTCAAGACGATCCTAAATTTACACTTACGATCATTTTAGTCCTACAAAGTTTAGTGAAACGGGCACCAGAATTGTACTTGGATAATGAGGACTTCAATCAATCAGAATCTAGTGTGTATTTAGTTATGGTAAGTTACATTACCTTTCAGCAACGTAAAGCGACAGTCTAGCTACTGTAATCTATAACAGCAAAAGGGGGCTTATTCAATTTGCTACCAGTGTAGTCCCAGAGAAGCCTGTACATCTATCTACACAGTCTGATCAGGACCAACACTCTTGAGTAGGCAAACCTTTCCAGGTGGATAACAACAACAAATGCAAGCCCATGATGTGTAAAATTTAATACATTAAATGTACATGTGCAGACGGCTACCGATGTTGTGATAAACTGCACTTTCACAGAGGAAAACACGTACAGATAACACCTAACAAAATGTATAATAAGTTAACGATGAAATACAAACAATTACGTCATTGTCATGTTTTTGCCGGTACTAACAGACCAGTCTTACAAATAGATTACCGAATTTGATGTTAGCATTTGGTGGAGTTTGTCGGTTTGACAGCATGTTGCTTAGTTTAAACTAAGCAACAAGACGTCAAACCAGAAAACCCCACCAATTCTTGTGCAGATGATACCCCGGAGGCAGTTCTACAGAAGTTCAGAAACCTATTTATAAGACTGGTCTAGTATAGCCTGCATAAACATAGTCTAGGGCTTAAATTTTCAGTCAATGGGATGGGTATGAAGAATTTATGCTCCGACAGTTTGAAATGACAATTTCAAAATTGCTGGAATTTTTTTTTGCAAAAGTACATGTACGCAGCAAGAACAAAAGCATAGACTAAACAAGAGACCGTAACAAATGTTTTACATAACCACAATTCAGTCCAACTGCTTGTACATATTAAATATTTATAATCTATTTTTATTCTTAATCGAATATGGCACATTTTATAGCACTGATGTTATAAATACAATAGCTGATATAAACATATACAATGTACACATTGTAATTAGGTCCAAATTAAGACAAATTTCCAGTAGCCATTGTTTTATATTATATTTGCTCTGTTAAATTATGCCGACAACTATTTAAAGTTACTTTACAATGCACATTGGCTGTATATGTGTCAAGAGTGAGTTGTAAATAAATGGCTATAATGAAAGTTGGATTGGATAAATACTTTTTCAGATATACCGGTAACGAAAGTCGCAAACAAACCAGTTTCCAACACCATCTCACGGATAGTAGTAAAACAGGAAATTTGACCATGAAAAGCGTAAATACACTCCATGCAATAGTCTACATAAACAATACTCGAGCTCCCAGAATTCCAAGCATAAGCAAACACAAGACTATTACTGAGCCAGAGCTCCAGATAAGCTGCGTATTTGCGTAAATACCCAATGGAAATTGCCAAAAACCCAATTGAAATCGGAAGTAGTGAGTATCAAAAAGCAATGAGAACAATTGTGGTACCTTGATCACGCTGCAGAAAACAATAAACAGACCACCAATATAGCATATTTTTCTTATTTTTCCATGAAAACACATCTTGGTATTTCATTAGAATTGTCTCCAAGGAGACAATTCTAATGAAATGCCAAGATATGAAACAAACTATTCAATAATTGTTATCTGTTGATGTGTAAACAGTAGTGTGATTTAATTTTACCCAATTAAAATTTTGAAATACCCAATTTCTTCAGAAATGATGGAGTAACAATACTCAATTACTAATTCCTTATCTGGAGCACTGACTGAGGTATCTTGACTGATATGGACATGAAACAGAGTAGCCACAGTATGACATGCCAGTGAAACTGAACTACACCGTGCCTTGACATTAGGCCCGAGATACTAAAAGTTCATGAGCACGTACTGGTACTTGAATCTCATGCTCACAATCATGCAATTTGAGTACAAATTCCAAGAACATGCACAGAAACAAGTTTTAACCTATAATTTAACACTGCTCGTAACAAGCCAATGGGTGATGACAAAATTTTACGCCATTTGTATTTGCTATATCAAGGTAAAGGTCATGACCTAGGAACACTAATTCTGGCAGTCCTTATTTGGCTTTGCCCTGGGCGGCAACTTTGTCCATCGCGGCTTTCACGGCAGCTTCGTCGGCGAGATAGTAGTGCTTCACGGGCTTCAGGTTTTCATCCAGCTCGTACACCAATGGTATACCTGCAATAATGTTGCATATTGAATAAATATACTGTTTATTTGCTCTTAGACCAGCTTATAATGTTGCCAAAATTGACAATTTTGAAGTTATTTTGACAATTTTGACGTTAGCGTACGACTTGTTTCTTCAACGGAAATGACATCAAAATGTGACGTCGATTATGTCTTGCAAATGTCTAGAACAAAATATTTCCTTCAAGGAAATAAATCCTACCAGAATCACGGTAAATCATTGGGTAGCAGCATGTAATATATGGTTTATATCATATAGAAGTAAAATAAAACGATGTTTAAAACCATTGTAGCGAATAAACATTGTGATTTTCCCCACTTAAGAATAACAAACCAAATATTTAAGGCACAATTTCAAGATCAAGTCGCCTAGATATTGGGGACATACCGGTATATATTGCCAAATAATGAAGATATGGATGACGATAAACAAGCATAAGAAATTTGAAGTTTCAAGTCAACCTGACAAAAATCTTGTGAATGGAATGAGAAATGATGAATCAAACTAAAAGGCAACAAAAGCGCTGAAGGTCCTAATATATGCCCGTCGAGGCATAGCCAGTAAACAAGGGAAGGTAACTGGAAAAGTTTGAAAATCAATAGTTCTTCATCTTGCCATGATAAACATACATGGACAATACTCATTTAACCCTTTCACATCCCTAAGTAACTGGAATCAATTTTGATACATTAATTTTGCAACCAATCCAATCGTCACAAAATGATTTTCAGACTAGTCCATTTGTGAAAAGGGGTGTGTTTTTGTTCTCAAAAATATGAAAAGTACTTACAAAAAGTGCAGATCCTGATGAGACGGCTCGTCACGAGCCGGCTCATCTGGATCTACACTTTTTGCCAATACCACTATACAGGCCTGTGGTGTTGAAAGGGTTAAACATGGTGACGGCTACATACCTGTGGGAATATTGAGTTCTGGGATATCGCTATCGGGGATATTATCCAGGTACTTGACCATGGCTCGCAAACTGTTCCCGTGGGCCGAGATGATCACTTTCTGGCCAGCCTGAAACACAACATTTTAACAATAGTTATTGTGATGTTGATCAAGTAACTTACTGTGTATTGACTGAATACACTGTTCATTTCATATTATTGTCAGTCAGTGGCATTGACAATCCAGTTTCCAAGTGATTACATATGAATGAAACTCTGTAAAAGTATACTTACCAGTGTGTAAGTGACTGTGTCTCGAATGAGTTTTCGCTTCATGCACAGTAAATGACATAAATCAATTGCACCATTTTATTTGATCAGATTCCCCAAAACATGGAAGCAGGGAATGAACCCACTGAAGTCCAATGCTCTACCACCCATCCCAATGCGGGTTGTAAATGCCCCTTTCCCCCGTAAGCGACACACATACAGTGAAATCGTGATGGCTCGAAATGCGATGGCTCGTAATGTCGGGCTCGCTCAAAATGGCGTCGCGGTCCCGATAATTTTCCCTATATGTTTAATGTATTTTATATTCGATGGCTCGAAATGTAACTCCTCGAAACATGCGATCGCTCGAAACAATTGTCAAGTCCCGCGGACACATTTCTCGCTATTTTGCTATACGATGACTCGAAATTGATGTTGAAGTTTGTGTTTGGCTAATTTTCACACATCCGCGTCCGACTTATTACGATCAAAGGCCGAGCCGCGCTCTACCTGTCTGTGAAAGGTGATTTCTTTTCAAGTGCAGTTAATTGCCTAAAGTGGTGCAATTTGATCGTTAACGTTGTTGATGGCGATCATTTTGTGAATTCTATATTAGATTCTTCGGAAACTTTCAACATAATTTGTGGAAACTATTTATTGTTATGCTTGTACATTATTTGTGAAATAAAAGTTATTGTATTCTTAATTTGTTGTTGTTGTTTTGTGTCCCATAACAGCTCAATGGCATACGGCGATTTATTAAATATTCTGGGTTTCGACCACTATTTAATATTTAGTATTTAATAGTCTGTCGTAAGTCATTGGTCGTTTTTCATTTTAACTCGCGTGTTATTCGAGAGGCTACCCGGGAGTTACAACGAAAAACGCCCATTGAAAATACCACAGTTTCGAGTGACGTCACAACCACCTGCTGCATTAATTATGTGCGCCGCTATTTATGGTGAATATTGGACCTTTTCTCCTTTTCGACTTTGATAATAATTGAAATAAAGACAGTTTTGTAAACACATGTAGTTTATTTAATTTCGCATGATACCAAATCTGCGAATAAATATTATAATCCTCTAAAAGATGGATACATTCTATCGTTCTTTCTTTATTTCCTAAATCCGACAGGTACAGTAGTCGGCAAATATAACAAAATCAAAAGATGCGATGGCTTGAAAGATGCGATCACTCGAACAAAATGTGCGGTCCCGTGGCATTTCGAGCCATCGCGATTTCACTGTACTTACTTTGATCGAGGGAACTATGACATCATGCCAATAGGGAAGCGCTCGGTCGACCGTGTCCTTCAAGCATTCACAGCTAGGCACGACACTGCTATCGTATTGCTGCAATATAGCCATGTACATGGTTCATACACACATACAATTGAGACATGTCATGTGATTTTATAGCCAAGAACATGTGCGATATCTCATGAAAAATATTTACAATATCAATGACGTTGAAAGTTGACAAATTTTCATAGCAAATGCGGAATAGAAATCTGCATTTGCTATGAACATTTTGTCATCTTCCGACGTCATTTACAGAAAATATCTTTCATGAAAACTCGCACAAGTTTTTAGGTACAAAATCACATGGCTGTCTCAATTATAGACAAATGGTTATTATGAATGCACGGCACTGGCATTGTATTGCTGCAAATAGCCGTGGACATGGCATAATACAGTTGATGTGGCCTAGTGGGTATTTAAAGGTATCAACCTCTTACATGGGAGGTTGAAGGTTCGAGCCTCTGTTTGGGCGTATATGGCCGGTTGTTGACCCACCAGATAGATAAATAAATGGCACCAATGTTCTACCTGCACACAGGATAGGAATTGGAAAGTATTGCTGTTCAAAGATTAGTGGGGTGGGGTATATACGAGGAAGCTTGAATGTCGGTCTGTTGGAACTTTTGTTTTCGCTCTATATCTTCTGAACTGATTTTCAATTGATTAGCCACAAATGTTTGCCATGAAGAAGACGATGCGTTTCACCTTTATGGCAGTACAATGCGGTATACTGCCACCATCTTCATTACCGCAGGACCTCACAAAACCGTACACCCTGGGAACTTCCCCCAGAGTGTCCAGTTTAGCGAGTTTCCTCTGTACCATTTCCCAGGCATGAGAATGGCTGTCACTGAAAATCTACTGAAACTCCTTCACCCTACTTGTAAAAGTATCAAATTTGAGCATACTAGATTGATTCTGAATCATTTTGAAAAAGCAAATTATGACAAAATCATCTGAGATCAGCTGATCTGTTGAAGGTTCTCATGCCTGCATTTACTCAACAGATCCATTTCAACAACAATATGCCCCATAGGTATACTGCCACCATCTTCATTACCATGTTAGGTGCGTAATTTGGAGGTAAATTTCTTATTTCTCCATCAAAAATGGAAAGTTGGTTGGAGTGCTTTAGAATCGTCTCAATGAGACGATTCTAGATGACTTCCAACTTGCCATTTTTGATGAAGAAATAACTAAATTTCACCCCAAGTTGGTCAAATTACACACCTTAACTGGAGCTCTGCATGGGACCTCACTAAACTGGACACACTAGGAACCCCATAGGGTGTCTGATGTAGCGAGTTTCCACTGTACCTTGTACTTGGTCTCGTGGGTGGAGGATCTCGGATCGCTGGTCTCCAGTGGTGGTGGGGGAACATCGTACGATCGTCTCCAGATCTGTCATGACAAACAATCCAAGGTGTTGGTGTGATTTAAAGGAGGCTTTAACGGCAAATGGTGTCTCAGTATGTGTTTTCTTTCTTGGACCATTCATGTACATGTATATATAGTGGAAAAACACAAATTCTTGTAATTTGATTAAATAAAATAGTGACTCACTATTTTATTTGAACAAATTCCAAAAAGTTTGTGTTTTTCCACTATATATACTATCATAGACTGATAAACAGGAGAATTAATTTGGCTATGTCATTTCCGTATTCCGTTTCCTATGTACCAGGAAGCACAATGTGTGAATCATAATGATTTTTGGCTGTGAAATGCTAATACAATACAATCTATACAACTAGGTTTCTATTCTAGACTCTAGTTGGACTAATGTAAATAAATAATATTAGTAATCATAGATTGTAGTCTTTGCAATACTAGTTATTTTTCAGTACTATGAACATATTTCCGCAATTCCTATTTTCGCAGATTATTGAAAATATTACTTTTGTATTTCTGACATAAAACAGATTATACCACAGCAGACTGTTTGTTCACTGTATTAATTCAAGTGGTCAGTGGAATAAGGGGGCTAACTCTCTCATGGAGTTAGCCCCCTTCTTTCACTGACACATTCAATAAATCATCTGTTCAATAAAGATATACCGGTACATTTTATTCTGTTTGCGATTTTTTTTTCAACAAAAATTACAATTTTAAATATTTTTTTAAAGCATTTTACCGGTACTCCTCATTTTGAAAATCAATGAACATTTTCAAATTCTTGGATTATCTTGTACTCCTACTTTTGAAAATTTCTACAGGGGTCATAACAGTTATCCGGACAATCAGTTTATCGGACAAATGGAAATACCTGTTAATTAATTAATTTTACCCTGCTGAGAACAAGGCCCTTACGACATACGCGACCAGCGTGGACCCATGTCAGCCCGCTCATCCGAGCGGTCTGCTCAGGGCGTACACTGTTCGTTTTCAGCTAATGTTGTAGCAATAATCACACCAGCAAGGCGAGTACATGCAAATCGTACTGTGTGAGGTACAACAAACAAAATATATCTCCAAGTATTGTCAATTAACGCAATTGTCGTAAGGTCTCTTATCTCAGCCGGCGGCCCATCAACTGTCAAGGAGAAGAATTCACATAAGCTTTTACGAAGCTTGTTTTCTAATCCTTTTATCACTTGTCTTGTATATATGTAACCTGCTATATATGAAATAAAATATTGTTTAAACTAAGCGCATTCTAAGTAATTCAGGTGCTTGCTGTTTCCATGCCAGTGTGAAGAATATATCGCCAAGGTAAACATTTTAGTAAAATTTGCTGAAAACATTCCTCAACTCTGTCCACAAGTTGTTTACAACGTCAAAAGTCGCGCGGGGGCTTGCAATCGAGTGCGCCCATTACCTCATTGCAGGGTTGTTCTATAAATACAATAAATTCTATAAATACGTTGTTTTCCAAGAAGCGAATTCTGTTTTTTTCTGCAGAACTACACAACGCTGTTTACACTGATTTACAGGCCATAAAATTATGATTTCAAGGTGTGAATACAAGTTATAAGACGATTATACGTTTGTCCGGATAACTGATTGTCGATGTTAATTTTGGGGCAATCTTACGACTGATGCTCTGACCCAATTTTAAGTAAGAAAGATGGCACATTTTTCTAAATAGTTTACATGCGTTGAGAGAGCAAAAACCGACGATTGTTCTGTGAAAAGTTCATGCCCGTAGCTGCTATTTTAAGAAAAAACTGCATTTTTTGTCCGATAATATGGAGGATCCCTGTATGGGGTTAAACATCAGCTTTACATGAGCTCTGGTGACCTCGACCTCTCACCTTGACCTGAGCCTCGCCGTGCTTGGCAGCCGTTTCCGACTTGTTCAGTCCTTGTAAACCGCCATAATGCCTCTCGTTTAGTCGCCAGTGACGTACGACGGGTATCCAGTGGAGATCCAATTCCTCTTGAACGACAAATAACGTCTTGACTGCACGCTTCAGAACACTTGTGTAGGCGATGTCGAAAGTGTAGTTCTTTTCCTTCAGCATCTGTCAAAATTGGTATATTTTAACCACTTAAAAATATGCTGAAATCGTCATGAGCAGATATTCATAAAACTGGCACAAATAAATGTAATTACAATGGTGTCGGCTAATTCTGCACACCTAAGGCTTTCCAAACAAATTTATATGGCATTACCATCTCCATATTCGGTCAAACTTTCCTGAATATTCAACGCAGTTCAAAAACGTCTGCAGGTAAAATGTCATAACGTTCTGACGTCAGTAAGTGACGTAAATTGTGTGATGTATGACATCACATGCGTGTTTGCAACGTCACATTTGTTTCGGCTAATACTGCGCATCTGGTAGCGTAAACAAAATGGCGAGCAGCATACCAGATCAGCATAGCAAAATTGGTATTAAACTTGAAGCAGAACAATCCAGTGACATCATGGCAGGTTAGTTTCTTTGTTTAACAGTTAATTTAGTAAATAAGACAGCTATTCCATCAGCAGGGTCTGAGGATTTTACACATTTGGACTATATTCAGAATAACTTTTTACCAAACTATCGGAATGTGTAAGGTTGTGCCACAGTGTAGCAATTAATCAGCTTGTTTATTCCAAAATCCACAAAGTTTATTATGACGTACGCATGGCTGAATTTGACATGAATTGCGCATTAGCTGAAATGACAGTTAACTTGATAAAGTGCTTTATTTTGTTTTGGTAATTTTTTTTATTTAAATCAACAATATAATGCTGGTGTATGTTTGTAAAATAAACTAGTGTTCAATCCAATTGTTTATACATATCGGAAAATATAAAATGCCAATAAACAAATGTCAGCCATCACGACCCAACTTAATTGAGTCGTGATGTTCTTGACTACTACAGTGAATGAATATTTAATGCCAATTTGCATAGTAAGGTAAAGATTTCTATAATGTTAACGTGTAAAGGCATAGGTTTCACCGCGCTGCTGAATTATAATACTACATACTGGCTGGTGAGCGAAAAAATCTCAAAGAGACGGACGGTGTCAGGAAATTTTTTCCGTCACCAGCCAGTGTCATCGAGAAGCTAGGAGAAAGATAGCCGGACATTTTATATAATACAATTTCCGAGAGATCGCCACAGAACACCTAATATTTATTTCCAGTACTTCTCCATTCAGAAAGAAAAAAACATAAAATATACCCCATCCACAAAAATGCACTGTGTTTTTACCTGCCCTGCAGCTTTGGCTTCTGCTAAACCGGTTTCTGAGAGATCTGCATCATACCAACCACAAAATCTGTTGGATTTATTGTATTCGCTTTCTCCATGCCGAATGAGAACGATTGTATACTTTGCAGTCATTATTTCTGCCAGTTTAATGCGACCTTGTCTGAAATAGTTGGAGGAAACTATCTGGAAAGACCTTCACCTTGACCTTACCAGAAACACTGAATAGTGGCTATTCATAGGATAGCCGGCAAGACGATTGCATACGTTGAATTTAACAAGCTAAACACAATTTAGAATGGTTGTTTAACAATGTATTTTAATAATATGCAAACATTTAGATATGGTGACCTGTTGAAAATGCAGCTTATCCGCCATAACGTCATCTTGGAAAGGAAGTGACGTCATAAAGGTTTGTGATGTCATCATATTTATCAGTTAAAATTTGCGAATTTCATGATATTATTTTGAATACATGTATGTGCAAGTACGTACAAGTGTGATATTAAAACATAATCTGTGTATATGTTGGCAAAATATCATTGGAATGTGTAGAGAGCGCTCGAACTTCTAGATGCGCTTTCTATGACTGGAAATTTGCATTTCCCTAATTTACCTGGTTATTTACCTGGTGTCGAGGCCTTACTGTAAGCATTTAAGCTTGTAATGGCCCATCGTAGCATCTTATCATAGCAGTAGTTTTTCTTTACGAGGAGAGCGCTATTTAACTTAGTATGTTGTAAATTTGTATCTGTGATTCTTCCAGGCTGTATTCAGGTTCGATTTAAAACTATTTACAGATTCAGCTTCAACACAGTTTGTAGGAAGAGAATTCCACTCGTTGACAACCCGCTGGGAGAATACACTTGCTCTTTGCTGAGTTCTGTTTTGTCGTTTGGATATCTTGTAGTTGTGGCCCCTTGTTCTTGTGGATGTATTCATAGTAAAAAATATTTCCTTATCGAGCTTATCAATTTCATGAATTATTTTGTAGACTTGAACTTGGTCACAGCGTTCCCTTCGGTAACTTAATGTTGGTAGACCTAATATTTTCATTCTTTCCTCGTACTCTAAATGTTTTATGTCGTCCACTAGTTTGGATGCCCTTCTTTGTACGTTTTCAATTAGAAAGATGTCCTTTTGTAGGTATGGTGACCAAACTGCTGTCCCGTATTCCATATGAGGCCGAACAAGTGTTTTATATAGCAACAGGAACATATCTTTATCGATATATGAAAAAGTTCTGTTAATAATGCCGAGCATGCTGTTTGCCTTGTTTACACATTTTCTGACTTGCTCTGTGAACTTTAAATCCTTTTGGAATATTATGCCCAAGTCACATTCTGAGTCTACTTGTAGTTTTTTATTTGTTCTTTTTTGTCCGTTTGCTATTGTTTTTTTACTGGGTTGTCTGTTGTGTCTGTAACAGCAACATGTCTGCTAAAAGACGGACGAAACATTTTGTGTATATTTCCAGGTGATTATAGTTACAAAACTATAACTAAATGTTATAGTTTCACAATTGTACCCACTCAAATTGTTAGAGGAACTAGATCTACACCGTATCAAAATAAATCAAACATGAACAATGTGGATTAAATTTACAAAAAAAAGAGAATTATTTCGATATCCGCCGTTCTCTTTTCGACGCACCACCTCGAAGTAGGTTATCCATATTTATATTGAGCGATACCAGAGCCACAAACACTTAAATCCTTGGCGATAAAGTTCATGGGGATTAAGACATTACGTGTCTTTTATCATATATAGATACGGTTTCATCTATTAAATCCTTCATATAGATCTACCTTTCCACTTCCCGTACTTCTTTCTGTATTATTTGCCTCTATATGTACACCAATGTTCACGTGTAGAGGGCCCTTGTCGATTCGTCGGTTGATATATAGCTGGATGTTTTATTTATTAATAACTTGAAAAATATTATATCACCCTGTATAGTGGCAGACATCATTTCTTCTGATTCAGTAACCGACGTATTTACAGGTGAAGTTTGTTACACAGTTCCTTTGCCAATCGGTCAAGTAGGTGACTATTCCGTGTGCTATTAGTTGCAACCAGGAGTAGTCCAGGATATTACTTTGTTACTGATTCTCCATTGTTAAAGCTCAGTGAGAGTAGATCCGAGTTCATGTTTCGTTACGGTTCAGCTTATAACCCAATATTGTTGATTGTGGGAGTGTCGCTCCCGACGTGATAATGCAGCTGGGTTGATGATGATTCGGTACCCTGTCCTGTTGGTGGGCAGCTTGTCTGTGTGGGTATTTGATGCCCGATCAGCTGGACCATTGTCTCTATGCTTGTACTGAATTATGTCTCAACTTTTTTGTCTGTTCAGGGCAAGCTCGCTGTGTTTTTTCTCCGGGTACTCCTGTTTTCCGCGGCCACCCGGCTCACAGAGAATGAGGCGAAAAATAAGCGCCTGATTTACGGATGTACAACAACAACAACGACTTTCAACTTTTTGCATCATGCTGAGACAAAAGTTATTTACATTCCTGAAAAATAACAATCGTTCTTCAGATAAAAGGAGCTTCTCTTTATGCAAAGCAAATGTAAGAATCAGTTTTCAAACTTTTTTCTTTCGTTATGTTCGTTTTTTGGTCATTATTTATTTTTGTCATTGGTTTTCGTGTGTTCGGCTACGTGTTAAGGCATCACGGGACGGTTGAAAATAGCCAAAATTCACTGCTTCTCTTGCGACAAATATTTAAAAATACGAGCAGATGAAATACAAATCACGCGCCACAATAAAAATGCAGTAACCACGCCAGATGTGTATTATTGTCGAGCCCGCTTGCGGAAAGTGAGACATAGTGATCACAATGACGTCCGGGTGTCCGTGCGTCCACCCGTCCGTCCGAAATCTGCGTTAAAGTTTTTAAATACCTTATATCTCTGCAGTCCTAAGTCACATTGACTTGAAACTTCATATGCTTATTAGTCATGATCCATATATTCATGCTGTATCCCACTCATGCGGCCCCTGTTCCCAAGGTCAAGGTCAAATGACTTAGAAGTTTGCGTTCCGAAATCTGCGTTAAAGTTTTTAAATACCTTATATCTCTGAAGTCCTAAGTCACATTGATTTGAAACGTCATATGCTTATTAGTCATCATCCATATATTCATTCTGTGTCCCACTCATGTGGCCCCTGTGCCCCTATGTCAAGGTCAAATTACTTAGACGTTTGCATTAAAGTTTCTGTCAAAATTTGCGTTAAAATTTTCACATACCTACTATCTCTGTAACCGTAAGTCAGATATGTTTGAAAATTTGTATGCTTATTGGGCATCAAACTTCAAATAAATACACTCTGAGATCATCAAATGCCTCGGCGGGCTCGACATGCGGGCCGCGGCCATCTGGTTTAATTTTTTACAAAGTTACCCCACCCACCTATTTTTGGCCAAAAATGTCAACACGACTGAATTTAAGGAATTGTTTTCATGACAACATGAGGCATAGGCGCTTTATTATACCCCCCGCAATGAGTTGTGGGGGGGTGTATACTGGAGTCCGGTTGTCCGTGCGTCCGTCCGTCACTAAACTTAACATCAGAGAAATATTGTTATAACTTCTATTTCCTTCATCTAAAATGCTTAATATTTCACACATGCATTCCTGTATGGCTCTACTACCATGCTGTGACAAATCCACGACCGTCCAACCCCCACTGATCCCAAGGTCAAGGCCAAATACTTAGTCTCTTTACAAAACTTAACATCAGAGAAATATGTTGTAACTTCTATTTCCTTCATCTAAAATGATTAATATTTCACACATGCATTCCTGTAAGGTTCTACTATCATGCTGTGCCAAATCCACGACTGTCCAACCCCCGCTGATCCCAAGGTCAAGGTCAAATACTTGGTCTCTTTACAAAACTTAACATCATAGAAATATGTTATAACTGCTATTTCCTTCATTGAAAATTCTTAATATTTCACTTGTGCATTCCTCTAAGGTTGTACTATCATGCTGTGACAAACCTATGACCGTCCAACCCCAGCTGATCCCAAGGTCACGGTGACATACTTAGTCTCTTTACAAAACTTAACATCAGAGAAATATGTTATAACTTCTATTTCTTTCATAAAAAATTCTTAATATTTCATGCATGCATTCCTCTAAGGCTCTACTATTATGCTGTGACAAATCCCCGCTGATCTCGAGGTCAAGGTCACATACTTACTCTTAGTCTCTTTACACAACTTAACATCAGAGAAATTGGTTATAACTTCTATTTCCTTGCTCGGATCTGCTTCACATTTCACACATTGCTCCAATGGACCTCTACTACCCTGTGACAAATTCATGTTCGTGCCGCCCCCGCTAAGCCCAGAGTCAAGGTCATAAGCCCACACACTTGGAATTTATTTTAAATATTTAGGGGTACCTGGGCCCACGCGGGGGGTATTCTGTAAGCATCACTTACTGACCAATCTAGTTATGACTTGTTCTATCACTTGTCACACCACACCATTTCCTGAAAATGTTTCCAAAGCGGGGTCATAACCCAGGGCATGAAAATAGCACTGGTCCGAGGTCCTGGACCTGCAAAATAGTGTGATTTAATTGTATCCAATTAAAATTTTGAAACACCCTGTATACTTTGCAATTTTGGTGAAATGGGCTACAGGAGATGTGCAGGGCTCTAGATAAGGAAATAGTAATTTAGTATTTATTGTCACTCCATCATTTCTGAAGCAATTGGGTATTTCAAAATTTTAATTGTGTAAAATAGAATCACACTACTGTTTACACATCAGCAGACCGCACTTATTGAATAGTTTGCTTCTAAATGAAAACACATCTTGGTATTTCATTAGAATTGGCTCCTTGGAGACAATTCTAATGAAATACCAAGATGTGTTTTCATAGAAAAATAAGAAAATATGCTATATTTTAATATGGTCTGTTTATTGTTTTCTGTAACATGATAAAGATACCACAAATTTTTCATTGCTTTTTGATACTCACTACCGTACTTCTGATTTCAATTGGGTTTTTGGCAATTTTAATTGGGTATTTACGCAAATACGCACCTTATCTGGAGCGCTGGACGTGTGTATTTCCAGTACAAGGCAGCAGTACTGGGGTTCTATGAGCTGGATGTTAACGACGGGAAGACAGCAGCTTGTGGTACCGAGGCCCTCACTCCAGCCGCAAATGAATTTGATGAAGCTACAAAGAATTCCATCTCAAAATATATTGATCGGTAAGTGAATGTTAACCCTTTGAACCCGAAAGCCCGCCATATCGGTTTATGCAAACAGTGCAGATCCAGATGAGCTGGCTCGTAACGAGCCGTCTCATCAGGATCTGCACTGTTTGAAAGTAATTTTCATATTTTTGAGAACAACAAATACCCCCTTTTTATACGACACATATTATGTTTTACCGCAGGGCGGGCCGGCGGGCGGCTGAAGAAAAAGCGCATAGTTCGTGTACACAACTCCTCCGAAACCGTTCAGTCGATCGATCTGAAACTATACACACGTCTTCTACACATATTGAAGATGTGCACCTTGGTGTTTTTATGCCAACAAAATATTTTTTAACTTAGCCATTTTTTCCACATTATTGTATCCAATTCCCTATCATTTCTACTTTACACTCTACTTTTCTATCTCTGCCTAAATTTGTATACATGTTTAGCACAACGAGATGAACAAATAATGCTATAGACTTTCAAATTCTCATTAATGTTTCTTGCCTTGGTGACAGCTTCACATTTCTGCATCTTCGCTGTCTGGCCCATATTCGACGGGCGTATTTTGTGACTTGCGGCACTCTTGTTATAAATGGAATAGTCTGAAAATGATTTTGCGATGATTGGATTGGTTGCAAAAATTAACATATCGCAGCCCATTCAGTTACTTAGGGGTGAAAGGGTTAATACAGGGCAGAGCTCCAGATAAGGTTTGACGGAATACGCAGAAGCAGAATACGCATTGATTATCAAAAGTGGGAGTAAAAAAATACTCAAAAGTAATGTGAAATACACATTTATTTTCAAATTGAGTACCGGTAGTAATAATTGAAAAACTTGCTTTTTGCAGCTCAAATAAGTGAATTTTTAAATTTGTTTTATTTTTTTATCATTTGTTCCATATTTAATAAGGAAGAAAATCAATAATACATTTGTAACAGTAAACTACTAATTGAATTTGAAATCTCGGGGTATACTACTCATTAGATACAAAACTTATCTGGAGCTCTGAAAGGTGTCAGTGATAGAAGGGGTCTTAAGTCCATAATTAAAACCGAGGCTATGCCGAGTTCTGATGAAGTTGGTCAACATGTTAATAAATACAGGTTAAAGTTTTCAAGTATAAAATACATGTATATCTGAAATGATTGTATTATAAGCACATCATCAGGCTCCAGATAAGGAATTAGTAATTGAGTATTTATTGTCACTCCATCATTTTTGAAGCAATTGGGTATTACAAAATTTTAATTGGGTAAAATAAAATTACACTATTGTTTACACATCAACAGATAGCAATTATTTAATAGTTTGCTTCGAAATGAAAACATGTATTGGCATTATGCAATTTTTATATTGCTTTTTGATACTCGCTAGTTCTGATTTCAATTGGGTTTTTGGCAATTTTAATTGGGTATTTAAGCAATACGCAGCTTATCTGGAGCTTTGACATCATATGATTATGTTAAAGCGGTACTGATCACCTGATTTGTTTATCAGGCAAAGCTAGGGCACTTGTAGGAATTCCGAGGCTCAAAAGAACTTCTGTTACTGAAGTTTCATGTGTACTCACATTTACTCACCATTCAATAGAGATCTTTATTGCTATTCATTTGGATTCCCATAGAGCGAATGAGAAGAAGACGTTGAAGCCCGGAAATGTGCGCGTCACCAATGTTTCCACATCTGACTACCCGGCCTACGACACGATCGCCCTGTGCTGTCTTGGCAACAAGTCCGCTGGCTATAACGACAAAGAGCTCTGGGACGAAGCCAGGGAGCATGTACGCTCAGCCGTGGCAGGTACCAATGAAGGATCATAGCTAGTTATCTCCATCTGAATTTACTTATAGAAATCTGGTCCAAAATGTGTAGTTTACCGTAGGCCCTTATTGCTTGTAAAAAAACGGCGAATGTAACATGATTTGTTATGAAAAGGATCAATTAGAGTGATTTTGATGAGTGTTGATCCAGATCATCCTACATATCTGCGCAATCTGATCAGGGACTGCATTATTTGCCAGATTCATATTTTCACACGTTATAACGTTATTGCAATCAGTGTAGACTCAGATCAGACTGCACAGATGTGCAGTCTGATCTGGGTCTACTCTGTTTGCAAAACTAAATTTATGTGCTATTCAGTATTAAGAAATAAACGCTGAAATACAGCTTAGGACCGGATATCTATAAATAGATTTGCGAAGGGAAATAGCTAGCTACGATTCCTCTTTGGTCAGATTGGTCAGTCAGACAGGGATTCCGCTGGCGATCGCCACTTTCGCAATTGGCGATAACAAAAAAATGATTTTTTTTCTTCGAAAATTGTAATTTTTTATCCCCAATTGTTTATTTTTTATCCTATTGGTTATTCCTTTTTTTAAATTTTTTTTTTGATGTGGTGATTTTTTTATTTTCCCCAGCGGAATCCCTGGTCAGATTATGAGATAACAGGGTAATGCCTAGAGCGAGCCTGGCAGACCTTTTCCCACCTAAATATACCAATATCGGTGAGAAAATAAAGGATCTCACATTCATTTGTAACGGTGACGTGTGGCGCGTTCTAGTAACGTCATGAGACACATACATTACGTAGGTGTTGGCTTGGCCCCAGAATGAGCATTGTCTACAGCCATGGTCAAACAGCATGCGCTGTAAGTTTGAACACAGCTGTGAGCGGTGTCAAACAACGGCAGTCAAATAGTAAAGTTGGGAGTCCTGGGACCCACACTTACAAAATCCTAGGGAAATCCCTGGGTTGTGGCATAGGGGTTAGAACACCTGACGTCCAATCCGGAGGTTGTGGGTTCAAACCTCGCCTAGGGAATCAAATATATTTTCAAATATATTTTCATAGTATTTCCACTGGTCTGTCGGATGAGACTTTAAACTGTGGTCCCACCTCTATATGACCTTCGTAGTTGCTGGGACGTTAAACCTCATTCACTTTGTTGTCCTTCTGTTGATGCAGCTTTCTGTTGTGTATTTGTAGCTGGCGTGCGACAGCTGAGGAATTTAGGGGAGAAAGAAATATCGGTAGACACGTGTGGTCAGCCTGAGGGTAAGATGCCGACATCATCTATTTGTTGAAATGAGTTGGTTATCAAGCGTTGTGATAGTTAACCCTAAGTGAATGGAATGGTTTTTGATCTGTTAATTTTGTGACCAATTCAACCGTCACAAAATGATTTTCAGACTAGTCCAATTTTGAAAAGGCTGTGTTCTTAAAACTATGAAAATTACTTGCAAAAAGTGCAGATCCTGATGAAACGGCTCGTCACGAGCCGTTTCATCTGGATCTACACTTTTTGCAAATACCACTATACAGGCCTGTGGTGTTGAAAGGGTTAATCAATTTATTTTTCTGACAACACTCACATTTCACTTTTGGTGTACATGTAGTTGTAATCGCCACCCTGACTGTCCGCCTGTGTCTGTTCGCCTGTGTCTGTCCATCCCAGCACACGTTTGTGGTCTTGGGTGGTTGGAGGCGTGGCCTAAAGCAAAAAAAAAACAATACAGCTTATTCCGCAACCACCTAAGCCTGTTGTGTTTTAGGTGGTCATTGCTTTGTTTGAAAACACTGACTGTACCACCTAAGTGGTGTCAAGTAGGGGACGTCCGTCTGTCCGAGATTTGTATTTTCGGTTACCGAATATCTCTGTTTCCGTATTAAAGTCAAATTGGCTTGAAACTTTATGTACTTATTTGTCATCATCCATATTTTCATTCTATAGCCACCTATATGGCCCTTGTGCTGAAGGTCAAGGTGAAATGACTTGAGAAATTTGCATTAATTCTTTTTTTATTTGTGTGACAGTTTTTGAGGCATACATTCATCAGTGTTACTAATAATGATTATACTTATACTTATTTAGTTGTTTTATACCATTATAATGCACAAACAACACCACATATATGAATAGTCCTGTGGGAGTTTATATTAGAATAAATATGTTACCATTCAAATGAATGACTGATTTGTTTGTCCACAGCTGCCGCGGAGGGGTGCCATTTAGCCACGTTTGAATATGATAAACTGAAGGCCGAAGACAAACGGAAGAAGCCGGTGGAGTTGAGTTACATCACACAAGGCTGTGTTGATGGCTGTAAGACGACGCCCTGCTCATGTCAAAGGTATAGAGAATACCAGGCTATGGTCATTTAATAACACGTTTATCAGACTCGGTTCGGAAATGGCAGGAATTCCTCCTACCGTTTCCGAGCTGAGCTTGATGAACGTGATATCAAGAGATAGTAGCATGCTATTGTATTTATCAGTAGCCTATTTCACCAAACTTGCAAAGTATACTTATCTAGCAAAGTATACTTTGAGGGAGAAATCTTTAATTTAAGGATACATTTGTTAATTTTTAGCCAGGTTTTTTGAAAAAAAATCCAGGCTATTGGATTGGCGAAAGCCGGGCGGGCGGGCAGGTGGGCGGCGGGCGGCGTCCACAATCAATGTTAAGTTTTCGTGTTTGCGTCCATTTCTTTGTTACTGTACCACCTAGGACCACCAAACTTTCACAGCTTCATAATCAAGGGGTGCCCACCACATATTACTATCCAACATTTACTTTTTTTTAACTTGACCCATTTTTTCCGCGCAGTCGACTTAGCCATTTTCAATGTTAAGTTTTCGCGTTTACAATGTTAAGTTTTCGTGTTTAAGTCCATTTCTTTGGTACTGTACCACCTAGGACCACCAAACTTTCACAGCTTCATAACCAAGGAGTGCCTACCACATAAAACTATCCAACATGTGACCATTTTTTTTACCTTCACCTATTATTTCTACGTAATTGACTTAGCCATTTTCAACGTTAACTTTTTAACGTATATCAACGTTAACTTTTTAACGTACGTCTGGTTAAAGTTTTTTGGTTAAAAGTTTTTCGTTATACTATATCTCTGCAATTGCTTCGCCCATTACCTTGAAACTTCACATGGGTGTTTATCATCATCCATATTTTCATTCTACCCCCCAACCGTGCGGCCCCTGTGCCCAATGTCAAGGTCAAATTACTTTGAATTTTTTTGTTAAAGTTTGTTTGTGTACTATATCTCTTCAACTGCTTCACCCATTACCTTGATACTTCACATGGGTGTTTATCATCATTGTCGCACCCGCTTGCAGAAAGCGCGATATCGTCGGCATTTTGGCATACGTCCGTCCGTACGTCCGTGTGTCTGGTTAAAGTTTTTTTGTTAAAGTTTTTCCATCTACTATATCTATTTTTTGAGTGTCCATGCCTCGCCCCAAGACGCGACATGCAGGCCACGGCCATCTAGTCTACAAAAAGTGGGTATAATTATGTTATCCAAGTGTCTATGCTTGGAAAAAACCTGGCCTTCGTGGCTTTGCCTCGTTTCTTGTTATTATACTGAATTTATTACATTATCACAGCCATTTTGGCTGTGATAATGTAATAAATTCAGTATAATATTTCTGCATACTTTTAATCATCAAATATATGTATTCGTTAGTTCTATATGAAATAATGCATTTCGGGTAAAATAAATGATTACTCCCTCAAAGTATACTTGTTGTGTATAGCTGATGTCTAACCATGTCACTCCTAAGTATATAATATGGTCTGTCCCATGTGAATTTTGGAATATTCCTTTATTAAAGGTACATGCCAACATTCAGTAGGCACACACTGTTCTTTATAGGAATTAAATAAGTGTATAATTTTGTCGCTATTCCACCAGTTCTAAAAATTAAAAATGCCCGCTATACAGATATAATATTCGCGGTGGTATCCGGCTATTTTCATATGCCAATGAGGCATGATATTGTATAGTGGGTTTGTGGTTCATTAAGCATCGATCAACATATGTTCCTCCGGAATGTTGGTTAACCCATTCCATGTAGAATTCCCATATACAGGTATGCACATTTCTAATTATTTTTCTCATTTCTCGTTAAATGTGTACGTTGTTACCACTCATTTGAACCGTCTCGACGAGATGGTTCAAACGAGTGGTAACAACATGCACTTTAAGTGAGAAATAAGAAAAATAAAAAAAATTGTTTACCATCAGCATGAAATTGGTTAATTTATTGCCATTGCAGTGATATAGACCTATGGAAGCGTGGGGTGATCAAGGCCGAAGCCCAGAATTGGGCGCGGGAGTTGATGGAGATGCCATCTAATGTCCTCACCCCGACCGCGTTCGCCGAGGCTGTCAAGGAAAAGCTGGGCAGTGCTGGGTGTACCGTGATTGTCAGGTATGTCCCTTTATTAATAAAATCAAGCATAAACCATGTCAGATTGTGACTGTGACTAGAGAAATGTGGCTTTGAAATTTGTGTTAATGTTTTTGAAATATTTGCGTTAAAGTTTTTAAGTGCATGTTATGTCTTCAACTATAAGTCAGATTGACTTATAAATTCATATACATCTTTATCATCAATATCATTCATATTTTCATTCTATGGCCCACCCATGTACCTTTCATGCCCAAGGTCGAGGCCAAATGACTTGGTGGTCGGACCAGGCGGCGGCAGGGGGTATCCATGAGCCTCTGCTCACTTGCTCTACTGTCTGTTTCACGAAAGCTGCCCAAATTTTACGGCTATATAGACAATTCAAAAACCATATTTTTTTTCGATAGTATTAAATTAAAGGAAAATTTAAGAATGAGCCTTCTTTTTATTTCGTGAAATTCGGTCAAATATTGATTTTATTACGAAAAATTGATTTGTCTATGGGAATTTAACATGGGGGAAAAAGAGGCAAAGGAGTGTGGGAGGAGTCAAAATAGAAATGGACTCCGAAACCTAGCTAGATAGCTTGGAAATGATCCAACTAAGAAAACAAAAGTTACATTTTGAAAATCGGTCCAGGATTACTGAAATTCTAAAAAAAATTTCCCCATGTTAAATCCCCATACTATAGACATCTTCACTCCGTGAAGATGTCTATGGGGATTTAACATGGGGACATTTTGTTTTCGCAATAAAATCAATATTTGACCAAATTTCACGAAATAAAAAGAAGGCTCATTCTTAAATTTTGCTTTAATTTAATATTATCGAAAAAAATATTGTTTTTGCATTGTTTATATAGCCGTAAAATTTGGGCAGCTTTCGTGAAACAGACAGTAGTTTAACATTTTCTCCAGTCACGGCACATCAGTAGCCGATTTCACCAACATTGCAAAGCTTACTTACCTAGCAAAGTATGCTTTGAGGGAGTAATCATTTATTTTTCCCGAAATGCATTATTTCATATAGAACTAACGACTGCATATATTTGATGTCGGATTAAAAGTATGCAGAAATATTATACTTAATTCATTACATTATCACAGCCAAAATGGCTGTGATAATGTAATAAATTCAGTATAACAAAAATTAATAAATTTATCCTTAAATTGAAAATATCTCTCCTCAAAGTGTACTTTATAGCAAGATAAGTATACTTTGCAACTTTGATGAAATAGGCTACTGAGATAACTACGTGATAAAAAAATATCCGCATTTGCTATGAATTATTTTTTTAACTTTCTACGTCATTTACGGAAAATATCATAAATTTTGTGAAAAGTCGCACATCTTATTAGGTGCAAAATCAGATGTGTTGTCTCATATATGGCTGTGACACATCTTCTGAGGTACAATATTGTCTCATAAAACCTTTTCAATCATTCATTATTCAATCAATCAGTCAGTCAACCAATCAACTAACCAATCCATCAATCGTCTCGTATAACGGCCACCTGTTGAACTATTATCAAAATCACTCCACCAATTCTTGGTTTCAGGGACAAGGCATGGATGGAGGCAGAGAAGATGGGGTCATTCTTGTCGGTGGCCCAGGGGTCCCCGGAGCCCCCGTTGTTTCTGGAGATAGAATATAGAGGGGCCGACGTCGACCAGCCGATAGCTTTGGTTGGCAAGGGCGTCACCTTTGATAGGTATGGTGAAGTGTTGTTTTGAAATAAGAAAATTGGTCTCTTACAGGTACAGGTACTGTGGCCTCCAATGATGTTTCAGGTGCAGAGCTCCAGCTAAGGTGTGTATTGGTGTATTTTACGCACCACATTTATTTTGGGGAAACTTGCATACATATTAGCCACCATTCATGTTTCAACATTGAACAGCATATGTCAGTACGGTATTGATATTACTGTCTGTTTCACGAAACCTGCCCAAATTTTACGGCCATATAAACAATGCAAAAACCCAAAAAAGTTCTATAATATTAAATGTTTTAAAAATTTAAGAATGAGCCTTGTGTTTATTTCATGAAATTTGGTCACATATTGATTTTATTACAAAAAATTGATTGGTCTATTGGAAATTAAGATGGGGGGGGAAAAGGAGGTGGAGGAGCTGTGGAAGGAGTCAAAAAACAAAAACAAATTGGAAATTAACTCTGAAATCTCGCTAGATAGCTTGGACATGATCCAACTAAGAAGTTAAATTTTGAAATTAGAAAAATGTCCCCCATTCATAAATTTTTCTAAAATTTAATATTATTGAAAAAAAAAAAAAAATAGTTTTTGCATTGTTTATATTCCCTTTCGGAACTGTTCCCATCCATGGTCAATGCATAACGAATTACCTGATAAATCGTGTTCCCCTCACAGCGGTGGTATATCCATCAAGCCGTCCGCGGGTATGGGTGAGATGCGGGCAGATATGGGAGGAGCGGCATGTACAGTCGGTGCGATGTACGCCATTGCCAAGCTGAACATGCACGACCACGTTAAAGGTACACGTAAACTCATTTGTGGCTGTGATTGGAGAGATGGGGCTTATGGGATTTGCGACCAGTGTAGATCAGGATCTGCACTGTTCGCTATTCCATCCATAAAACACCCTTATGCTTTTAACAAACAATATCACGTAACCTATTAAGCATCCGACCCTGCTAAACTTCGTAAGACTAAAATGTTTGTAAGTGCAAATTTAGGACCGTCTGGAAATTTCAATTGATGGATTTACATTTATTAAGCATAGGCTGCATATGCAGCCTATGCTCAATAAATGTAAATCAATTAATTGTTTGCAAGAAAACTTTGTTAATGTGACATTTACAGACAATTTTGCACTAGAACATTTTAGTAGTACGAAGTTTAGTGAAACGGCCCCCTGGCGTGTAGAGTAGATAGTCAGCAAGGGTACAATAATATTTGATATGTTGGTGTCACATTTGTGGCTGTGACTGGCGAAATGGGGCTTATGGGATTTGTGACCAGTGTAGCTCATGATCAAATATAAACACAATCGTGTAGCTTGATAACAATCTATATTGCTTGTTTGAAGCATGACAGGTGTTTCATTGATGGAATGGCGAACAGTGCAGATCTTGATCAGACTGTGCAGATGCACAGGCTGAACTGGATCTACACTAGTCGGAAAACCCAGAAGCCCCATTTCTCCAGTCACAACCACATTTAACGTTTAGTCATCAGTGATACTGTATAATCAATTGAGCCAAAAGGATTGTGTTTGTGTCAGCAACCAGTGTAGACCCATACACCCATTTCTCCGGTCACAGCCACATTTCTGTAACATTGTTGTATATTCATAGCTCCATGTCATAAGTTGTATCTAAAAATATTATACCCCCATATTTCAATTTCAATGCGTATTTTACTTTTACAAAAGTATTATTGATTTTCTTCCAATTTAAATAGGGAACAAATGATAAAAAATAAAACAAATTTAAAAATTCACTTATTTGAGCTGCAACTGTTTGCTTTTTGCAGCTCAACTAAGTAAATTTTCAACTTTATTACAGTTTTTTTTGCTACTCATTATGAAAATCAATGCATATTTTCACATTGCTGTGAGTATTTTGTACTCCCACTTCTGATAATCAATGTGTATCCTGCTAAAATATGTGCGTATAATACGCCAATATTTACCTTATCTGGAGCGCTGTATATTTGCAGGATTTATCCCTCTTTGTGAGAATATGCCGAGTGGCACGGCTGTAAAACCTGGGGACGTCGTCACTGCCAGGAATGGGAAAACTATTCAGGTAGGTGTAGTAAGAGCAAAATTATGATAGTCTGTAAATTTCACATTAACAATGTTTCTTGTAAATAATTATTGGATTTACATTTATTGAGCATAGGCTGCATATGCAGCCTATGCTCAATAAATGTAAATCCATAAATTGACATTTACAGACGATCTTAAATTTGAACTTACGAACATTTTAGTCGTAAGAAGTTTAGTGAAACGGGGCCCCAGAGCTCCAGATAATATACGCAGCACTACCGGTGTGTAACAATATTGTTAAAACTAAAGCGTTCATGATGTTATTGTTGTAATACTACCGGAAATGGTGTGTGTGAAGAAAGGACAAGTATAAAGTTATCCCCAGCAAAATTTTCCGGAACCAAGAAAAAATAATTTCCAATAAAAAAATTATGGTCGGGGGTTAAAAAAATGGGGTTAGTTGGGTAACGGGAAATACCTTTTTATTTTAGGCCTAATACTTGTTTATTTGTGTACAGGTGGACAACACAGATGCGGAGGGGCGGATGATACTGGCTGACGCCCTGTGTTACGCGGAGACGTGTAAACCCCGGCTCATCCTCGACATGGCTACACTCACTGGTACGTTGGGTCGACTATTGACATAATAACCCTATAAACCCCACCTACATTAACCTGGTTGATTTTCGAAAAAAATAGGAAAATTACTTGCTGAAAGTGCAGATCCTGCTGACGGCTAATTTCCGGATCTACACTGTTTGCAAACACTGCTAGTTTTGAAATGGTTAAAATAAGCATTTGAAAACACTGTAGATCCTGGTGAGACGGCTTGTAACAAGCCGTCTCATCAGGATCTGCAGTGTTTGTCAGTACTTTTCAGATATTTAAAAAACATTCATTATCGGATTAATGGAATAGTCCAGAAATTAGCAAAGAAATATCAATGTCCAATATTCGTGGGTGCAAGGGTTAATCTACCATTAAACCTTCTCCATTCAACTGTCATTCAGATTCAGACCATTTTGTTCCGTCACTCAGCGCGATAAGTTTTGTATCTAAAGAGTATTATGCCCCCAGATTTAAAATTCAATGCGTATTTTACTTTCACAATGTATTATTGATTTTCTGTCTTATTAAATAGGGAAAAAATGATAAAAAAAAATAAAACAAATTTAAAAATTCACTTATTTGAGCTACAAAAAGCAAACACTGTCATCTAAGTAAATTTTCAACTTTATTACAGTATTTTCACTACTCAATTTAAAAATCAGTGCGTATTTTCACATTGCTGTGAGTATTTTGTACTCCCACTTTTGATAATCAATGCGTATTCTGCTAAAAATAAGTTTGTACAGTATGCCAATATGCACCTTATCTGCAGCTCTACCCTCACTTTAGACTGGAGTATGGGAGGGTATGAGCATATGATACAGTGTTGATGTTGCCTGGCACCAGATAAGGATACTGCACATTGACCAAACACTCGTTGACTGGCACCAAAATCCTATATTGAATAAATACAGTCTACACTTATTTACTCAAAGTCTATGTAACTGAGGAAAATACAGCTAGGTAATGCAAATGAGTTATTATGTAGGAAAACATTTACTTTGGGACCTGAATTTGACTGAGTTATCATTAGCCAGGTTTTTTGAAGAAAAAAATCCAGGCTATTGGATTGGCGAAAGCCGGGCGGGCTGGATCGGCGTCCACAATCAATGTTAAGTTTTCGTGTTTGAGTCCATTTCTTTGTTACTGTACCACCTAGGACCACCAAACTTTCACAGCTTCATAATCAAGGGGTGCCCATCATATATCACTATCCAACATGTTACCTTTTTTTAACTTGACCCATTTTTTCCGTGCAGTCGACTTTAGTTTTCGGTTTTACAATGTTAAGTTTTCGTGTTTAAGTCCATTTCTTTGGTACTGTACCACCTAGGACCACCAAACTTTCACAGCTTCATAACCAAGGGGTGCCTACCACATACAACTATCCAACATGTGACCATTTTTTTTACCTTCACCTATTATTTCTACGTAATTGACTTAGCCATTTTCAACGTTAACGTTTTAACGTACGTCTGGTTTAAAGTTTTTGGTTAAAAGTTAAAATTTTTTTGTTATACTATATCTCTGCAACTGCTTCGCCCATTACCTTGAAACTTCACATGGGTGTTTTTTATCATCATCCATATTTTCATTCTACCCCCCAACCGTGCGGCCCCTATGCCCAATGTCAAGGTCAAATTACTTTGAATTTTTTTCTTAACGTTTTTTCGTGTACTATATCTCTGCAACTGCTTCACCCATTACCTTGATACTTCACATGGGTGTTTATCATCATTGTCGCGCCCGCTTGCAGAAAGCGCGATATCGTGGGCATTTTGGCATACGTCCGTCCGTCCGTCCGTGTGTCTGGTTAAAGTTTTTTGGTTAAAGTTTTTTCATCTACTATATCTATTTTGTTAGTGTCCATGCCTCGCCCCAAGGCACGACATGCAGGCCACGGCCATCTAGTCTACAAAAAGTGGGTATAATTATGTTATCCAAGTGTCTATGCTTGGAAAAAACCTGGCCTTCGTGGCTTTGCCTCGTTTCTTGTTTTGAATGAGAGGTAACGAGTGTAGACTGTATATGTAAGATCCTGTATATACCTCTGTCCTTGGGTGAGAAGTTGAGTAAAGCCCATTGTCATGTTGCCATTGCCTGTTGTAGGTGCAATAGATGTTGCCTTGGGATCAGCTGCATCTGGCGTGTTTACTAACTCAACAGAAATGTGGAACTTGCTACAAAAGGTATTTATTGTTTGCCCCAGTTTCTCAACCAATGAAACCACTGTATTTGTGTGTCGCCCACGTTAGTGGAAAGTGAGACATAGCGGTCACAATTCCTGATTAGGTGTCATTGTCGTAGGCATCGTCGTAAGCGTGAACAGTTTGAGACGTACTATAGGAATGAATGGCCTTTTTGTGGAATTTATCGGGGTATAAACTTGGAAAAGTCGCGGGAATACTGGTCGAAGGCCGGAAGGCCTCGTCCAGTATTCCCGTAACTTTTCCAAGTTTATATCCCCAATAAATTCAACAAAAATGCCATTCATTCCTTATAATTCCAGTATTTGAAATAAATTCATCAAGAAAATGTGTATATTTTCCGTTTTCTTAAGAATTATTTTAACTGCGCATCACGGTTACGGAAAGTAGTTTGGCGTGGGAGTTTACTGTGATATCAATTTTGGACAGAGACTTTCTACGAGCCAATCAAATGTTAGGGAATTGTGTAAATATTTGTGTGCTGAAATTATGTCAAAATATTGCATATATCCTGATCTTTACCAAACTTCATCAATAGCTTCCTCACATTTGTGGCTAACCTGTATCATTTGGGAGACCTTGACCCTTTGGTAGTGGGTGAGACACACCCTGGTTAATGTAATTTTAGTACTGAATGTACAGTTCGATAAGAAAAACTGTATATTCCCAGAATATATAAAGTATACTGGGCTGGTGTCTTTTGATATTAAGTTTATCAGGCAAGGCTAGGAAACGCGTAGGAATTCCGAGGCTTGTCGAGGAATTCCTACCATTTCCGAGCCTGATAAACATGATATCAAAAGACAGTAGCTGGTATTATATTTATCAGGTAATGTTTTATGCTCGAAAATAGCCACAGATGACGTCGTTATCTATGGACAGAACGCGGACTTGTTTACGTTGTGTCATTACACTGACGTCATTCTGTAACATCACGTGACATCATCCGACCAATGGAACGTCAGTTGTCACTTCGTTGTAACTCGGATGTTTGTATCAGGTCAGGGATAGACTGGCCTAGAGGTTAGAACACCTGACTTCCAATCCGAAGGCTGTGGGTTCAAACCTCGCCTTAGGCATCAAAAATACTTTCATAGTATTTCCATCCCACTGGTCTGTAGGATGAGTGTTTAAACGGTGGTCCCGTCTCTATATGACCCTAGCTGTTGGTGGGACGTTAAACCCATTCACTTTCACTTTTGTATCAGGTCAATGCCTGATACAACAATGTTGTCAGTCAGTACGTATTCGGTCAATACAGGGCAGGTTACCTGATAAAAGTGGGTAATGGTTAAATAAAAAAGGAGCAGGCAAAGCTGACAACAAAATTATATTTCTGGTTTCAAAGACTGACAGGGTTTGGTTGCATTCTGGTTGTGGGTTCAGTCGCCGCATGAAGAAGTATATTCATAGTATTCCATCTATTGGACGAGACTTCAAACCGAGGTCCACTCTCTATATGATGACCTTAGCTGTTGCCATTCATTTTTCCCTTTCATTCACAGGCAAATTTAACTACAGTGAAACGTCTCGAAACTTTTGTAGGTCCCTAGGGTGTCCTGTTTAGAGATGTTCCACTATAAATCAGACATATGACTGCGGCTGTGCTTTGCGACCTTGAACAGGCATTATCATTATAGCTATACACCATACAATTAAGGATACACAGAGCTCCAGATAAGCTGGGTATTTGCTTAAATACCCAATTAAAATTGCCAAAACTCAATTGAAATCGGAAGTAGAGTATCAAAAAGCAATACAAAATTTGTGGTTCCTTTATCATGCTGCAGAAAACAATAAACAGACCACAACTATAGCATATTTTTTCTTATTTTCCATGAAAACACATCTTGGTATTTCATTAGAATTGTCTCCAAGGAGACAATTCTAATGAAATGCCAATACATGTTTTCATTTCGAAGGAAACTATTCAATAATTGCTGTCTGTTGATGTGTAAACAGTATTGTGATTTTATTTTACTCAATTAAAATTTTGAAATTTTACCCAATTGCTTCAGAAATGATGGAGTGACAATACTCAATTCTTCCTTACTGGATTCCCAACCCGAGACCCGGTTTGGCCCTCATGTATGTCTTTAGCATTTTGTATGTGACAGTTGAATCTGGCTATGCCACTTATGCGTGTATTATGATTATTCGTAATCCTATTTTAGGGGAAGGGGCCAAGTGACTTTGGTGTGGTATGGACCTGGCACCAGGTCGGGTTATTCTAATTTCAGGGCTGAATACTAGTATATTTTTTTTTCGATGTAAATATTCCGTTTTGATTTTTGGATTTTTCCCCCAATGCAGCAGGTTAAAATGGGATTGAACCCATTTGCCCAGCCTTTCATGACCTCTGCTGTTGATAGGTGTTAAACACCAATAAACAAACAAATCCTCCTTATAGGATTCCCGACCGGAGACCTGGGGGGCCGTTTCATTAAACTTCGTACGACTAAAATGTTTGTAAGTGCAAAATTATGATAGTCTGTAAATTTTACATTAACAATGTTTTCTTGTAAACAAGTATTGGATTTACATTTATTGATCATAGGCTGCATATGCTCAATAAATGTAAATCCATCAATTGAAATTTACAGACAATCCTAAATTTGCACTTACGAACATTTTAGTCGTACAAAGTTTAGTGAAACGGGCTCCTGGTTTGGCCCTCATGTACATCTTTGACATTCTTGTAAGCGACAGTTGAATCTGGTTATACCCCTGATATGAGTATTTCGATTATTCGTAATCCTATTCTAGGGGAAGGGGCCAAGTGACTTTGGTGTGGTTATGGACCTGGGCACCAGGTCGGGTTATTCTAGTTTCAGGGCTGAATATATATTTTTTCGATGTAAATATTCCGTTATGATTTTGGGATTTTCACGGCAATGCTGCAGGTTATATACGGGATCGAACCCATTGGCCCGGCCTTACATGACCTTAGCCGTTAAACACCAATAAATCACATAATTCTAGGCAGGATCACAGACGGGAGACAGGGTGTGGAGGATGCCACTATTCAAACACTACAGTGAACAGGTGACAGAATCCAAGCTGGCCGACGTCAACAACATCGGAAAAGTTGCGAGGGCAGGAGGATCATGTACAGGAGCAGCGTTCCTTAAGGTTTGGTTTAACCCTTCACCCCTCAGTAACTGGAATGGAATTTGATATGTTAATTTTGCAACCAATCCAATGGTCACAAAATGATTTTCAGACTAGTCCATTTATGAAAAGGGGTGTTTTTGTTCTTAAAGAATATGAGATTTTCTTGCAAAAAGTGCAGATCCTGATGAGACGGCTCACCTGGATCTAAACTTTTTGGGTACCAAATTTGTGGCACCTTTACCATGCTGCAGAAAACAATAAACAGACCACACATATAGCATATTTTTCTTATTTGCCATGAAAACACATCTTGGTATTTCATTAGAATTGTCTCCAAGGAGACAATTCTAATGAAATACCAAGACATGTTTTCATTCCGAAGCAAAATATTCAATAATTGCCGTCTGTTCATGTGTAAACAGTAGCATGGTTTTATTTTACCCAATTCAAATTTTGAAATAACCAATTGCTCCAGAAATGATGGAGTGACAATACTCAATTACTAATTCCTTATCTGGAGCCCTGAGCATAATCCTGTAATATACTCCTGGGCCTGGTTGTTCAAAACACCAGTTAAATCCTTAACGGACTGTTAAATCCTTAACGGACTGTTAAATCCTTAACTGAATGGTTAAAATCTCTGTTAAAACAGAGATTTTAACCATTCAGTTAAGGATTTAACAGTCCGTTAAGCTAACTGATGTTTTGAACAACCGGGCCCTGCTTGATATATGGAGCTTACAGAGCTCCAGATAAGGTGTGTGTTAACATATTTTACGCACTTATTTTTGCAGAATATGCATTGAATATCAAAGTGGGAGTACAAAATACTCACAGCAATGTGAAAATATACATTGATTTTCAAATTGAGTAGTGAAAATACTGTAATAAAGTTGAAAATTTACTTAGTTGACTTCTGCAACTTAAATAAGGGAATTTTATTTTATTGCTTGTTCTCTATTTAATAAGGAAGAAAATCAATAATACATTTGTAAAGAAGTAAAATACGCATTGAATTTGAAATATGTGGGTATAATACACTTTAGATACAAAACTTATCTAGAGCTCTCAGTTCATTCAACTACCATTTTGTAATGCTGGATTTATTCCCCCCCCCCCCCCCCCCCCACCCAAGACATCTGGAAATCCGACAAAGAAATGAGTGCGGAGCACAAGTTTCTTTGTCAGATTTACAGATGTCAAGGGAAATAAATCCCGGTATTGGATTATTACAAAATGGTAGTGGAATAAATTGTATATTAATGTACATGCATATAGACCAGTTTATAACTTTGTCAAATTGATAATTTTGACGTTAGCGTATGAATTATTTCTTCGCTGGAAATGTGCTTATGCAATAAAATATAATCTAACATTTGTGATGATTTAATATGGTATTTAAATAAAATAAACTCCTTGGCTAATTTCATATTAAGAAACTTGGCATAGCCTCGCTTCTTCTGAAATCCGTGAATAAATATCATATTACAGTATTGACCTACCTGCGTTTCAGGAGTTTGTGACCAATGACCACTGGATGCACCTGGACATTGCTGGCGTTATGTCCAACACGAGTGAGGTATCGTACCTCGGTAAGGGGATGGCTGGCCGACCCACCCGCACCATCGTCGACTTTGTCGAACTGGCCCACGCTGCTCCGGCATCGAACAAGTAGATGTACATTGGTCCACGACTTTTCCAGGCCTCGAGAAATCCACTTATCCACTCATATTGGCGAGTGAACTGTCCCACCCACACCATCGTCGACTTTGTCAAGCTGACACAGGCTGCTCCCGCATCAAGCGAGTAGATGTACAGTGGAACTTCTCTAAACCCAACACCAAGAAAATATGTGATCTCCTTTTGATGGGTTTCTTGGTAACGCATCTCAGATAATAATGCATGTTCATGATTGCAAAAGACGTTCATATGTCCCAGAATGGTCATATGCCTGATTTACAGTGGAACATCTCTAAACCGGACACCCTGGGCATCTCCCAGGGTGTCCAGTTTAGAGAGGTTTCACTGTACATTGGTCCACGACTTGTCCCGGGCCTCGAGAAATACACTCATCCACTCATATTGGAGAGCAAATTGTCCCACCCACGCCATTGTCGACTTTGTGGAACTGACACATGTTTCTCCGGCATCAAACAAGTAGATGTGGGCTACGAGCTTGTCCCTTGCCTTGACAAATCCACTCGTCTGCTCGTATTGGCAAGTGAATTTTCGATCTGGACGAGTGATAATTTAAAGAAAGTGTGACATAAACATTAACCCTTAGACCGCTACTCACAACTATTGTTGTCTGCTGTTGCTTTTATATCTTGCCTTATTTCTCAATAAAAACATGTTTTGACAGTACTTCAGAATCATTTCCATTGAAGAAAAAGCGCTGTCAAAGCATGTTGTAAATTATTCTAAAGTGCTGTCAAAGCATATTTTTGATGATAAAAATGGAAAATATAAAATAAACAGCAGACGACAAAAAAATTAAGATAGTGGTCTAAGTGTGAATTTGTGGTGAAAGAATAATAATGGTGTGTTGTGTGACTTCCCCATGTTTAAGATGCAATAATGTTCTGTTTTTGCCAGAAGTGAAAAGTGATAATGGGATACGATTTTCCAGTATTGAAACATTACGAATGGTACGTGATTGAAGAACTTGCACTTACTTTTGACTTAAATAATTAGAAATGGTATGTGATTGAAGAACTTGCACTGGCTTTGGACTTCAAGAATTAAAAATGGTACGTGATTGAAGAACTTGCACTTGCTTTGGACTTAAAGAATTAGAAATGGTATGTGATTGAAGAACTTGCACTTACTTTTGACTTAAAGAATTAGAAATGGTATGTGATTGAAGAACTTGCACTTACTTTTGACTTAAAGAATTAGAAATGGTATGTAATTGAAGAACTTGCACTTACGTTTGATGTGGGTGGCAGGTGGGAGCACGCGATGGGTAATTTAACGATCGGGGTTCATCCTTACCGGAATCTCGACTGGAGACCTGGTTTGGCCCTCACATACGTCTTTGGCATTTTGTATGTGACAGTTGAATCTGGTTTTACCCCTTATGTGAGTACCGGGTATTACGATATTCATAATCCTATTTATGGGGAAGGGGCCAAGTGACTGGTGTGGTATGGACCTGGTACCAGGTCAGGTTATTCAAATTTCAGGGCTGAATATATTTGTTTTCGATGTAAATATTCCGTTCTGATTTTAGGATTTTCCCCTCAATGCAGCAGGTTAAAATGGGATCGAACCCGTTTGCCCGGCCTTACATGACCTTAGCTGTTGATAGGCCGTTAAGGCATCACGGGACGGTTGAAAATAGCCAAAATTGACTGCTTTTCTGAGGGCGGCGGCTGACTTATAAAAATCACCGCCTCTCACAATCAGTTAAGGAGGCTCTTGCGACAAGTATTGAAAAATACTCGCAAATGAAGTACAAATCGCGCGCCAAAATAAAAATTCAGTAACCGCATCAGATGTGTTCAATTAATTTTTTACAAAGTTACCCCACCCACCTATTTTTGGCCAAAAGTTTCAACACGACTGAATTTATCGAAATTGTTTTCATGAAAATATGAGGCACAGATACTTTGTTATGCCTTGTTCTGTCACTTGTAACACCACACCATTTTCTGAAAATGATTTCAAAGCGGGGTCATAACCAGCTCAAATTTTCGCTACAAATGCCCGAAAAATACCTTAAATTCTGACGTGAAACCGTACTGGCGAGACAGCATAGCAGGCGACATTTTCCAAGATGTCAAAATCAACTGGATCTAACATTCAGTTTCGTAGAATTATGAAATACTCTAAAAAATACACCTAGTCAAGCCTCCCAAAGTCAAGAAATATTCATAAACCTATTTTTCTAGACACACTGGTGTAACTTACAGGGTCGGTAGTGAAGTATGTAGAAAATCGTCCACCCCCTTTTTAAAGCTAGCTGCCCACTGTCCCGTGAGACCTAAACACTAGTAAACAAACAAACAAACTTGCGTTTGACTTAAAGAATTAGAAATAGTATATGCTTGAAGAACTTGCACTTGCTTTGGACTTAAAGAATTAGAAATGGTATGTGATTGAAGAACTTGCACTTGCTTTGGACTTAAAGAATTAGAAATGGTATGTGATTGAAGAACTTGCACTTGCTTTGGACTTAAAGAATTAGAAATGGTATGTGATTGAAGAACTTGCACTTGCTTTGGACTTAAAGAATTAGAAATGGTATGTGATTGAAAAACTTGCACTTGCTTTGGACTTAAAGAATTAGAAATGGTATGTGATTGAAGAACTCGCACTTGCTTTGGACTTAAAGAATTAGAAATAGTACGTGATTCAAGAACATGCAATTGTATGTGACTTGCCAGTGTTGAAGAAAAAATAATGCTTGATTTTTGCAGAGACAAAGAAATAATAATAATAGTGAGTGATTGAACAACTTGCAATGGTTTTTGACTATTAGCCAACATTGAAGAAGCAATGTTTTGATTAATTTTCCAGAAGCAAAAAGTAATAATGGTTATTGTTATGCGATCAGAGCTCCAGATAAGTTTTGTATCTAAAGAGTATTATACCCCCATATTTCAAATTCAATGCGTATTTTACATTTACAAAAGTACTATTGATTTTCTTCCTTATTACCCCGGTAACTAGGGAACAAATGATACAAAATAAAACAAATTTAAAATTCACTTACTTGAGCTGCAAAAAGCAAACACTGTTTGCTTTTTGCAGTTCAAGTGAGTAAATTTTCAATTTTATTACAGTATTTATTACAGATAATGAATGCGTATTCTGCTAAAATAAGTGCGTAAAATACGCCAATACGCACCTTATCTGGAACTCTGGTATGTGATATTACAGAATAAAAAAAAAGATGATTGTGATGATACATCGACTGCACCAAGAACTGGCAGAATTGTGTTACAGCCAATATTGGCAGTAGCCTTCAGCTAATATCTTCATATTGCACACCTGTATTACTTAGTAATGATACATCCTTCCACATTAATACAATTACCCTCGCTACTTATCGTACGTCTGTCTGTTTATTTATTTGAAAGTTCTTGTAAGAATTTCTCAAATAGGGGCGGGCCCTAAGTGCGTCGACAGACCACATTTTCTAGATACGTGTGATTTGACTATATCAAAGCAGACATGTGGTTTGATCAAACTGTATCAAAGCTTCTATCAGAGCTCCAGATAAGCTACGTATTTGCTTAAATACCCAATTGAAAATGCCAAAAACCCAATTGAAATCAGAAGTAGCGAGTATCAAAAAGCAATACAAATTTTGTGGTACCTTTAACATGCTACAGAAAATGATAAACAGACCACAAAAATAGCATATTTTTTATTGTTTTCCATGAAAACACATCTTGGTATTTCATTAGAATTGTCTCCAAGGCGACAATTCTAGTGAAATGCCAAGACGTGTTTTCATTTCGAAGCAAACTACATGTATTCAATAAATGCTGTCTGTTGATATGTAAACAGTCCTGTGATTTTATTTGCCCAATTAAAATTTTGAAATGCCCGATGGCTTCAGAAATGATGGAGTGAAAATACTCAATTACTAATTCCTTATCTGGAGTCCTGTTCTATTATACCGGTATCAAAGACCGAGCAATTGTGTGATTGTCCAGAATCGGAGTAGTCATACTGGTGTGTGAATTTCCTGAATAGAGGTAGGCACATTCAGAGCTCCAGATAAGTTTTGTATTTAAAGAGTATAATACCCCCAGATATCAAATTCAATGCATATTTTACTTTTATAAATGTATTGTTGATTTTCATCATTATTAAATAGGAAACAAATGATAAAAAGTAAAACATGTTTAAAAATTTACTGACTTGAGCTACAAAAAGCAACAGTTTGCTATTTGCAGCTCAACTAAGTAAATGTTCAACTGTATTAATTACTGTATTTCCCTACTACTATTGAAAATCAATGCGTATTTTCGCATTGCTGTGAGTATTTTGTTCTCCCACTTTTGATAATCAATGCATATTCTGCTAAAATAAGTGTGTAAAATACGCCAATACGCACCTTATTTGGAGCTCTACACATTCTCGGGGGTGTCCCGGGATCCTGAGGACCCCTGTTTTTTGTCGTGCCCGCTTGCGGAAAACGCGATATAGTCGGCACTTTGGTGTACGTCCATACGTACGTGTGTCCGGTTAAAGTTTTTTGGTTAAGTTTTTCCGTCTACTATATCTCTTTTTTTTTAGTGTCCATGCCTCGCCCCAAGGGACAACATGCAGGCCTCGGCCATCTAGTTTTAGGGAGGAATCCTTCGCATAGGGGATATGGCATTTGACTTCAGTACCGGTTGTGAGTTCAATTCTCACCAAAGCATTTCCATCCCACTGGTCTCTCGGATGAGACTTCAAACTGTGATCCCGTCTCTATATGAGACACGCCATGTGCTTTTGTACCTTCGGTGCTCTGCGTAATTTCATTAACTATGTGGAGAAATGGGGCTTATGGGATTTGTGACCAATGTAGCTCCTGACCAAATAGCACACTCGTGTAGCCTGAGTGAGTGGCAGGTGGGAGCACGCGATGGGTAATTTAACGATCGGGGTTCATCCTTACCGGAATCCCGACTGGAGACCTGGTTTGGCCCTCACATACGTCTTTGGCATTTTGTATGTGACAGTTGAATCTGGTTATACCCGTAATCGTATTTTAGGGGAAGGGGTCCAAGTGACTTGGTGTGGTATGGACCTGGCACCAGGTCAGGTTATTCAAATTTCAGGGCTGAATATATTTGTTCTCGATGTAAATATTCCGTTCTGATTTTGGGATTTTCCCCCCAATGCAGCAGGTTAAAATGGGATCGAACCCGTTTGCCCGGCCTTACATGACCTTAGCTGTTGATAGGCTGTTAAACACTAATAAACAAACAAACAAACATGTAGCCTGATAACGCTATATATTGTTAGACTGGGCCCGGTTGCTCAAAACCTATGTTAGCTTAACAGACTGTTAAATCCTTAGCAATGCTAAGGATTTAACAGTCTGTTAAGCTAACAGAAGCTTTGAGCAACCGGGCCCTGGGGGCCGTTTCACTAAACTTCTTACGACTAAAATGTTCGTAAGCGCAAATTTAGAATCGTCTGCAAATTTGAATTGATGGATTTACATTTATTGAGCATAGGCTGTATATGCAGCCTATGCTCAATACATGTAAATCCAACAATTATTTACAAGAAAACAGTGTTAATGTGAAATTTACAGACTATCATAATTTTGCACTTACAAACATTTTAGTCGTAGGAAGTTTAGTGAAATGGGCCCCTGGTTAGTAAGACTGATCTTTCATTGATGCAATGGCAAACAGTGCAGATCCTGATCAGACTGTGCCGTTGCACAGGCTGATCTGGATATACATTGGTCGCTAAACCCATAATCCCCATTTCTCTTGTCACAGACACATACATGTAGATATGTGTGTAAACTTAAAAATAAACTAGTCGCCCTAAACGGGAAATGAAAACTATAGCTAGAAATATATGTAGATATAAATATGTGTAAAGTAACAATATATAAACTAGAGGGCAACATGGGTACCGTAATAGAATGGCTTTCCGATGTATTTTGCAATATTGCTATTCATCAAAATATTCATGTCTATATGTTGCGGTCTATTAACCCTTTCACCCCTAAGTAACTGGAATGGATATTGAAATGTTAATTTTGCAACCAATCCAACCGTCACAAAATGGTTTTCAGACTAGTCCTTTATTGAAAAGTTGGTAGTTTTTGTTCTTGAACATATGAAAATTACTTGCAAAAAGTGCTGATCCTGATGGGATGGCTCGTCACGAGCCTGGATCTACACTATTTGCCAATGCCACTATACAGGCCTGTGGTGTTGAAAGTGTTAATGCAATATGGGTGGCCTGTGTGTTTGGCCATGGTCCGCAGTATGTGTCGTATGTATATATGACCATGGTAGTGAAAGAGCAAAAACGTTTGAAATATTTAATTTTCTGAAATATGTACATTCAACTATTGTTCTCATTATTCTATATCATGAACATGATTATTTATGATGAAATAAAAGGAAACGTGTAATTGGAATTTGATCAAATATAATGGTGCGTTTGTTGATATATCTTAAGTGCAAATACATACAAATTTCTCTGAGACATCATCTGATACATAGTGCCTTTAAAGAATGGGGCCCTCAAATTATGTAATAATATATTGTTACGGAAATTAATTGTGTACCTTATTATATAACTATTCCACAAGTTGATAATTCCAGCACAAAAATATTTACACAATTCCCTAACATTTGATTGGTCCGTAGCAAGTCTCTGTCCAGAATTTATATCCCAGTAAATTCCATGCCGAACTACTTTCCGTAACCGTAGGGCGCAGTTAAAATGATTCTTAAGAAAACGGAAAATAAACACATTTTCTTGATGAATTTATTTCAAAGTGCTGGAATTATAAGGAATGAATGGCCTTTTTGTGGAATTTATCGGGGATATAAACTTGTGAAAGTCGCGGGAATACTGGACGAGGCCTTCCGGCCTTCGTCCAGTATTCCCGCGACTTTTCCAAGTTTATACCCCGATAAATTCCACAAAAAGGCCATTCATTCCTATATTAACATCAAAAGTGTTAATTTTTACACAATATTAACTAATATGTCAATACTATGTTAGTACTAGTAGTGGTGATCACCAGTTTATGTGCATGTGAAGAGTGATTAGTTTTAATTATTTAAATCGACTGTGTGTATCAACTTAAACACGATTGCTGTCGATATCTTATAAAGTATAGTTCTTATACACCAGAAATTGCATTGCACAAATAAATATCGACTTCTTTTGAATAAATATCAAATTTTGTTAATATTTTGAGAAAACGCGGTTATCTCCCTCACCTCAAGATTATTGATTTCCGTCATTCAAATAATACAAAATAGAACCAATATGTGTACCCGGTAATAAAAAGTAAACACTCTTTGTATATATTAATGACATCTCCAAATGCTGAACCAACACATGGCATGTAAAACCTACAATAAATACATCCTGATGTGCGGGAACCCATCTTTAAAGAAACAATGTCTCAGATTGTGGTGTAGGTATGTAATTTTTTTTGTTTTTTCACTTCATGCACAGCAAATGACTTACATCATCTAAACCATAGCTCCAGTTAAGATGCCTAATTTGACCAAATATTCGAGATATTTGTCTTAGTTCTTCACCAAAAATGGCAAGTTGGGAGTTCTTTAGAATCGTCTCAATGACACGATTCTAAAGCACTGCCAACATTCCCTTTTTGTGAAGAAATAACAAAATTCCCCCCAAAGTTGATCAAATTACGCACCTTAACTGGAGCTCTGTAAATGCAACGTTATATTGTATCAACTTCCAAAGAAATGAGTTATATACAACTATATACATGTAGTACTATCAGAAACTAATAAACAGGCGAGATAATTTTGTTATGCACTTTTGCTATACACGTACCAGCAAGGAAACTTTATGAAACATATTTATTTTTTGTTGTCAAATTATACTATACTGCAAGTAGAATGGTGTTTCCATTATAGACACTAGATTCATTAATTTAAACAATGAATACGTTAGTAAACGTCTATTACAGAAAAACTATCTCCGTAACGCTTTCTACTTTTTCAGTATTATATGTGTAGCCAGTCCCCGATTTTGTCCCAGGCAACTGATATGTACAAATGGATTCAGAAATACTACTAAATCCTATAATTAGTTTATATTACAGTCGAACCTCCCTGAACGGCCACCTCTCTACAACAACACCCTCTCTGTAACAGCCACTATTGTATATCCCAAATTGGTGATGTCCACTATATTTAGACTGCGGAGCACGACAATTGTCGTCTACTGTTGCTTTATATTTAGCCTTAATTCTCAATAGAAACATGGTTTGGCAGCACTTCAGAATCATTTCCGGAAATGATTCTAAAATGCTGTCAAAGCATGTTTTTTATGGGAATAATCGAAGAAAATAAATAAACAGCAGACGACAAAATTTAATTCAGCATTAACCTCCCTACAACAGCCACCACTCTACAACAGCGAGTTTTGTGTCTTCCCATTGGTGGCTGTTGTAGAGAGGTTGCACTGTATATTGTATTTTACTAATCCGCTTAGTATGCATATCTGAGACGCAGTGCCTTTAATCTTTAGTAGGGGGGGTGGGGTTGACAGAACTTGAGAACCATTTGCATTGGAAATGATTACCCAAGTGCTTTAGAATCATATCTAATGGAAATGAGTAGCAAGTGCTGTCCAACCTGTTACATGTTTTAATGAGAAAAATGAAAAGTAGAATATTAACAGCAGACGACACAATTTAATTCATCAGTGTAAGGGCTAATGTCTCGAACGTCAGCAGTTACATTGGCGCCAACACTGTGGTCAGAACGACTACTGTCGTAAAAACGAGCATAAAGATGAGAAACACCCAGAAAAACACGAAGTCCATGGCGTCGACTACGTCAGGCCACGTGATCTCCTCCGCCTCTCTCCGCTTCCGTTCATCGATCTGCACGTGACCACTTCCGACACAGCATCGGTTACACGGAAATCGACGAACGCATTCGACGAGACTGTACAATGAATTCGGAATTGGGTTATCCAAATCTCGCGAAAAAAACCTCAGCTGCAGCAGCGTGATGACAACAATGATCGTGCTGGTGAACGTCATGACGAGCAGGTAGGCGCCGAAGATTGACATCTTCTCGGAATTCTGTGGGAGTTCCTTACTAATGATCGACAGGAAGACAGCGAACGCCAAAAACGAAATGACGACATATCCTGTTTTCTCGCCGGATCTGGCGGGAAGAACGAACACAAAGACGTTCAGGATGGCGAGGAGCATGACGGGAATGAGGATGTTGATGAGATAGTAGAGCGGCTTCCTCTTCATCTCAATGGAGAAGTTAACTCCGGACGTTGTCGCGGTCTCGTAGTTGGTGGCCTGTGCCGAAATCACGTCCCATTCACTGTTCTGCTCGAACAGGTCCATATTTAGTCCCAGTGATCCCTGCGTGACTTTCACAAGATCCTTCGTGTGCCCCCAGATGACGAATTTCAAATCACACGTGGTTTTGTCAAAAGGAAAGAAGGTCACGTCCACTTCGCATGCGCTGTCAAACACGTGATGTGGCGTCCAGGTAACGGTTCCAGTTTTCTCTGTTTTTACGTTCAGAAACTTGTTTCCTAGACCCGTCAGAGAATCAAATCCGTTCTGCAACGCAAGATCGGGTCTCCACACATAGTTCTGTGGAAGGTACGTCGTGTCGATATCCGGATTCGTCCAGCGAGTTCCGTCACTCAGGATTTCGTCCACCCACTGCACGGAGAGGTACGCCGTTGTCGTGAGTTTCTGCTCCTTGTTGTTGAAGCTGTTGATGCCTACCAGGTGGAGGTTTGCGGTAACGTTGACAACGGTGTCTTGGTTAGCAACGGGCCTGACGTACCAGTAGTAGAGGTTGGGTAGGCTTGTGCTCGGGAGGATGGACTCCACGTGTGTCTTCATATCGTCGTAGGTGACGACGGCACCGGTTCCTTGTGAGAAGCACAGTATGCCCAGGGTTATACACAGAAGTCGCGTCATTATTCGGCCCTGTGTATATAATAGAGAATGTATATAGCATGCCAGATTTGTGTCTTGATATCGAGATTGTCAGGCAAGGCTATGAAACGCTTATTATATTATTAGACCAGTCTGGTATTCAGTTTATCAGGCAACGTTCATGCTATGAAGTTTACATGTAATGTATACATTTTTTGTTAAAAGAAAATGGGGCTTGTTTACGTTACGGCATCACAATGACGTCATTCGGCAACGTCACGTGACGTCATTCGTCAAAGACACATACCGATTGACAGTGATACATTGTAAGCACCCCCCTTCCCCGCTAAATTAATTTAGGGTGTATGATATCCGTGTATAATAAAAAAATGTTATTTGATTTGTATGTGGATACATGTCGCCCGTTCCGCCACGCACTATATCGACATACAAATCAAATTACATGTATAAATATTTTCTTGTTTTCGTTTATTAAATCAAATCCACATATTATTTACCTTTGTTTATATTTGTAGACACGCTTTGTAGCAGAATCGATCGCGTTTCCTGTGTTTGTTTATGAAATCATGTTCACAAAGTTTTAACTTGTCTTCGTCTATCTGAATGTCCTTCAATAGTCCATACACTAATTTAAATGTGAAAACTGTTACACTTTCCAAGTGTCTATGTCACTCTTCATTTGGTGTCTGCACATACAAGGACAATATCAGATATCATAACTCTGACAGCCAATGTTATGTGAACTCTTGTTTCGCTTGTTTGGTTAACCAGTTATTGTATTGTTTTGAAACGTGATAAATCGTGGCGATTTCAGTGATATTGTAGGCCACCAAACGGAACAAATATTGCCAGACAAATAATTGTGTTAACACTTTCACCCTTATCATGGTATTTCCACGTTAACATCGGATAATTACATTAATTATAATTCCAATTTCTTTTTTTAAATTCTTTATTATGACACTCACTGCAGATCCTGACGAGACGACTCGTTACGAGCCGGCTGACATGGGTCTACAGTGTTTGAAAATGTTGGCCTTGTGACATTATGGTTAAATGGTTGTATGCTATTCATATACATTAATGGTTTTTTTTGCGACCAGTGTAGATTCAGATCAGCCTGTGCATCCGCCATTCCAGCAATAAAACACCGGTATGCTTCTAAAAAGCAATATAGATCGTTATCAAGCTACACGAGTGTGCTATTTCATCAGGAGCTACACTGGTCACAAATCTCACCAGCCCCATTTCTCCAGTTGCAACCACATATTCTAATGCTACCGTTTCACATAAAAATGCATGTAAAGGGACATAACAGATAAACTTTCGTTCCATGACGATGCCTGCATTGTGTTTTGGATATGCTTCTATAGAAGTCGTTCAGATCGCTACTAATAGCATTCGCAAGGCTGTCACAGGCTTCGCTGCCAGGCGTCAGCTAAACTAGTTACGAGGGTCGTTCAAAAGGTACCGATACCGAGGCTGTATCTTGTGCATTTATTGAGATTTATTTGATCTTGATTTCGTGCCTTGATTTGAATATACATGTAGTTCTACATAATTTATACATTTAACGTCCAATATATTGCATATATGTGTCGAAATATGCACGTTGTATACTATGAATATTCAAAAATATTCAAACAACCGTATTGGAACTTTATGAAGGTCCCTCGTATGCATTGCTTGATTTCTTTTTTAAATGTCGGCAACTGTATACCGCAATGCACCACTGAACATTGACGGCGCAAATGTCAATCATACTATCAGCAATGCCGCCATGTTTAATAACAGTAGCTGCATACGTGTAGAATACAACACAAGAGAAAAGAAGAAAAACGTGTAAAAAATCCGGTAAACCAAACGAAAAGGGCACGGAATCAACAATGGAGTACGAACCATCACGGATTGCTCTGTTAGCCGGGTTACTCAGTTGCTTGTTTACAGTAGGCGAGGCAGTGACGGCGGCTCAGATGAAGACACATTTGACACAGACGTTTGCCAGCTACGACTCCAGAGTTCGTCCAGTTGTTGCCGACCAGTCGACGGCAGTTCAGGTGACGGTCGACATTTACGTTGTCGGCGTCAACAAGTTCGACAGTACAGAACAACGGCTGTCGTCCACGGCCTACCTGGATATCGGTTGGACAGACGAACAACTTCTGGCGGACTGGCAAAACCCTGCCATTAACTTTATACTTGTCGAGCAGGACAAAGTTTGGTTGCCAGATCTAGCGCTGAAAAACGGATTTGAAACGCTCTCCGGACTTGGAAACTCGTTCATTAATGTCAAGGTATTGAAATCTGGCGACGTTACGTGGAAACCATATCACGTGTTTGAAAGCTCATGCAAAGTTGATGTCACATTCTTCCCGTTTGACAGAACGACGTGCGAACTGAAATTCGTGATTTGGAGCAACCCAATATCGCTGGTGAAAGCGCAGAAAGGCTCCGTGGGAATAGACATGAGTTTCTACGAAGATAACAGTGAATGGGAGATTCTGTCGGCCTCGGCAACGGACTACTCAACAACCTCGTCATCTGGTGTGACATTCTCTATCGAGATGAAGCGGAAACCGTTGTTCTACTTACTGAACATACTAATCCCGGTAATCCTACTGGCTATTCTCAATGTTTTCGTCTTTGCCCTACCCGCCAGTTCGGGCGAGAAAACGGGATTTTCCGTCATTGCGTTTCTCGCGTTTGCCGTCTTTATGACAATTGTGAACGCGGAACTTCCGCAAAATTCAGAAAGGATCTCGACGTTTGCTGCATACCTTTTCCTTATCACCGTTATCAGTACGTTGATCGTCATCATCACCCTGGCCGAGCTGCGTCTGTTTCACCGCGACGACGAGCAGCCGATCTCCAAATGGCTTCACGCGATTGCGCGCGGCGTCAAGGGTTTCCGGTGTCGCTGTTGCGCCAAGCGGCGCCTCTACATCCGGGGGTTTGCAGCAGACGAGCTGAAGCATCAACTGGCGGAAGATGTCTCGTGGGCGGACGTTGTGGACGGACTTGACTTTATTTTCTTCTGGTTGTTTCTGGCTATTGTCGTGGTTGTCACTGTCGTCTGCTGTATTGTCGCCGCCGTAGGGGCGTTGTGAATTTTAGGTCATATATGTGGCTGTGACTGGAGACATGGGGCTTATGTAATTGTGACCATTGTAGCTTCTGATCAAATAGCACAGTCCTGTGCCCTGATAACGATAACGATTCGCGGATGCACAGGCTGAGCTGGAGCTACCCTGGTTTCAAAACACATAAGCCAGTATCCAGTCAAATAATTATGAGACAAGCCATGTGATTTTGTACCTCTGAAGATGTGCGATTTTTTCATGAAACATGTTTACAGAAACTATGATATTTTCTGTAAATGACGTCTAAAGTTGACAAAATTTCATATCAGATGCATATGATATGAGATTTATGAAACTCGTCAACAATATTAGGAAACCTCGCCAGACGTAATTATGGTTATGCGGCCAGCCAATCAAATTCGACCCAGTTGTTATTACACGTCTGTCATACATGTATCACATTTATGAAATGGTTTACATTACGGAATAACAAGGTTTTCGTGTGATAAGCTTGTTTAAATACTGTATACGTCCGTTCGACCAATGATGTACGGGATGGTAGGATGGAGGGCATGCGTATGCATCTATCCTGAAGGATGCATACCTTAACGGTGAATCTTAATGGGATTCACACCTGGGGCTACGTGATCCGGTGTAGTACAGTGTAACCTCTCTAAACCGGACACCCTGGGAGATCCCCATGGTGTCCGCTTTATAGATGTTCCACTGTAAAACAGACATTTCAATACTCCAAGAAATGATTGTTTGCTCTGAGAACAGGAACACACATTAAAGGTACATGCCCAGTCAGTAGGCACATGTTCTTTATAGGAATTAAATAAATGTATAATTGTGTCACTATTTTGTATCACATTTTGCGCCTACTGAGTGGGCATGTACCTTTAACATAATAGATAACTTTATAAACTAAACCCACCATAATTAAGAATACAAATCTGTATGGGTGTCCGGTTTAGAGAGGTTCTACTGTACATGTAAGAGTGGTTGGTAAATCGGAACAGTGTTAAACATTATCATTGTAATTTTAGGGCTGAATTGTCTGTATACTGTGGCTGTAAATGGAGAAATGGAGTTTATAGGTTTTGCGCCCAGTGTAGATCCTGATCAGCCTGTGCATCCGCACAGTCTGATCAGGATATACACTGTTCGTCATTCCATCTATGACCCCGTCATACTTCTAACAAGCAATATATATCGTTATCAGGCTACAGGAGTGACGTGTGCTATTTGATCAGGAGCTACGCTGATCACAAATGACATAGCGTCATTTTGTTCAGTCACAACCACATGTTCGTGAAAAACGGTTAATATTTCGGTGTTTTATGGGTTATTTCGGTATATCTGGTGGTTTGGGTGCATTGTTACCAACATACAATTTGCGTCACATCCGGCGAGTTACACGTATAAATACGGTAACTTACGGGTATGTTGACAGTATAAAATGGGTCCGAATGTTCTGAAGGGTGAAAGTGTATATTCTTGACGGTTTCTGTCGTGTGTAATGATTGGGCATTAGTAGTTGCACAAAACTATATAAATTATCCAAAACCGACGAAATCCACCCAAATCTACCCAAAATTCACCAAAATACCCATATGACACCAACATACTGACCATCTGTTGAAACACATGTGGTCACAACCACATATGCCATTGATGTTGAAAGGATATAAAACCCCAATCAATTAATCAACCAAAAGCGTATTAACCCTTTCCCTGATAGAGACGACTTTTCACGCCTCTGCAGAAGATGTCTTTTGAAAACATTGTGGGAAAAGGAGAAATTGCTTGTAACAAGCAATTTCTCCTTTTCCCACAATGTTTTCTACTCTATCAGATAATTTAACCATCATTTGACCCAGCATTTGATTCTTTTATTCAGATGTTTTGGATTTGGATGAGTCGAAATATCGCAAAACAGGGAAAGGGTTAAGGTAATGTGCGTCCGTCCGTCACTGTGCGTCCGTCCGTCCCAGCTGCGGTAATGTTGTAGGATACCGCTTAATATCTGTGCAACCATAAAGCTGGCTGTGACTAGAATAATGTTACGTATGGGATTTGTGACCAGTGTAGCCAATTATCAAACAACACACTCCTGTAGCCTGATAGCGATCTATATTGCTTGTTAGAAGCATGACGGGTGTTTCATTGATGGAATGGCTAACAGTACAGGCTGATCTGGATTTATACTGGTCGCAAAAGCCATAAACCCCATTTCTCCAGTGACAGCAACAAATCCGAATGACGTGAAGCTACTTATTCTTGTTTAGAACCATCAAGTTCAAGCTTATCTACGGAAGCCCATTAGGGCCACTTCGCTTTTTTTTAATTTCCATTTATTCAAGATGTTTCTTGAATTTTCAAGTTCTTTTCTTGAATTTTCAAGATCTTTTCTTGAATTTTCAAGAAAAGATCTTGAAAATGAAAGAAAAGAACTTGAAAATTCAAGAAAACATCTTGAAAATTCAAGAAAACATCTCGAAAATTCAAGAAAACATCTCGAAAATTCAAGAAAATATAAAAATAAAAGTGAAGTGGCCCTAATGGGCTTCCGTACTTATCCACCCAACCAGCATGCTCAGAATCATAACCAAATTACCTTTTTACCCCTTCAACCGTAGTTCGATTGACTTGGAACGTCAAATCGTATTTATCATCATCCATATTTATTTCCACCCATGGGACCACATGCCCCACATCACGATTGAATGACTGAAATGTGCGTATATAATTGTTGTCGTTTGGATACAATATAATTTGAAGTAACGTTCTATGCACTTTATATCTCTGCAACTCTAAAGCATATTGACTTGGAACTTCACATGTTTATTTATCAGCATCAATACTTTCATACAATAGTCTGACAACGCGGTACATATGGTAAATATCAAGGTAAAATTATTGAAATACTAACCTTTATCCCGACTTAACTACCATTCGTCAAAGGGCATACATTGTCACATACTGAACTCATATGAGGCACGCCATCGGATTTTGTACCTTCGGGCATCTGCGTAATTTCATAAAAATATGTTTACAAAATTGACACTATTTTCTGTAAATGACGTCAAAAGTTGATATAAAATCAGAATTGTTGTCAACCTTTGAGTTTGTTTATGTAAAGTATGATACATTTTGTATTTCATGATATTACGCAGATGCCCGAAGGTACAAAATCCCATGGCGTGCCCCATATATTCAGGGATGGTATGGTGGTCGCCAGACCGGACAAGTGTGTTTCCTCCGGGTACTCCGGTTTCCTCCCACATTAATGAGATAAACAACTTCCGGTGAAAATACGACTACTTCCGCTATCTATATTTATATTCTGTATTTAGAAAGAAAACTGCGCAAATAGGCTGCAAATACACATTCATTTCCATATACAGTCTAAAAAAACTGCTAATTTCCATGGAGCGGTATATAATAAATAGAATATTCATAGTTTTGCCTAACGGCACTCGTGAAATATGAACATTTCACACCACTCGATGAAAATATATGTCATATTTGTTGAAAAAATATGAATATCCTCTATGTATTAGTGCTTCTCGTGGTGTGAAATGTCCATATTTCACTCGTGCCTAACGGCACTCGTGAAATATGGACATTTCACACCACTCGATGAACATATAATTATGTCATATTTGTTGCAAAAATATGAATATCCTCTATGTATTAGTGCTTTCGCGCTTATTTGTGATCGTTGTGAAAAAAAATATTATTTTGTTTTATAGCTGTGCGTTGACAAATACACGCTGGTTGATAATACACTTTTGTCTAAGACATTGACGTCGATAGTGTGCAACAATGACACTCCCTTCTTTCGATAAATTATCCGAACGATGATACCTGATGTACTGTATAACGTCCGTGTGACGACCTGGTTTCATTTTTGACATATATTTTTCGCGCCCCCCGCCCCCCTCCAAATGCTCCAACCCCTCCATACATACAGGGCATTGAGACAGGTGCGTATATACCGATGATGACGATCACTAAATGACGTAAACTTTCAACTAATATTTTCTTATACACGCCAACACGTGACGTGGCGGTTTAATACAAAACCACACAAACGACAACAATGAACTTTTATTCCTTGAATACAGCAGGTCAACATAACGGTAGCCGTCGTCAAACCAACCTCACGAAAAATAAATATAAACTTAAAGGTACATGCCCACTCAGTAGGCACAAACTATCTTTATAGGAATTAAATAAGTGTATAAGTGTGTCACTTTTCCACCAGTTCTAAACATTACGAGTGCCCGCTATACAGATATAATCATTTAGTAATATTTATTTTACTGATAGTAACTCGCAATGGTATGCAAATGAGGCTGCAAATGAGGCATGCTATGTTTTAATTAGTTATATTAATGCGTCACATGAAAAAATAATATTTTCGACAGATTATAAAGTATGATCATTGCACATCAAAAAATAAATACAGATAATAAATAGTAATGTCCGTTAAAATTTTAAGGAAACACGGTTATCGCCCCGGTTATCAGTAGAAATGTACGTCAGATATAAAATGTATAATAATGCCAATCGATACGTGGGATAATGGTGAATGAATGTTTGTTTAGTCAGAAAATGTCACAGATGATGTATCTGATACATAGAGAATAGTAGGTTAGTGCCGTGAATGGGAAAAATATCTGGCAAGGCTCAGGAAACGGGATGGGCGAGGCTCTGCCGAACACATCCCGTTTCCGTGCCGCGCCAGATATTTTTTTCCATTCACGGCACTAACCTACTATTCTATTTATCCCGTCAACACATATACATGGCTTTAAAATGCAAAGAAATAATCCCAGCAACCGCACATATTCATACGCAGTGAGTAGGTCGTATTGACAGGATATCAAAAATGTTTCACGGCAACGTGTTTCACGGCACATACGCACTGTGTTGACGGGATAAATAGAGAATAGTAGGTTAGTGCCGTGAATGGAAAAAAATATCTGGCAAGGCTTAGGAAACGGGATGGGCGAGGCTCTGCCGAGTACATCCCGTTTCCGTGCCGCGCCAGATATTTTTTCCCATTCACGGCACTAACCTACTATTCTATTTATCCCGTCAACACCTACTAATGGCCTTAAAATTCAAAAAAAGAATCCCAGTCACCGTATATATTCATACGCGGTGATTAGGTCGTATTGACAGGATATCAAAAATGTTTCACGGCACCGTGTTTCACGGCACATACGCACTGTGTTGACGGGATAAATAATTATTTACAACATTTACGATATTTTCAATAAATGACGTCAACAGTTGATGAAATATTCAGAGCAACGGTGACATACTGAGACACTGAGGGAAACAATAATACATGGTCAGGTGCAGGGGCGGTGGAAGCGGGGGGGAGGGGGCCGGCCGGGGGGGGCCTATGCCCCCCAATAATTTTGTTGGGGGAGGGGGGGGGGGCCCATAATTCTGTATACTTTGGATTGTTTATTCTAATATATTTGTGTAATCATGAGTACTGGGAACCCGATTCTGACTAAGCAGACTAATTTAGAGAGGGAAAAATGAGAGTAATAGAATGTGCTCAAACTTTGCTGAGAATGCAGGAAATGGCGTTTCACACCATTTGGATTTCAAAAATTTCCGGGGGGGGGGGGGGGTGGGGGCCTGCCGGATCCCCTAGCGCTATCGGGCCCTTCGGGTCCTCAACATTAGCTCCTCCACAATAATGTTCGGCTTCCGTCGCCTATGAGGTGTGTCGCTGTATATAACACGTCTCGCGATATGTTGTTATATACGTATATGGACGTATATGGACGTTCGTTATGGTTTCGTCTCTAGATACTACCCTTTTATCGAAGTAGAAACGAAGATTATTACAAAGAAGTTCGTTTCTACGCCGTGTTGATACGAACATTAGGAACCACTCATTTCGTTCTTAGCTTATTTTTCGACGCCGCGTAGAGACGAAAATTAAGAGTCTTAATGTTCGTCTCTACGCTGCGTAGAAACAAATCGATGAACTTTCCAATAACGAGAAACCGTTTAAAACCCGCAATCAAATCTAGAAGACGCTCACATGGTTTGAAGCAAATATGAAAGCGAGAACTGCACACACAATGGTAACGCTGAGGAACAACCAGAAGAGGACGAAATCGAGCGCGTCGATAGCGTCACTCCAATCGCAGTCGAGCCAGGGGCCAAGCACCTTGGTCCACTCGCCCTCCGTCGAGTCGTCCTCGTCGTCTTCGTCTTTCGGGGAGCAACACTTATAGTCGCAGAAACAACGCTGGTGCAAGATGAACTTGACGATATTCACGAGTCGTTTCGGTAGCTGTGGATAAACACACACGTGAAAAACATTCATGAAAACTATTTACAGAAACTATATTTTCTTTAATTGTATTCTGCATTTGCTCTTAACATTTCATCTACGTTCGACGGCACTGTAACATTGAATGGTGTCTTTTTGTATCGTTTACGTCAATTCATATGTACATGTAGTAATATACGGTACCGATTTCTATCATGTTAACGGACATGTGAAAAACATGTTTCATGGCCCTATACTGACTTTATAATAGACGCTTTTATATGTGTTTTTTCCTGTTACTTGTGATACCAACCTGACGTCCCATTCGAAAAGCCAGGCCCAAAATAACGACCTGTAGCCGATTTCATCAAAATTGCAAAGTATACTTATCTTGCAAAGTATACTTATCTAGCAAAGTATACTTTGAGGGAGTAATCATTTATTTTTGCCGAAATGCATTATTTCTTATAGAACTAACGATCGACTGCATATATTTGATGATTAAAAGTATGCAGAGTTATTATACTGAATTTATTACATTATCACAGCCAAAATGTCTGTGATAATGTAATAAATTCAGTATAATAAACATTAATAAATGTATCCTTAAATTGAAAATGTCTCCCTCAAAGTATACTTTGCTAGAAAAGTATACTTTGCAATTTTGGTGAAATAGGCTACTGTGACTTGACTTTTCGAAGACGACGTCGGGTGTCTTTGTCGTTGGTGACCCGAATGCCTACGGCGGAATATCCCGAATGTGTAACGATTATACTGAATACAAATTGTGCAGCATTGGTGATATCATTATATGCACATTCGACATAATAGGAAGCATTACACATTTCATGCATGTTCATACGAACGGAGCAATGCTTAATGAAACACGGGCACTGATGAAAACCCTACTGCACTAAAGATATAGTTCCCCAGATGGAAACGAGCAAGGGTTTTCAGAATAAGAGGACATGGCGATACAAGATTTACCAGAATTATCTGATGGTCAAAGCGGGCGTATGTATACAACAAGAACATTCCGCGTTATGAAAAGTTTTTGTTTTTCGTTTCTACGCCCAGTAGAGATGAAAACTAATAACTTACGTTTCGTCTGTACGCGACGTCGAAAATAAAGAACGAAATCTAAGGTTCTTAATAATCGTTTCTACGCGGTGACGAAGACGCGAAATTTCCGCAATAAGCCAGAACAGTATTGTCCTTACTGAATGGTTGAGCCAGTCAACCCATTCAATTCTACAGACCATAAAGCTACCACTTGCTAACACAAAGCGAACACGAAGTAGATCCAGATGAGCCGGCTCGCAACGAGCCGTCTCATCAGGATCTGCAGCATTCGTCACTAGTATTCAATTCTAAAATAAATTCGCATTTTCTCATCAACGGAATCGTACAAAAATAGGATGAAAAAAACCCAACAATATCAGATATTTAGACGTGAACGCGTTATCATACCTTCCTGGCAAATTCCCATTCACAAGGTGTATGATCACGTGGTACTAACAACAACAACATTACAAGTACTGAAACTTCCAGAATCCATCAGATTGAAAGTACGTATCCTTTTATATTGTCCTTATTACGTAACGGATTTTGATGAAATATGACGCATCAAACACGTCGTGTTAAGCTGCATTTGGTGGTCTCTGTATTTTCGCACAAATTTACACGGAAATCGATTCTTTGCAAAAACCACATAAGTCTGTGCCAAACTCCCTGGACCACAAAATGCATCTCATGAAGACGCGTTTGCTGCGCCATAGTTCATCAAAATTCGTTGCATATTAAGGAAAATATAAAATAATACTTACTTTGGAGTGGGGGACGTTGTTGTTATTGTAAGCACGTGAACAAAACCAGATATTTAGACGTGAACGCGTTATCATACCTTCTCGTTTGTTTGTTTGTAGTACACGCGCAGCTCAATGATCGTGATGATACACGCCAGAGTCGACAGGAACATCATGAAGAACAGATAGGCCGCAATAGTCGACACCGTGTCTGAATTCTGCGGTAGAGACGTGCTCAGTATCGTGTAGAAGAGCGCGTAGCTCAGGAACACCGCAATGCTGTACACGACCTTCTCTTCGGAGTCCGCGGGCAGCACGAACACGAACGCGTTTATAAGACTCAGAAGTGTCGCCGGAAGTATCAAGAACAGGATGTAGAACGAAGGTCTCCGCTCGAGGTTCAATGTGAAGGTCAGTATGGTTTTAGTCGCGGTTACGTCTCGTGAGGATTCCATCGACGTCACGTCCCATTGTCCATTCTTCTCGAAGTTGGACGTGTAGAAGCCATTGGTGCCTAAGTTTAGCGATACTTGGTCTTTGTCGTTCATCCAGGTGATGAACCGGATGTGACACGTCTGCTTGTCGAACGGGAAATCGGCAATATCTACGGAGCATGCTGACTCGAAGACTTCGTAAGGCGTCCAGGTGACGACGCCGCCGCTCGTTATTGTCACCTACGCCATGAGTCCACAATGATTTAATAGTTATAGGTTACTTGATTTCTATGTGGGTATATGCACGAGTTCTGAAGCGTGCGATAAATTGCGCGACTTTAGGAGCACAATAATCGTTGCGCTGCGGAACGAGTGGCATATATCCACATACAAATCAAATAACCTTTTTATTATATACGTACATCATTCGCAATGTATATGCGCTTCAAATGATATGCACAATATAAATAAAATAAATAAATTATTGGTGATTTAGAAGGAACTATTTTGCGAGGTGAAGCGTAGTTCCTACACGAGACGTCAATATGGAAAAAATGTGACGTCTTGCGTTACATTGTGTTTCAATGGGAAACGAAAGTACGTATATAATAAGATGATCTAATACAAATGAAATTAAAATAGTAACCATATGCATCGATTTCAGAAAAACTAACGTTTGAAGTTTGAAAAGGTAGTTATTTTGCAACATTAGAAACATTTGTTTTCTAATCCCATTATTTTCAGGCTTATTGCTCATACGTACAATTGGGTTCACAACTGCGAGTCCAAATGCATGTATAATTAAAATCAGTTTTAATAATCTCTTTCATCGAATCTGTGCATATCTAGTTGCGAACAGTAACTCTTGCAATATACTCCCGAACGGATGGTACGGGGTAGATTTCAAGAGTTACTGTTCGCAACTAATCTGAGACCCAGCGCCTTTGATTGTCCTACTTTCTCAAGGTGCATGCTCACGTGGTTATAACAACAACAACAGTGGCTGAATTGTTGAAATCTTGCCCACTCCAAAGTAAGTATTATTTGATATTTTCCTTAATATGAAACGGATTTTTATGAAATGTGGCGCAGCAAACGCGTCTTCATGAGCTGAATTTGGTACAGACTTCTGTCGTTTTTCGAAGAATCGATTTCCGTGTCTACCGATTCTTCGCAAAAACGACAGACGTTTGGGCCAAAGTACAGAAACCACCAAATGCAGCTTAACAAGTCGCGTTTGATCCGCCATATTTAATCAAAATACGTTACTTTGAATCGGATGGATTCTGGAAGTTTCAGTACTTGCTGTTGTGGTTAGTACCACGTGATCATACACCTTGTTTCTTCACCAGGCTGGTATCATAATAATGGGTTATTATTCACCTGGATGAAACTCTGTCCGAGACCCTTTTTCGACTCCATGCCGTTATCGAGGGTGATGTCAGGCTGCCAGACGTCATTCTGGGGGACGAGAATTGACGTCAGACCGTTGTAAACGGCCGGCGTCCAGGCGAGTAGGTCGTCCGTCCATTGTAGCGTCAGGTAGCCAGTAGTGGTCAACTTCTGGTCAGTGTCGCTGCAGATTGATTGATTGGTCAATTGATTGATCCATTCTTTCAATGGTCGATTGATTTCTTGATTAATTGATTGATGGTTTCTTTATTTATTTTATTGATTGATTGATTGATAATTTGTCAATTGATTGATCAGTTGGCAACTGATTGATTGATTGTTGGATCGCTCGATTGATTGGTCGACTTATTTACCCGAGCGAGTGACCGACCGATTTGTTTTTTTATATTGATTGATACATTGATTGATTGGTTGATTGATTGACTAGCTGACTGGCTAGTTGACTGACTACTTGATTGATATAATGGTTGACAGATAGATATACAGACAGACAGACAGACAAACCGACCGATCGGCGATTGGACTGATCGACCGACAGATTATGTGTATGTCACTGAATAAATGAGGCTTGTGGTATTTGCGACGAGTGTTGCTCCTGATAGCAGGCTCATGTAGCCTAATTAACTAATGGTCGCCACGTCGGATAAGTGGGTTTCCTCTAGGTAGTCCGGTTTCCTCCCACATTTATATCCATCCTTACGCGTCCATCTGTGCCAACGAAAGCACTTGTGTACATATTATTGCGCTTGTATGTACATAATGTTATGTAATTTATGTATAAATAGATTAATACTAAAATTTAAATCATCACTCGTCACCAGTGCCGCTCTCTGCGCCAGCGTAACAGGATTCACGTCGAAATAGACGACGATAGTCATGCTGGTGTAGTCAAAATTATCACGTTAACAAAAGATAAGCCATATTTGTTATGCCATAGACAATCTTTACTTGCAGAAACCAGTCAATTGATGCACTAATCTACTGCACAGACATGTTAATGTACCATTTTGTAAGTCGGAGCATGTTTGTCATGTGATGCGGTTTCAATTCCAGCCGCTGACTTTTTGCGCCACCACCAGGATGAAAGGTTTTACATACATATGCAGTCAGCTTATCATCATGCTTTACATTTATAAGCGGAACATATAAAAAAGTATAAAATTTACCTGAAGGAGTTAATTCCCACCAAGGCAAAATCCACTGTGACGTCTATAGAGCTGGCTTGGTTCGTGATTGGTCGAATATTCTTGTCGTAAGCATTCGTTGTGAATAGTTCAGTCTTTAAGTTAATCAAATCAGACGCGGATTGTCCATCTACATAGCAAAATATAGCGGACAAAATGAAAATATGGAAATACATTTTTGAGGTTCTGTGTCATTACATTTTCGTAGGTGGTGATTTTGTAAGTGTCCAGTTATGTTTTTGTCTCACTTATTTATTTGTTTTTGTGTAAATCCTTTATTTGTTCTTGTATAAATTAATCTTATGTTAACGTGTTCCTTTTAATAGCGCTAAAAATATATCGTATTTGCGGCTGTATTCCTTGAAACGGGGGTTGACGGGATTTGCGATCAGTGTAGAACCTGATCGGGCTGCGCGGCCGCGCAGTCTGATCAGGATCTATACTGGTCGCCATTCGATAGGCGATGCGCTCGTCATGCTTCGAAATATAAGTATAGATGTTTATCAGACTGCATGAATGTGCCGACAGATCTGGAACTTTGCTGGCCATAATTGCCATAAGCGCCATTTCAGCAGTCACAACGACAGTTTACTGTGTTCTGGGTATCACATTTCAATACATTGTCTATAGCGTTACTAATGGCAAGTTTTGGTTAAATCCTTTCACCCATACAATATGATATCGATTCTTCCCTACTATATATATGTTGGAACATTTCCATTAATCATGTGGTGTTGTGTTTTTAAATAAAAAAGTACCGAAAACAGCACTGCAGGTACCGATGAGATGACAGTGTTTGCAAATGCTATGCTATATATAGAGAATACCAGGCTAGTGTCTTTTGATATCAAGTTTATCAGGCAAGGCTAGGAAACGCGTAGGAATTCCGAGGCTTGCCGAGGAATTCCTACCGTTTCCGAGCCGAGCCTGATAAACTTGATATCAAAATACATTAGCCTGGTATTATATTTATCAGGTAACGTTTTATGCTCGAAAATGACATTATATGATGTCGTATTCTATGGACAGAACGCGAACTTGTTTACGTTGCGTCATTACACTGATGTCATTCGGCAACGTCACGTGACGTCATCCGACCAATGGAACGTCAGTTTTCACTTCGTTGTAACCCGGATGTTTGTATCAGGTCAATGCCTGATACAACAATATGTTATCAGTCAATGCGTATTCGGTCAATACAGGGAAGGTTACCTGATACATATACGTGCATGGGTGATTAGTAACTCTCGCCAACCCAAGGCCGAGACATACATGTAGCCAGAGACAGATACTATATATGAGCCGCGCCGTGCGAAAACGGGCTTAATGACAACATTTTCAGTTTTTACTTTTTCGCGTATTCTGAATTGTACATCTTTTAAAAGCCATATGCCGCCAAAATTATCAATGTATCCCAATTATGTTTCATTTTAGAAGTAGTTTTATGACGCGTGGTAAAAACTTATATGACGTTTTATATCAATGACGTCGAAATTACGACGCTTTTATCAACGGCGTATACAAGTGGTGTTCATCCGTAAGTCCTATAGATTTGTCATCTTTTATCGCATGTCAACCAAAGTTGAATATCTCGTAGCCTGGCCAAGTGTCTCCCATTAGGCCAAGACAAAGTATGAAAATAATGTGTATGGCTCGTGTTGCAGTTGCTAATGTAACGTCATATTTTGGATTGAGGCCCAAGTAACGTAATTTCGTATGAATAATTTTTAAATAAGGCAGAGTGAGGCGTTTCCCTGTTGTTTGCTGCTGTCTGAAATAATTTTGGGGAATACTAGCGACATCATTTAACATTTCGTATGCGACGACACATTTTAAAGTAGGCAGTAGGCCGCTTATAACATTAACTTTGTGACAAAACACGATACCGGGCAGATTTGGTAGCGTGATACCTTATAATTGGCGCCGTGTGTCTTTCTTGAGGATCGCATTACAATCGCCTGATATCCATTATTATGCAGTCAAGTGATAAACTGATGATTTGATACGGCAAAAGCACTTTCGACTACAAAAGCAAGTTTATGACCATCACATTTCCAATTAATATGTTGATGCATTTATTTTAAATTCAATACAAACCCCGGATATTTATGTCATTTTATAGCTGCGTGTCTACCTCCATTTATGATAAAATGAGTGGCATTAAATGGCATATCATTCGCTATATGTACTGGATAGAATTATTCAAAAGTCACAATTTACCAAGATAATAGATGGTAATATCGTTGGCATACAATTAATAGGTTGTTCATATTTAAGCTTATTTAGGAATCAAAGTGCAGTGTAAGCGAAGACTTCGCTGATATGTAGCCAGTTAAATTATGCGTTGACCATTTTGAATTCATAAGGACAACCGACGAAAAAGAGTAAAAATGTCAAAGAACGACAGTTAGGCGACAATGTACAGCGCCTGAAGCATTTCTAAGTCATTGATGCTGCGAGGATCTCGTACAAGTATCCTTGCTATAATATTTTGTCACGACACCATGGCCATAACGTCAAACATGTATTCACGTTCAATGACGTCACAAGTACGTGACGTCAATTCATGACGTCATAATATGTGTACCTAGGTACAAGGTATCGCGTCTCATATTAGTGAAAGTTTCAGTAAGTTATCATTTTCCGTTTTCTGTTCACACTTAATGTTAACCGACACCAGTAAACGTAAATGGGAGGGCAAACTGTGAACTTTTACGGCGATGCTAGACAATTTGACAACGTCGTTTTTCCGACGGCGTTTACCGCTTTTCATGACGTTGTCATTAAGCCCGGTTTTCGTATGGCGCGGCCCAATCATTATTATATACACCGTAACCCCTAGCTACAATAATTCGTCTCCGATATGTTATCTACGGCTACAATATGACCCATTCAAAAAATGTGAGCAACCGTAGTGCATATCCAAACCTGTTGCATGTTTGTCAAAATTTAATAAACTGTATATCTTATGCCTATAAACAAATACTCTTTGATGTAGAACTAGTAAATTGCCAAAAATAACAGAACAGGGAAATCATTTCCCCATGGAAGCCATATTTTCTCTTGTTGTTGTTCAACATTCAACATAACGAAATGAAGCTTTTCAAATTTACAACATACACCTGTAAATGTCAGATAAACACATTGCTACTTAAAATAACACATTTCTGCATGTGTATGTTCTTAATTAATAATTTGTTGATACAGCTTGACAATTTTATATCAAACACGCCGGATAACCGATTGCAAAAATCACTCTTCCATGTGTGTTACATTAAAGAGATGGGGTTAAATTGCTACCCTCGCGAGAGGTATGGAGCGGAGTAGCAATTTTGTTTCTACCTGGTACTACCTGTGCACCGACAGGCCACAGTTCGGTACTTAACCCATTAAATACGGGATACAGTTATAGTAGTATGAAACTTTTGAAGGGACAAAAATCCTATTTTCTTTATTTCATCTCGAAAGTATCCATTGTTACCACTCATTTGAACCGTCTCGACGAGATGGTTCAAATGAGTGGTAACAACATATACCTTTATGGAGAAATACTAAATAAAACAAAATGAAAAGTCATGCAGAGCATGATGTTATTAGCCGATCAAATCAGGGTAAAGTGCATCGAACATATGTAGGTGTCTCTGGTAACATTGTCAATGGTAAACTATTTTCGACCACAGTTCTGTACCCAGCGTTGACATTTTTATCGATTTTGTGCATGTTTTGGAAACCCGTTCCCAAATCCATCCAATAGCAGTAACACCTGTACTGTATGCTCTATTTATCTACAAATTACACTCCGCAATACACAAAGTTGTAGTCACTGTGTGTTTGTCCGAATTCTGTGGCAGCACGCGAGTGGGCGGAGCTACCAGGGCTATATATATCTAGCGGTTACAGTGTCATCTAAAAATAGACGCAAGCTCCTGCGTCTTCAGGCACATGCCCAGATTGGCCTAATGTGCCCCATCCGTGATTTTTTGCGCGATGTCGGGCGCAAGACAATCAATAATTTGCGGCATTGACAATAATTAAGGGGAATTGCCGCAATCGCGCGTGCTGGATGCATACCTGCCATCCCTGCATGATACGTAAACAAATCAAAGTTGGCTATGAAGGGCAATTCTTCGTGTTGATTGGTGGAAAATTTTGTGAATATTAACTAGCGTCAAATGACGCGCATACGCGATCCAATGGGATAAACCCGAGATGCTGGGATAAACCCGAAAATGCTGGGGTTGCTAGTAAGGAGATTTTGAGCAGAGGTCGATTATAAATTAGCCGAATAAACACATTTTACGCGATTATACATGGCTGAAACTTGTTCTGTTTAATAAATAAAAGCTTTAAATTAGCCCAATAATCGGCGTATGTTGGCGTATATGGCCATTAGAGCCAACTATGGACTTCAACAACAATAACTTCCGGGTTAAATCTCTTCCGGCGTTCAGCTCATTACGTATTCAAAATTGTGTTATTTGGCTATAAGTAAAGTTTTAAACGGAGATAATTGCCAAAAATGCAAACTTTATCGGTTGATGCAATTTGGAAGTGATACAGAAAAATTCGCGTTCGTAGATTACCGAATAGCGGAGAAAAGGGTTGCTACAAACTTTTTCAGAAGTAGTATATAGGGAGTCAGTTCGTTACCGCGAACTGTGGGGGAATAATTGAAAGCAGTGGGTAGCCCCACAGGTACCAAAAATAGTAAAATTTCCTGTTAATTTAAAGCGAAATAAATACAACCCACAGTAAAAAAATAAAATGTCATACTGTAGTATAAGGGAATGGCGGTTCTGGACCACTTTTAATATTCCCTCATATAAAGTGCGTGAGCCCTTGTTAGTCATTAGGTATATAAGTAGCTGGAATCGCGTTATCGTTATAAGCGGTCTATGGTGTTAGTATTTTTCATAACCAGTTTATAACGTACACCTACAGGGTCCTTATTTTAACCTAGGTGGGTACGCATGGAAAATTAGAATAGTTATCAATTGGGAGGATACGCATGTGTTTGGTGCAGGTAGTTGAAACCTCATCCATTTGGGGACCAGTGTTAGGTAGCTGAATTAATTTTGTAGAAATTAGATCCATTTCGGGGCACGTCAAGGTCAATGCCGGTTCTGGCTCAAAACCCTAACCAATGACTTTAGTTTGGTTTAATGCTCTCTAAACGTGTCAGTTCGTTACCGCGAAGTGTGGGGGAAAACATTGGGTAGCCACATAGGTACCTTTCCTGTTAATTTAAAGCGAAATAAATACAACCCACAGTAAAAAATAAAATGTCATACAAAATGTTGCAGCGGTAACGGCTACCCATCACAATCGTATGTGGAGCTGCTATTGTCTGGTAGTTGAAATAGGGTAGTTGAAACCAGTACAGATTTGCCACGGATTTTAACACGAGAAAACTAGCAGAAAGCCCCCTAGCCCCGACAAAATATGTGTCTTCTATATGAGGTGTTATAATTAATTAATTGTAAAAAATGAAAAAACACCCTATTGAACATAAGCCATACAGGTATTTATATAAAACAATAAATTTTCCACGATTAGAAAAATGACAGATATACGTAATAAAGTTACGAGAGCGCCTTGCCCTAAGTTCACTCGCACAATGATTAGCGATAAAAGGGGTGTAAAACCTTCTAAAAGTTCTTCTCCCAGAATTAGGGAATTAAGATCAGAATTAATAAGAATGGGTATACCTTTTTCAAACCGTTTGAGGGAAAGGGGGTTAACTACACTAATAAATAAGGAAAAAAATGATGAATTTATGAAAAGAATGGCTCGTGCAATGTCTCGGAGGGTATCTAAGGGGGTGGAAAAAAGAATATAGAAAAGATAGCACAGAATATAGCCGATGAGGCTTCCCTCAGTCTTAGAAGCAGGAACATCGGCAAACCTCAAAAACGAGTGCAGAAAGCGCGTTTATTACAACAGTTAATAGAGGAAGGTAGCGAAATATTAGAAGATTATAAACAAAAAGAAAAAGAAATAGTAAAAGGGCGTAGGATAACTACAATAACCCTGAAAAGAAAACTTCAAATAAATAACAGCAAAAGGATAATAGGTGAGTTAGAGCCTTTGTTAACCGACAGTTTTTACCTAAGATTCTCTTTTTCTTACAAATTAATTCACCAAGAGGAGAGAGACGCGAGAGGAAAGCCGACAACGTTGGTATTTTATAAAAAATTATCCGGAAGTCCGTGTTTAGGGGTTACGATGAGGTTGAAGAGTGGATTAATAAACAAGAAGAGCATAGATTAAACATAGATAAAATAGATAGGCCAAGTACAAAATGGAGGTTTGTAAGATGGATGGGTGTCAGCGTTAAAATAGTTTTATGGTAACAGCTTTAAATAAAATGCCTAAAGGAGATGCCGGAATGAAATCTGGAAAAGTAGCCGGAGGTCGAATGCCTGAGTGGTTGCGTTATAAGAAAGGGATGAAGCCCCTGGATAGTTTCAATGATGATCTTTGTTTATTTAGATGCTTGGGTCTCCACACTTCGAAGCTTAGGGCCGATAGATGTTTAACGTTGACCAAAGAACTCCAGCAACAATATTTACAGTTCTGTAAAACCCATAAATTACCGAAACCAGAAGGCCCCATACTATTTGGAGATATCAAGAAAATAGAAGAGTGTTTTAAAATAGGTATTGATGCGTACGAACCTACAGAAGAGGGAACATGGTATTTAAGAAAAGTAGCAGCTCATTACGACAAGATTGGTAATAAAAAGATGAAAATAGGCATCTATAACGATCACGCCTTCCTTATTACAGATATGAATAAAGCCTCTGAAAATAATTATTGTTGCTTCGACTGCAAACAACGCTTTACAAAGTCCAGCAATTTAACCAGGCACGCATTAACCTGCATGAAGGGATTAACCAAAGTATCGTGTAAAGGAGAAAAAATAGATCGCCCACTATCAGCGTTTGAAAAAGCTTTCCACCCAAAACCCGGTTGTAGTAAGAAATCGATCAGTTGGATAAAATCTTTACTAGGGCCCCATATTCACACTGCAATATGCGGTCACGGCGGAGAAAGAATGGGTGTCCCAAACATTGTAAAGATTATAAAAATAAGCTTAGAAGATCCAACGAGAGAGACGAAGCAATTGAGGGTAAGTGTAAATTAGTAACTATTTTTGAATGCGAGTATGATGCGATTTGTAAACCTGAGGATGTAAAGGAACTCGAAAAGCCTCCTACAGTGATTTACCCATATCATATTGTATACGATTTTGAAGCATATTTAGACGGAAGTAAAGAAAAGCGTAACCCCACTAAAGATCTAGAGTTTATAAACGAACATGTCCCAATAAGTGTTAGTATAGGGGATACTCTATCCAACAATATAACTCACATATGTGATACTTCTCCAAAACAATTAGTAACCCTATTTATGGAAGATGTAAAGAGAAGGGGAGACAATATCCGAGAGGTCGTGGGGAGTAACAATACATATGGGTACCCTGCAGACATGGAGTATCTTTACACTTCTCAGCAGTGAGAAATTACCCGTTGGATTTCACAAGTCCCAGTAATTGGGTTCAATTCCAGTAATGACGATCTTAATTTAATAAAGAAGCATTTAGTTGACGTTTTAACGGATAAAACCACTAAGGTACTAATAGGAAAGAAAGCCAATACAACCATTTTTCTATTTACACCAGAATTTAGGTTTTTAGATGTAAAATTGTATCTTGCTCCTGGTATCGATTACGATAGATGGGTTAAGGCTTATGGATGCGAAGGTGAAAAATCCTTCTTCCCATACGAATGGTTCGATTCCCCCGATAAACTAGCGTATGAGGGTTTACCACCGCTTAAAAATTGGACAAATAAATTAACTCCAAATAAAACGATAACCAAACAGCAGTTGGAAGAGTGCAACAACATTTATAGCAGATTAAATATGAAGTCTTTCAAAGACTGGTTAAAATACTATAACGACTTGGATGTTGGCCCCTTTTTAGAAGCTATCGGAAAAATTACAAAATTTTATCAAACAAAAGGTATAGATATGTTCAAAGATGCAGTTACCCTACCGGGAGTTGCTTTACAATACATTCTCAGAGGAACGATAAAAAACCATATAAAACCTTACCAAACCAAAGAGAGTAAGATAGCAGACGCGATATGTCCGCCACTGTATGCCCCTGGTGAGGAAATATATGAAATGTTAAAAGGAGCATTAGTTGGGGGTCCATCAATTGTGTTTACAAGATACACTGAAGCAGGTGTTACGAGAATCAGGTCAGCCCCCCATGGAAATGGAAAGCTTTGCGAAGCCGTACTTGGTTTTGATGCAAACGCCCTATATTTATCAACATTAAACAAACAAATGCCATGTGGCGAAGGGAAACTACACGAGGAAAGCAGCCCTCACGACCGTATTAAAATAAATAAGTTTTCCAAGGCGGTTTTAAAAGATAAGTGGTTTGGCTTTGCTGAAGTAGATATAGAGGTTCCCCAGTAGTTTAAAAGAGAAGTTTTCGGAAAGGTCCCCAATATTTATAAATAGGATTGTAGAGGAGGAGGAAGTTCCAGAGAAGATGTTACAGTATTTACAAGAAATCTAACCGCGCAAGAGGAGATGGCAGAAAACTAGTAGGTGCAATGTCGCTAAAAAAGTATTACTATTTACCCCATTATTAAAATGGTATTTGAAGCAGGGTTTAGAAATTACAGGGATTTACAGAGTAATAAATTATACAGCAGGTAAGCCCTTTGAATGGTTTGTTAAAGAAGTTACTTCAGCCAGGAGATCCGGAGATGTTGATAGCTCCAAGTCCCCAATTGCGGATAATGAAACTATTAGGTAACTCATGTTGCGGGAAAATGATAGAATCCCCCGAAAAACACCTCAACACAACGTATACAAAAGATGAAAAATGTGTGGACAAAGCTTTAAGATCAGCGTATTTCGATGATTTAGAGGAAATAGGAGATTCTTACGAAATATCCTCAAGAAAAGTAAATGCCAATATGACTCGTCCATTTCACTGTGGGATTGCTGTATACCAATACGCAAAACTAAGAATGTTAGAATTTTATTACGATTTTATGGATAAATACGTAGATAGAGCAGATTTTGAACTAATACAGATGGATACTGATAGTTTGTATATGGGGGTTAGCATGAAGGGTGGAGAGCTGGATGGAATGATAAAACCAGAAATGGTGGAGGATTTCAAAAAACATAAAAAAGAATGGTTAGCGTGGGATAAATGGAGTAATAGAGAACCAGGGCTATTCAAAACAGAGTTCCAAGGAGATCGTGCAATCGCACTATGCAGCAAGTGTTATGTGGTTGAAAAAGTAGACACAACCCAAGTAAAACATTCGGCGAAGGGGCTGTCTGCCAGGCAAAATCCTCTCACATGGAGAAGGTATATGGAGGCCCTACACCAGGTTGGAACGGATAGAGGAACAAACAGAGGGTTTAGAATGAGAAATGGTGTTATGAAAACATATACCCAAAACAAATTAGGACTGTCCGCTTACTACGATAAGAGAAGGGTTGTAGACGATGGCATACATACAGAACCCCTTGAAACGTTCATTAAATAAAATTATGCAGCCTGTTCAATTTTTGAAGGTATCTTAGGTCGGGGCTTATCACGGGGTTTTGCCCAATTATCTCTAGATAATCCCATTATAAATTTATCATATTCCCACAGATCTGTAAGGCGTTTGGGGCCAATATGGTGTTTCTTTCTAACTTCATAGGCAGGAACAATTCCACGTGATTGTAAAATATCTACCAGCGCTTCCTGAGTAATAACCGATTTAGGCATAATTCTTCAAGAATTACTTTATATAACTACATATAAATGTCTAACATATTTATTTCCAATTGTGATTTTATGTTAAACATTTATAATATGTAGTTATAAAAATATGTTTACAAAAGAAGAAGACGTAAAAACAAAATTTGATGAGGCTTGCTATGAGGATATTTTAGGTCTCCAAGACGGAATTATAGAACGTCTAAAAAAGTTACACGAGGAAGAGAGGGAGCTAGAAGCCGCTACAAAACGAAAACCTGTTGTTGAAATTTGTAAAGATTCGATGATGAGCCCGCTTGTTGAAGCTATTATGAAACAGTTCGAAAAAACCTACATGGAAAATAATTAATCCATATCTCCGGCAGTACGAGGGGTTAATTAATATCTGGTTGAATTTGAACGCACCACAAATTAAACCTGCTAGTCCAATACATATTTTGTTTTTCAATGTAGAAACCGGGGGTGCAGCTACAGATTAATTTTCTTTAAAAAAGGTAGCCGAAAAACCTTGGTAGCGCTTTCTATAATAGACAGGTTTTTGATTGAAGGTGATCTATCCAAACACATGTGGGTTATCAACTAACGCTTGTGCACTTACTACGTCATATCCCTCTTCTAAATAGGTATCTATCAAATTACATATACGAACACATCCGGGTGAATACTCCTCATGGGGATCATAATATTTAATTCCCTTTTTCCTCAATCCATACGGCGTGCGGAAACTGTTATCAAAATTAGCATTATTTTCACAAAATGATGAATTGTGTTCCTCATTACAAGCAGGTTTATCTATTATCTCTTCATTAATTAATTTATTTTCTTTAAAAATAGTAGAATTATCACTACAAGCAGGTATATCTATTATCTCTTCATTAATTAATTTATTTTCTTTGAAAATAGTAGAATTATCACTACAAGCAGGTTTATCTAATTTTTTCAAAATTATCTGTGAAAATTGTTTTATTTCCTCACCACACGTAGACATATTTTATTATTATAAATACACATATTTCATTATTTAATACTAAAATTATTAACTCTTACTGAGTAATGCTTAACAATTACTGAGCAATTGCTTAACAATGCTGAACAAATGCTTAACAGTTACTGAGCAATGTTTAACAATTACTGAGCAATGCTTAACAATGCTGAACAAATGCTTAATCAGTTACTGAGCAATGATTAAAATTACTGAGCAAAGCTTAACAATGTTTAACAACGCTTAACAAGGCCTAACAATTACTGAGCAATGCTTAACAATTACTGAGCAATGCTTAGCAATGCTGAACAAATGCTTAACAATTACTGAACAATGCTAACATTCTACCACGATTGCAAGGGTTTGATGAAAAGGATACTCCATGTAGAAAGGGTCGCTAGGCACGTTTTTTCCTCATTCGGTATGCCTAGGTGTGGTGCTGGTATGCCTAGTTGTGGTGCTAGTATGCCTAGGTGTGGTGCTGGTATGCCATGTTGTGGTACTAGTATGCCTAGTTGTGGTGCTGGTATACCTAGTCGTGGTGCTGGTATGCCTAGGCCTGGTAACGAGTAAGCCTAGTTGTGGTGCTAGTATGCCTGGTTTTACCTAGACAAAATCATGTTGAACCTTGGGCAAACTATATTTGTATGTACTTACATATTTTGCGCCTACAAAAATGCCACCAAAGCGAAATTTATCGGAGCAAGATATAGAAGATATTCGCAATCTTCGAGGAAAATTATCTGCGGACGAAACGAAGAAATAATATGGGATTGGTACAACTCGTCTTCGAAAAATATGGGACGCTGTCGATGCGGAACGTAGTACAAAACCCGAAGAAACCAAATTTGAAACAAATTTAGAAAACCCCACCCCAGTAGTACACAGGGTAACCACCCCTGGCCCTCCCACCAAGTTCCCCACGGATCTACTAGAAGATATACGAAACGCAAGCTCGTTCGAAGAGTCGACGCACCTGTCCGACATGGAGAGACGTTTGGAGAACCGGTTGGACGCGCTGGAACGCAGACTGTTGGACGCAATTTTCAACGATGCCGATTCCGAGTGTCCGAAGAAAGACGAGCTGGAGGTGCACGACATCTGGAGAACGATGGAGAATGCAAAGTGGTGTCTTGTGATTGCTTTCGCTGTGTACGCGGTATGCAGACCACTGTTCCCATTCGTGACTCTAGAGACCTGTAGACTCTGGAAGAGCAAACCAGATTCCGACGCCCAGTTCGTACGCCCCGCCAAACAGTCCGGTACGCCGAATGGGAAAAACGAAACTAGCGACTCCGTACACCAGCACTCTGATAGTCGCGACCCGTTCTACATGTAGTAGCCGTTTTTGGAAAAAATTCTTTGTATATTTTTTTGTCGCTGCTCGTTGGGTAGCCGAAACCGCTGCAACATTTTGTATGACATTTTATTTTTTACTGTGGGTAAATTTCGCTTTAAATTAACAGGAAAGGTACCTATGGGGCTACCCACTGGTTTCCCCCACACTTCGCGGTAACGAACTGACACGTTTAGAGAGCATTAAACCAAACTAAAGTCATTGGTTAGGGTTTTGAGCCAGAACCGGCATTGACCTTGACGTGCCCCGAAATGGATCTAATTTCTACAAAATTAATTCAGCTACCTAACACTGGTCCCCAAATGGATGAGGTTTCAACTACCTGCACCAAACACATGCGTATCCTCCCAATTGATAACTATTCTAATTTTCCATGCGTACCCACCTAGGTTAAAATAAGGGCCCTGTAGGTGTACGTTTATAAACTGGTTATGAAAAACTACTAACACCATAGACCGCTTATAACGATAACGCGATTCCAGCTACTTATATACCTAATGACTAACAAGGGCTCGCGCACTTTATATGAGGGAATATTAAAAGTGGTCCAGAACCGCCATTCCCTTATACTACAGTATGACATTTTATTTTTTTACTGTGGGTTGTATTTATTTCGCTTTAAATTAACAGGAAATTTTACTATTTTTGGTACCTGTGGGGCTACCCACTGCTTTCAATTATTCCCCCCCCCCCCCCCGCCCCCCCCCCCCCCCCCCCCCCCCCCCCCCCCCCCCCCCCCCCCCCCCCCCCACCCCCCCCCCCCCCCCCCCCCCCCCCCCCCCCCCCCCCCCCCCCCCCCCCCCCCCCCCACAGCGGTAACGAACTGACTCCCTATATACTACTTCAGAATTCGATGGATAACCAATATATTAGCCGATCTATAAATAGATCGGCTAATAACAATGCGAGTTTTTCTACGTAACCCTTGCTGTAGCGGAGCAGCTGTATTTGTCTCACCTCGCCCATAGTTTGTCCCCGACCCGTGTTATTAGGAAAACTAGACATGCTACATATATGGGGGTTGGATAAATTACTTACAGCACGGTTGTCCGCATGTCCGCTGAAGCTCGCGGATTATCTCCTCGTACTTGCGGACGAACCGTGCTCTACGTATTACATATGGCGTCCGACTCGGACCTAGGACCAAATACATGGCTCATTTGGAAAAAGTTACCCCACCCACCCATTTCCATACACTATACCTTACAGGCTGTAAGGTATAGTGTATGGAAATGGGTGGGTGCGGTAACGTTTTCCAAATGAGCCAAGTATTGGGTCCTAGGTCCGAGTCTTCCTCCTGTAATGGCGTCCACAAAGCCCCCGTATGTACCCCGTATGGACATATGAGACACGCCATGCGATTTTGTACCTTCGGAAATCTGCCTGATGTCATTAAATACGTTTACACGATTTACAATATATTTTCATAAACAGAGTCAAAAGTTGACAAAATCTTCGGAGTACATCTGAAAATGTTGTCAACATTTGGCGCCATTTACGGAAAACAGTGTACATTTTGTTAACGTATTTCATGAAATTACGCAGATGTCCGAAGTTACAAAATCACATGGCGTGTCTGAATTATGTATTCTTCGACTAATTGTCATCACCCATATATGGAAGAATTAGTTATTTTCTTCAATGATGGCGTGCATGTAGATACCGAAACTACTGTCTGTTTCACGAAAGCTGCCCAAAGTGTACGGCTATATAAACAATTAAAAAAAATTTTTTTTAATAATATTAAATTAAAGGAAAATTTAAGAATGAGCCTACTTTTTATTTCATAAAATGTGGTCCAATATAGATTTTATAGCGAAAAAAACAATTTCCACATGTTAAATGACTACATGGATTTGCAGGTAAATTGATATTGGTCTAAAATGGCCGCATGTGTCAGAAACTGTGATATTTTCAGTAAATGACGTCAAAAGATGACGAAAGTTTCAATTACGCATTTGCTATGAACATTAATTTTGTCTACTTTGTCTTACAGAAAATATCGTAAATTTTGTAAATATTTTTCCTGAAATATAATGTTTGCCATTAGTACGAAACTCGTTTTATGGTTGCATGGCGATCTCAGGATCAGTGTAGACCATGTACGGATTCGTATGCTCATCTGAATCTACTCTAGACAGCTTGCCAGTGCTCCAGATAAGCTGCGTATTTGCTTAAATACCCAATTAAAATTGCAAAAAAAACAACAATTTAAATCCGAAGTAGCGATCGAGAACCAAAAAGCAATAACATATTTGTGGTACCTTTATCTTGTTGTAGAAAACAATAAACAGACCACAAATATGGCATATTTTTCTTATTTTCCATGAAAACACATCTTGGTGTTACATTAGAATTGTCTCCAAGGAGACAAATCCAATGAAATGCCAATACATGTTTTCATTTCGAAGCAAACTATTCAATAATTGCTGTCTGCTGATGTGTAAATAGTAGTGTTATTTTATTTTACCCAATTGAAATTTTGAAATACCCAATTGCTTCAGAAATGATTGAGTGACAATTATATTTAATACTCATTTACTAATTCCTTAATTATCTGGAGCCCCGGCTTGCAAATGGCTAAACGTCTAACGGAGGTTACAAAAGTGTGTTCTACGACCATGGCCATAAGCCCTATTTCTCTTGTTATAGTCTCAATATATGGCTGTGACTGGATAATTTGGGCTTATGGGTTTTGCGACTAGTGCATATCCAGATCAGCATGTGCGTCCGCACAGTCTGATCAGGATCTTGCACTGTTCGCCATTCCATCAATGAAACGCATATGTCATCTTCTAACATGTAATCAATATATGGCGGTGACTGGAGAAATAGGCTTATGGGATTTGTGACTATAGACTCATGGAAGACCAAATTACACGACTTTTCCATTCAATGACCTGTTTACGAAATTCAAGGACCCATATTTGCGTGGATCAGTGCCGTAGCCACGTTGAGTGCGTTTCCTTGGTGTATTTTCCGGATTTTTTTTATAATTTCATCATAAAAGCAGATCGTGATTTGACTATTCGTGACCATGTCTCCTTTAACTGTATTACCTCAACGTTTTTCAGGCTCTGCATGGCTGCGCGCTAATGTGGATGATATGCTGGTGAAACGGTGTTTTTAATTACTGCTTCTATCGACTCATAACTTGAGCCATTTTGAGCCTGGAATACACTTGTGTTGGGGAGAGGAGTAGTAATTCAGTTTTGAATTTACAGAATCCTGATTTGGTGCCAGGTGCCCTTAATTACCAAACCAAATCGTTTGGCTCGATATCACGGAACTGCACTGAACTTTCCTCAATAACGCCACTAATCGGACTGGAATCCAAATACCATGACTTTCAATTACATTTTCAGAAAAAGAGGCAAATCCCATGACTTTCCAGGCCTGAAATCCATTTTTCCAAATTCCATGCATGACTTTCCAATTTAATTAAGGACCAGTTGGAACCCTGCCTTGTGTAGCTCCTGATCAAATAGCACACTCACGTAGCCTGATCGAAGCATTACAAGTAAATTGAATGTTGAACAGTGCAGATCCTGATCAAACTGCGAATGCACAGGCTCATCTGGATCTACACTGGTCGCAAACCCCATAAGTCCCATTTCTCCAGTGACAGCCACATACTGACATATGAAGAAATCAAGATCATGGGATATTATACGACCATTTTCGGGTATAATAGTCTAAAGTAGTTGTCATCAGTTAACAGAACATTCAACTCATACCGATATATTTAGCAGTTATAAGTTATCAACCATATAACCAGTCATTTACGTACAATTTATGAAACGAAAGTAGAAATTACCTTATAAGGTAAAGATCTCATGCGCATGCGCAGATGATCATTTCCGGATTTGAGCCGGGGTTGACTGGGTTGAAGTTTTCGATTTTGTTGATTATCAATTCATTTCTCGTCGACAATGGATGCATACAAGGAGCGTAAGTTCTATTTTGAATTCATATGACATGGCACACTTACATAAAAAAGCCGAAACACATAAATATTTTAATAAATGAACTGAAGTAAAGGTTTGAAATCGGCTGCGTGTGCAACCGGAAGTAGGAAATGAATGTGCAAAGTTAGAGCAATATTCGTGTGAAACCATTAGCCGTATTCGTTTTATAACCTGATATACAGCAGGCCCGTACGCAGGATTTTCTATTGGGGGGTGCGTCAGGGGCGAGCCCCACGTAGTGGAGCGAGTACGCCATGGGGGTCCGGGGGTATGATCCCCCTGAATTATTTTAGATGGCCTGAAATGCACTCTCCTGCATTTTAAGTCATTTAAATTAGGATTTCAACGGTGGTAAATTGTGACATTTTCATGCAAATTACCTGTATATAAATGCATTTCAAGATTTGTTGAGATTATTGTTTGAAAAATAGTGGACCTCGGCAAATTTAGGGGGGTGCGTACGCACCCGTCACACCCCCCTGCGTACGGGCCTGTACAGTAACGTGGTTTGACTGTATATCAGTGTAATAATACGTGCATGCAATAGTAGCTATCATGAGTGTAATTTGAGCAACCTGGAATAAAAATTAAATTAATTCTGCTTTTCACAGTGATGGTGTAAATAACGGACAGTTTGCTCGTTGACATTTCCTGGAAGCAAACACTTTACCCACACTGCTTCAGCCCACCCAGCTGTAAATGGGTACCGGCTAATGACCGAGAACCTCAATTGTAATTTGTAGATACTGCACAAAAAGATACCAACAGTTGTTACTGTAACATCGGGGAAAATGCCTTCGTTACACTTGTTACACTGTAACACAGAAAATAACTTCTGGTTTTCACACTGTGTCTTTTCTTCGTTGCAGTTGTTACTGTAACATGGGGGAAGGTGGGTGCAAGCGATGGGTAATTTAACGATCGGGGTTCATCCTTACTGGAATTCCGACTGGAGACCTGGTTTGGCTCTCACATACGTCTTTGGCATTTTGTATGTGACAGTTGAATCTGGTTATACCCCTTATGTGAGTATTACGATTATTCGTAATCCTATTTTAGGGGAAGGGGCCAAGTGACTGGTGTGGTATGGACCTGCCACCAGGTCAGGTTATTCTAATTTCAGGGCTGAATATATCGGTCACCCTAAACACCCCAAAGGCTGGAAAAGGCTACAAAGGCTGTTCGAAGTGGCTTGTACGTCCGTTAGCGGATATTTATACCTCCAGTCAGCCTGCGTCGTCTATATAATAATTACATATAGCCGGTGTGATCCCTCCAGTCGGCCTTTGTGGTCTATATAATAAGTAAAAAACACGATATAAAATCAAATTTACAAATGAATTATTTTGCGTCATCTTTTTACTAGTTTCGTACGTTGCGCTTGTAAACATATTTTGATCACCGTGTGGATACCCATTTTCAAGGTAGATAACTGATGTCTCAAAATTCGGCATTCGGCCTATGTTTACGTAATGTATCGATACATAAAGCATGTTTAAATGAATGTCATTGATTGATCATTGACTTATATTAATAATAATGCAATAAGTATAATCGGTGTTTAGCTGCACCTGCTAAACGATATGTTAATAGGTGTTAATCACTCTTTGTCCAATTCCGCGCGGCGCGGTCGGCGCAGGTGCGCGTTTAGATAATTTATCAAAACACGTATATTTGTGGTAAGTTATTGCATTATTGCATTCCAATGATTAAAATGATCATAACACATACTAATTCAGTCAATTAAATGACAATGCATGGTATAAATATCCGCTAACGGACGTACAAGCCACTTCGAACAGCCTTTGTAGCCTTTTCCAGCCTTTGGGGTGTTTAGGGTGACCCGAATATATTGTTTCTCGATGTAAATATTCCGTTTTGATTTTGGAATTTTCCCCCCATTGCAGCAGGTTAAAACGGGATCGAACCCGTTTGCCCGGCCTTACATGACCTTAGCTGTTGATAGGCCGTTAAACACCAATAAACAAACAAACATGGGGGAAAATACCTTCGTTACACTGTTACACCGTAACAAAATGGGCACCTCCTGCCAGTTGGTATCTTTTTGTGCAGTATATGTAGAGAAATTTGAGTTTATGATAATATTGTCTCATGATATTGTTGCCTTGTCTATCAACTTCAATACAGCGAATGTCAACATCCTGCGGATTATTGCAATAATTTAGTGCGCAAAACTGAAATATATTTCTGTATTTTTTATGCCAGACGCATTTCTTGTTTTACTGCTGACTGCAGTGTAGCGGTATTGAGCAACCTATTACAGAGTCCAGTTAAGGTGCGTGATTTGGAGGTAAATTTTTGTTTCTCCATCAAAAATGGCAAGTTGGGAGTGCTTTAGAATCGTCTCAATGAGACGATTCTAAAGGACTCCCAACTTACAATTTTTGATGAAGAAATAACAAAATTTCACCCCAAGTTGGTCAAATTACGCACCTTATCTGGAGCTCTGTATATACAGGGACCCTCCAGATTATCGGACAAAAATGGCAGTTTTTTAACGATGTTTTTCTTAAAATAGCAGCTACGGGCATAAACTTTTCAGAACAATCGTCGGTTCTTGCTTTCTCAACGCATGTAAACTATTTAGCAAACTGTGCCATCTTTCTCGCTTAAAATCGGGTCAGATCATCAGTCGTAAGATTGCCCCAAAATTAACATCGACAATCAGTTATCCGGACAAACATATAGACTAATCGTCTTATAACTTCTATTCTCACGTTGAAATCATAATGTTATCGCGTGTAAACCAGTGTAAACAACATTGTGTATTTCTGCAGAAAAATCAGTCACCCTTCGTTTCTTGGAAAACACCGTATTTATAGAATGTGTTGTATTTATAGAACAATGCCGTAATTGGGTGCACTCGATTGAGACCCCGCATGACTTTTGTCGTTGTAAACAACTTCTGCACAGAGTTGGGAATGTGTTCAACAAATGTTACTAAAATGTTTACCATGCCGACATATTCTTCACACGGGTATGGAAAAAGCATGCACCTGCATGACTTAGATGCATTCGTTGCAAAATCGGATCAAAAGAATGCGCTTAATTAACAGGTATTTTCATTTGTCCGATAAACTGATTGTCCGGATAATTGATATGACCCCTGTAGCGGAAAACATGCAGCTAGTAGCTCACTATAGTCTGTTTCACGAAAGCTGCCCAAATTTTACGGCTATATAGACAATTCAAAAACAATATTTTTTTCGATAGTATTAAATTAAAGGAAAATTTAAGAATGAGCCTTCTTTTTATTTCGTGAAATGTGGTCAAATATTGATTTTATTACGAAAAATTGATTTGTCTATGGGAATTTAACATGGGGGAAAAAGGTAGAGGAGTTGTGGGAGGAGTCAAAAAACAATTTTTTTTTGGAAATTGACTTCGAAACCTAGCTAGATAGCTTGGAAATTATCTAACTAAGAAAACAAAAGTTAAATTTTATAGAATCGGTCCAGTATTTCTGAAAAAAAAATTTCCCCTCCAGTAAATTTCCCCAGACATCTTCACTCCGTGAAGATGTCTATGGGGATTTAACATGGGGAAATTTTGTTTTCGCAATAAAATTAATATTTGACCAAATAAAAAGAAGGCTCATTCTTAAATTTTCCTTTAATTTAATATTATCGAAAAAAATATGGTTTTTGAATTGTTTATACATGTATGGCCGTAAAATTTGGGCAGCTTTCGTGAAACAGACTATAGTTGTTTGTTTTCTGCTTTTCTAGACAATGCGTTGCTCTAGAGTGCTAGACTGCAGTCAACGGCATGGATTTGTGGAATAAGATTTCACATTCGCGCACTGAAAACTCGAATATAATTAATTTTGATGATATACACGATATATATAGCACACCAAATACTATGATTTGCATGTTGTATGGTCACACTAAAATTTCTTTTTAAAAACGTATATTTTTCACTAAGAATCGAGTACCATTTATTTTGTCTATTCACATACTCAAGAATTTTGCCTTCATTAAAGGTACTTGATTCTACTGCAAAACTATAAAGATTCTAATAGACTCTCATGCTCTTATAATAGACGCCCACCCCCCACTTTTTACGTTGAAAATTACACATTTTTTGGCTAATTTTCACAAAATTAGTGCCTCTAATAAACGCCCAGTACTAACTTGAAACAAAATCGGAGCTAATTGTCCATCTAGATTTCCTTTCTTTCCATTATTTCGAAAGCAACTTCCTTGAAAATCGGGGAAAAAACATAATTGCTACTTACACTTTCAAAAGCGGAAGCAAAATTTCTGTTTCCAGTGTCACAGTAAATTCCTCATCAGCAGTAGCTATTTGTATGGATACAAGGCTATCAGAATTTACACAGTGACGGAGACGCCATTTTCAAAGCATCTCAAACCCATCTCGTATAATATGGGTGAAATTGACATCATGTTGGATTGTTGGCTGATGATGAGCAAAAATATATATGGCTTGTTATGGACCGGCCGTGGGCCGAAATTAATCACACTAATACGGACCGAAATGTCCACGCTCCGAAACGGTGACAGTCCCAAACGTCCGTAGGTGTAAATCTGATCTGCATTAATGATTGACGCTGCCTTGATGTATACATTACCAGTACTCTTAACATTTTTACCGGCTGCACCATAATGACCAAAGTGGGCCGAAACGTCTTGGTCCAAAATGTTCATAAACTGACTGACAGTACGATCAAGTCCGGCAGATATTTGAGAGTAACTTCCCTTTGTTATTATTTTGTTCAAATATAAAATCGTATATTTTTATCATTTTCCCTTTGCTGAATAACACTTGCCTCTATTAAACGTCCATCCAAGACTTCGGAGCCAGCCGTGATTCTAATAGATGCCCGGGCGTCTATTAGAATCTTTACGGTACTTCACCAGGCATATGTGGCAGAATAGTAGGTTGGCTTTGCTTTCCAACATAATTGGTTCTGCTATTTGAAAGTTATTGAATTAAAACCTAAAATTGACGTCAAACATTTTGTCACTGATTTCTGATGCTGTTATTCTGTGTGTAATAGGCGTTCAGTCAATCAATTTGTGTTGCAGGATGTACATGTACATGCACTTGTTGAAGCAATGTTAGAAGAGTTGTATTTTCAGTGCTGAACAGGAGCATTTCCGTCTGTATTTCCGACTTGCTGCTTTACTCTTTACATGCTAAAGATATACAAATGTTCTAAATGAGAGTTATGAATATTTATCCTATTTCTCCACAAAAGTATATATAACCACCATTTGAACTGTCTTGATGAGACGGTTCAAATGAGTGGTCACAACATGTAGTTTCGAATAGAAATGAGAAAAATAGCAGAAAAATATATTTTTCAATCAATCAATCTTGTGAATACGTTGCAGGATGTACATTTGGCACGCTGCCAAGGACGACCCGTGGCGTACCTCTGGTATTGGGGGGCGACCCAAAGGGACTGAAGTTTCTCTACACGAACGGGAACAACGTCGTCATCAGGGACATTGAGGTATACAGTGGAACCACCCTAAACCGGACACCATGTGTGATGAGTTTCTTGGTCATTTATCTCTGGTGATAATGTCTTATCATGATCGCATAGCACACAAAGTGCTTAAAAATTCAATCGCCCCGCTCACCATGGCGAGTCCATTTTCATGTTGGCGAGAGGATTTTCTTGTCACTGGTCCGATTTGGCGAGTGAACTAAGAAAATTTGATTAATTTCCAGCTATTTCAAATTATTTTCTTTCAATTCACTGGTTTTAAGCTGTTTATGAAGTATTTCTGTAACTTTCATACACCCTATAGATTTCTGTTGTGAACCATCATTCCGTTCATAGCATGACTTTGCATAAACAAATTAGCCCAGCACAGATTACTGTCTTATATACTGTGTCATTCCTATAAATTGTTTGATTTTGTCTTCCTCTGGTGCTACACACCAAACAAGGAGTTCGAAGTTATAAAAATTGCACTAAAACAAACTTTCTAGACCAAAATGTGGGTATGTGACTGAAGTCTTGTTCTGACTAGGGGAGATAACTCTTGTTTACTAATGGACTTATTATAGTGGAACATTTATTTTTGAAAATAACTTTATAATAAACGGATAAAGAAGGTATAATACTATGTAATCTTAATAGTATGTACATTAGTACTCGTTTAAAAGCTGTAGCAATATAATTGTTAACACATTTAAATGATTTTGTGTTTATATTAATACTCCTTTTTAGGCACCATCTTGTTATTACATTCATACACATGACTCAATTTTCTTGTCCAACATGAAAAGGACAGTAGCAAAATAATTCGAACAAATTGGTGTCCCAGTGAAGGAAAGTTTGTACTTTCATTGTTAAATATACATGGGAGTCCTCACCCACCCCACACATTTTGCTGTTGAACATACATGTAACACCATTGGCAATCCATCAGTCCGTATTATGTTCTCATGCTTCATATTTTGAACAAGTATAATACCAATCTAAGGGACGCGGGCGCGGATCCAGGATTTCGGGTTAGGGGGGTGCGTAACTATTTTGCAATACTTGTCTATATTATCGAACGCGCTAGGGGGGTCCGGGTTTTTTTTGAAATATACATCACATTTCCTGCGTTCTGGCGCATTTTGGAGCAAAAAAAAACCCCCAATAAACAATAAATTCACAACGCGAACTTAGAAACGTGCCTTGTAACTTGTAAAAAATCTTTACTTGGCGAATTTTAGGGGAGGCGCGTGCGCCGGGTCCGCCCCCCCCCCCCCATGAATCCGCCCTTGGGGACTGGTCATTATTTATCACCAAGGGGGTTGGGTGGGAATGGGGCTGGATAATTTTTGTTAACTCACCTTAGAAAAGTATAAGCCCCCACCCCTTCCCACAGCTTTTCATTAAATTGTCAAGCCCCCCCCCCCCCATTGAACAATTAATAATGTTCAAACCCAAACAAGACGGTTCAAATGAGTGATATCATATTTTTTTAATAAACATATATTGCATCTACTGATTGGCCTGGGTTAATCATGCCCCTATGCGATAACCAGGGGGACATATTGCCTTGCTCTTGAGGTTCCGTATGTCCGTCCGTCTGTGTACATTTACATCAACAAGTTTGGAAGAGTTTCTCCAGTTAGAGTCCAGAATTCCAGATGGGCACATCCATGTTTTACACACATAATGTCTAGTATTAATGTGGGTACAAAAGCTAATTTATTAAAGGTATTAATACATGTACATGTACTTACATTTTCCTAAAATGTTGGGCAAGTAGCTTTTTTGTCCGGGCGAGTAGATTATAATTGTACTTGCCCGGCCGGGCAAGTGTGAAAAGTGAATATTTTCAGCTATGTCTCAGAATAATCAAATGCCTGATTTACAGTGAAACCTCTCCTTTGATCTTTTGATGAGTTTCTTGGTCATGTATCTTTCAGACTCTGGTGATAATGGCTGTTCATGATCGCATAGCACACAGGTATCTCTCAGAATGATCAAATGCCTGATTTACAGTGAAACCTCTCGAAGCTGGTCACTCTGGGGACCTCCCAGGTTGTCCGGTTTAGAGAGGTTTCACTGTACCTATTACATTGCATAAACCGGGCATTCATGGTGTAATCATACACAATTATTGTCTTTTGAGCAGGTGTAATGTATATACATAAAATCTGAGGAAAGGCATAGTCGAATATGACTGCTTGAAGGTCAATTAGTGTTGTGTACATGATTTCAAAAGCCAATACATGTAATTATTTTATTATATGGCTCACATGCTCCAGATAAGCTGCGTATTTGCGTAAATACCCAATTAAAATTGCCAAAAACCCAATTGAAATCAGAAGTAGTGAGTATCAAAAAACAATGAAATATTTGTGGTATCTTTATCATGTTACAGAAAACAATAAACGGACCACAAATAGAGCATATTTTCTTATTTTTCCATGAAAATACATCTTGGTATTTCATTAGAATTGTCTCCAAGGAGACAATTCTAATGAAATACCAAGATGTGTTTTCATTTAGAAGCAAACTATTCATCAATGAGTGTGGTCTGCTGATGTGTAAACAGTAGTGTGATTCTATTTTACACAATTAAATTTTGAAATACCCAATTGCTTCAGAAATGATGGAGTGACAATACTCAATTACTAATTCCTTATCTGGAGCTCTGATATGACTCATATTATAGCTATGAGAGGGGTGTCAATGCCAGGTGATATAGAGCAAAGTTCTGGCGTCTCTACACTTTATCTCATCAAAATTGTTCCAGTAATTGCTGTTGTATTTCGGAAATTTTAATGTCTACAGCTATTAGGATGGTGTTTCGTTTAATAATTCAAACCTGCATTCCAGGACCCAGCCGTGTGTGAACTGTATACTGAACATCAGCGACCAGCCACGGTGGCAAAATACTCCCCGTCTAGATTCTACATCGCCTCTGGAGGTAGGTAAATTCTGCCTGTGAATAGTAGTAGGGATGATGCTTTTTGCCCCTGCATCACATGCAGGGCTCCAGATAAGTTTTGTATCTAAAGAGTATTATACCCCCATATGTCAATTTCAATGCATATTTTTTTTACGAATGTATTATTGATTTTCTTCCTTATTAAATTGGGAACAAATGATAAAAAATGAAACAAATTCAAAATTCATTTATTTGAGCTGCAAAATGCAAACACTGTTTGCTTTTTATACGCCCGTTATCTCCTCTTGGTGGCCATTTTTATTTTTTGCACTGTATCCTTGTCCACGCAATAACTCAAGTTCTACTTCACCGCTCTTAACCAAATTCGGTATACATGTTTATCACGGCAAGACGAAGAAGCCTATTGATTTTGAAAAATTTCCGATGTCTTATCTCCCCTTGGCGGCCATTTTTAATTGTTCGCACTCTGTATCCTTGTCCACGCAATACCTCAGGTTCTACTTCACCGCTCTTAACCAAATTCGGTATACATGTTTATCACGGCAAGACGAAAAAGCCTATTGATTTTGAACAATTTCCGATGACTTATCTCCCCTTGGCGGCCATTTTTAATTGTTCGCACTCTGTATCCTTGTCCACGCAATAACTCAGGTTCTACTTACTGATCGAAACCAAATTCGGTATACATGTTTATCACGGCAAGGCGAAGAAGCCTATTGATTTTGAAAAATTTCTGATGACTTATCTCCCCTTGGCGGCCATTTTTAATTTTCGCACTCTGTATCCTTGTCCACGCAATAACTCAAGTTCTACTTGACCGATCATAACCAAATTCGGTATACATGTTTATCACGGCAAGGCGAAGAAGCCTATTGATTTTGAAAAATTTTTGAAAAATTTCTGATGACTTATCTCCCCTTGGCGGCCATTTTTAATTTTCGCACTCTGTATCCTTGTCCACGCAATAACTCAAGTTCTACTTGACCGATCATAACCAAATTCGGTATACATGTTTATCACGGCAAGGCGAAGAAGCCTATTGATTTTGAAAATTTTCCGATACTTATCTCCCCTTGGCAGCCATTTTTAATTTTCGCACTCTGTATCCTTGTCCATGCAATAACTCAAGTTCTACTTGACCGATCGTAACCAAATTTGGTTTACATGTTTATCACGTCAAGATGAGTTATCTCCTCTTGTTGACTGGCCTTGCTTCGACGGGCGTATCTTGTGACCTTCGGCACTCTTGTTTAATGCTGAATTTAATCTTCAACTGCTGCACCAAAACATTAGATGCATGTGTTTAAAGAGATTGTGTAAACAATGAATAGTCAACAACTCTCTCCATTTCAAAAACTGCATTGCACTTCAAACGATACAGAGAATAAAATAGTAACATTTGAAGGAAAACACGGTTAACGCCCCTGATATCAGTGTGGAAATTTACGTTTGATATAAAAAGTATAATCATGTCAAATGATGGTACCGGTATATGAATGTTTATTTTCGCGCAAAAATGTCCTATCCAGAGCTCCAGATAAAATACCCAATTAAAATTGCCAAAAACCCAATTGAAATCAGCAGTAGTGAGTATCAAAAAGCAATGAAAAATTTGTAGTATCTTTATATCATGCTACAGAAAACAATAAACAGACCACAAATATAGTATATTTTTCTAATTTTTCCATGAAAATACATCTTGGTATTTCATTAGAATTTTCTCCAAGGAGACAATTCTAATGAAATGCCAAAACCTGTTTCATTTAGAAGCAAAACTATTCAATAATTGCTGTATGTTGATGTGTAAATAGTAGTGTGATTTTATTTTACCCAATTAAGATTTTGAAATAGCCAATTGCTTCAGAAATGATGGAGTGATAATACTCAAATACTAATTCCTTATCTGGAGCCCTGATATCTCAAGTATGGACACAAATATATCTCCTTATATTATAATCTGGCATGTGAGACTAGCTTTAACATATCGTTGGGATTTTAATGCAGACTGTGCTGAACCATCTGTTAAACAGACCAAATGTTTTGAATACGACAGCAGACAAAATGGTCTATGTACGACAATAGAATAACCAGGGCTCCAGATAAGGAACCAACAGACAGCAATTATTGAATTGTTTGCTTCGAAATGAAAATATGTCTTGGCATTTCATTTGAATTGTCTCCTTGGAATCACCCTACTGTTTACACATCAGAAGCAGAGCTGCCAACTGTTACGATTTTTCCGTATTTGTTCCGGAAAATACGTTAGAAATACGGAAGTACGGATAACAATTAAAAAGTACGATTTTTTTTAAAAAATCAGCGCGGGAATATCTGGAAATAATAATTTCGTTTCACAATTCTGCCAATAAATCCTATTTTTTTATTTACCCGTAATCATACTCGCCGAGGCGCTTACCATTTCGATTCTTGTTGTGAATTAATAGTAGTTTCAAGCGCTCAGCGATATTGATTTATTCAACACGTAAATTCATAAAATGTCTGCTCTAAAGCGTGCAGCCAACGAATTTGGGTATTTTTTATCGAAAGAAGTTAGGAGAACACATCTGTTCATCAATGATTACAACGAGACATGGACCAATTTGGTCCTGTTAAAGCGCGGTGATGAATTTGCGTCTTGCAAGCAGTTTAATTGTGATTTTTCGGTTGGTCATGCCTGGTGGCCGAAACGAGGGCCAAGGCTCTAAAACAGTTAATTTATGCATATAAGTGAGTACTGATTTGTGTTCCGGAAAACATATGTGGTGTTCCGGAAAATAGCCCCCTTTTCTCTCCATGTTCCTCATGTGACCGACATGGGGTTGGCAGCTCTGCAGAAGACCGCACTTATTGAATAGTTTGTTTCGAAATGAAAACACATCTTGGTATTTCATTAGAATTGTCTACTTGGAGACAATTCTAATGAAATGTCAAGATGTGTTTTCATTTAAAATAAGAAAAATATGCTATATTTGTGGTCTGTTTATTGTTTTCTGCAGCATGATAAAGGTACTATAAAATTTGTATTGCTTTTTGATACTCGCTACTTCTGATTTCAGTTGGGTTTCTGGCAATTTTAGTTGGGTATTGAAGCAAATACACAGCTTATCTGGAGCTCTGAGCATAACATCAATCAGACCAAATATTTTCTACGCCACAATACATTCAGTCAATTTGTTTAGTTTTTATTCTGTAAATAATATTTATTTCATAAAAAGGGCTTTCACAGTTTAACAACACAGTGTCATAAAATCATAATACATGTACACTTTGTGTAATAAATATGCAAATGAGCCTGCTACAGAAACATTTTAGGTAATCAGTTCAGCTTCAAAGTATGATGATGTGCTTATCCAATCAATATAATCTAACATTTGTGTTGATTGAATATGATATTTATTAAACTCATTCACTGATTTCATTAAAGAAACTTGGCATAGCCGCGTTTCTTATGAAATCTGTAAACTCGTTTAATAACTACATGTATCATATTATAATCTTCGTCCAGTATTCCCGCGACTTTTCCAAGTTTATACCCCGATAAATTCCACAAAAAGGCCATTAATTCCTATAATAACCAATAGGATAAAAATAAACAATTGGCAGTTTTTGTTGTTTTTTTCGAAAATTGTAATTTTTTATCGCCAATTGTTTATTTTTATCGCCAATTGCGAAAGTGGCTTTTCCAAGTTTATACCCCGATAAATTCCACAAAAAGGCCATTCATTCCTATACTATTTTCAGACCAGAATGGCAATATCCGTATCTGGGACACGGTGAACAAGGAACACATCCTGAAGAGCGAGTTCCCAGTTCTGGGCGGGGTAGTGAAGGACATCGCATGGGACCCCGACAGCAAGCGCATTGTTGTTGGTGGCGAAGGTCGTGAAAAGTAGGCTGCTACATTTTGTTGATTTTTCACTACTTGTGTTATTACGTACCCTTCTTGTGGCTGCATGTAAAGTATATGGAAATCTAATGAAAAACCTACAAATAAAACAATAGCAACTTACATAAATAAACTACCATATTTCGCAGTGTATTGCGCACACTTTTTGACCCGCATTTTTAATCCAGAAGTCACCCTGTGTGTTATAGCTAGGTAGATAAATTTCAAACTGATTTCTGTGCCAGTTTTACGCATTTTTTATCACACAAAACAAACCCGGAAATGGAAATACAGATTTTTGAAAAGTGTCCGCTATGACGTTGAAATACGCATAGTGTGAAACAAAAGTATGATGGGTAAGAATGGGTGCAAATGCCATAAGCCCAATTTCTCCATCCAAAGCCACATTTATCCACATTGGGCGTTGAACACCAATTCAATTCCATTGACATTGTTTGTTTCTGTCTGGAAGTTGATTTCTATTTTATGGGGATAATTTAATATAGCCAGGCTTGTAACATAAGAGGCTACGTGTATTAGAGGAAATTCACATGTTTTCTGGATTTACGCTGGTGTCACGATCTCATATCGGTCAAATGTTGCCTGCCTGTTATTATTTGGTTGTAAATTTTCGAAGTGACATCACACGTCTGCCATTCTGTGAATAATTAATGAGGACCGATTATCTCAATCCCATAAGCGCTTGATGGTAAAGTATCAGCGACCGCTATGTCTATTTTTAAACCTAATCAATAAACAGTGAATACGCAATATCTGTACTTACGTATATCGACTGTGTCCACAGTGTCACTATTTGGCTGGGGGGAATTGTTTATGGCCCGTTTCTCATGTGCAGGTCACTAGTAGTGTTATTTTAATATCGCCTTGGTGAAGCAGTTTGACACACAGGCTGCTGTGTGTTGGCGAATACGGGTAATATGTGTATTGCAGTCTGTTATGTTATACACGAATGGCAAATATGGTTGAATTATATACAACGAACTTCTTCGTAAGTAGGTTCAATAAATTTATTACATGCATCGCAAATTTTTAATAAGCATATTAATCAGTAAATAACAATAAATACAACATAATTTTAGACAATATAAAGTCTAATTTATGCCTCGATTAATAAAGCTGACCTTTGGCGATCTTTTTGTCACTGATTGGCAGCTTCGAGAGAGCCTAACAGCACACGTTCAGCAGTGTGGATGTGAACTCGGAAAGCAATTTTCTTATACTTGTGACGGAATTTCCGCCAATTTTTTTGGTGAAAATTTGCTGCGTGCTATACCTTCTATTTTTTTTCCCTGATTTTTTCCACCAAAATCTAGATGCGCGTTGTATAACACGGTATATGGATTCGATCAGTAAGTCTTTATGCAGATACTGCTGCCAATGAAAATGCACACACACCTGTAATATCCAGAAAACAGGCAAAAAATTGGCCTGTTTTCTGGATATTACAGGTGTGTGTGCATTTTTGCATACCGATGTAGCGTACGCGGGTATGTATATTTACGTCTCTACACAGGTGTGTTGAAGCCAAATTGTACATATAAAACACCAAAATGTGCTTTATATTGTTTTCTTCTAATGTTTTCAGGTACTTACATGTACTATCTCTGTAAACGGAAAAGTTGGATTGGCTTGAAAGTTCATATGCTTACTTCTTTATCATCCAAATTGTCATTATATAGCCCACCCATGCACAGGTTGAAGTAACGGACCGAGGTCTATAAATACACTAACTATGCCTAAAAGCATCAATAAATGAAGAAAAAAAAAGCTAAATTATTTTTTTACTCCCTCCATATAGACTCCATATATTACTTCAACCTGTGTTTGCTCAAGGTCAAATTAATTAGAAATTTTCATTTTAGTATTTGATGGGTACATCCACCAGCATGATTGATTTCTTGTTTTTATATAATTTTTAATGGCCATATTCTGTTTATTACATGGCTGCACACTCCAACAGGGCTCCAGATAAGGAATTAGTAATTGGGTATATCTGAAGCAATTGGGTATTTCAATATTTGAATTGGGTAAAATAAAATCACACTACTGTTTACACATCAACAGACAGCAATTAGTGAATAGTTTGCTTCTAAATGAAAACATGTCTTGTCATTTCATTAGAATTGTCTCCTTGGAGACAATTCTAATGAAATACCAATATGTGTTTTCATGGAAAAGAAAAATATGCTATATTTGTGGTCTGTTTATTGTTTTCTGTAGCATGATAAAGGTACCACAAATTTGTTATTGCTTTTTGATACTCGCTACTTCTGATTTTAATTGGGTTTTTGGCAATTTTAATTGGGGTTTTACGCAAATACGCATCTTATCTGGAGCGCTGCACTCCAAAGAGCAGGAAACTTGGATATATTGAGAAGATGCCATCGACTATTTCCACACAAGTTGAAAATATCCACTGAGAAAAAAGTTTTAATACTAGCAAATATATTATAAATATGCCATATTAAAGGTTCCCGTTTTTTTTAAGCATTTCATATTACCCAACGGGAGCGCATTTTAACAATTGTAGTGATTTTACTGAGTCAGCGATGCTTCTAATGACGTTTGAAATAGGATGACGTCAACGTCAAAACATGGTTGCTTTGTCGCGCCATTAGGGACGTCATTTGGAACGTCTTCGTTTTGTTTGTTTGACATAACGTCAGCGCATAATACGAATACGTAATTAGGGTGATGCGGCCAGCCAATCAAATTCGCTGCAGGTGTTGTTACACATGTGTCTTATCACATTTATGGAATATAAGTCATAATAAATGATTCATGTGATAATCATGAATATTGTATTTCCATCCCACTGGTCTTTCAGATGAGACTTGCAACCAAGGCCCCATCTCTATATGATCTTAGCTGGTGCTGGGACATTTAACCCTTTCACTTTCTAGGTTTGCCACTGTGATAACGTACGACTCTGGGAATACCATTGGTGACGTAAGCGGCCAAACGAAGAGCGTCAACTCTGTGGCGTACAAACCAAGCCGACCGTACCGCATTGTGACGGGCGGCGAGGACTTCGCTGCTCAGTACTTCGAAGGCCCACCGTTCAAGTATAAAGTCACCTTGAAGGTATTTCCTGTTGTAAACTATAGAATTCTGGTCGGAAATTTGCATTATGGTTTTTATCCCTCACTGATAGGCAAGAGAGGATATAGCGTTGGTTCATGTATGTACGTGCGTGCATACATTTGCATACGTACGTACGTACGTACGTATGCAAACGTATGCACGCACGTACATTAGTAACACCTTTCATTTTTCAATAACTCATGAACCGCTTCACAGATATTGATAATATTTGGCCACAATGTATGTCTAGGGATGCTGCTTTGTTTTGCATACGGCCGACGTCCGACCACCCAAGGTGAAGTTCACTGAGGACTTTATTTTTTTTAGTTTATTTTTATTAAAAAAAAAACCGCTACGTATTCTGTTTTATCGCGGGCGGGCAGAGAACAGAAAAACTGCATAGTTTGTGTACACAACTCCTCTGAAACCGTTCAGTCAATCGATCTGAAACTATCTTCTACACATATTGAAGATTAGAAACACAATTGCTACCTGGCTCCATACCTCTCGTGAGGGTAGCAATTTAACCCCATCTCTTTTAAAGTAACACATGGAAGAGTGATTTTTGCAATCGGTTATCCAGCATGTTTGATATGTTAGCGATATAAAACTGTTAAAACTGTATCCATAGATTATTAATAAAGAACAGAAATTGGTTATTTTACCGTGTCAAGGTGTTTATCTGACATTTACATGTACATTGTATCAGTCTGCGAAATTAGCCGGGTGCCTGATGCCCGAGACGTGTAGAAATCGCGACGGACGTGTAAATTTTCCAATCTCACATGCCCGACGGGCACCTGTTTTAAAAATGCATAAACGTAATAAAACTGGACAGTAGAAATGTTTTTCTAAATTCTTTAAAATTACAAATTGTTTACACCGGAATTGAAAGTCGTCTAGAAGTGGACAGGTGTAAATTCGCGTTTTCGCTTACTGACATCTCGGCCCTATGACAAGTCGGCCAATCGATACCTCGGGTGCGGGTCAAAACGTACCTGATACCTCGCCCCCGGTATGACTAGAAACTGGAGAGGACCGGAAAGGAGATTTCTGTTTCCTCGCCCCGGGTCGTTTCGTCCTATTTTTTTTTGTATATGTGTTTATACTACAAGCCTATGACGAATTGGCAATGTCCGCTGACGTAATTACTGATGTTTTAATTAGAGATTGGCGAGCATTGTAAACTATGGTCAGACTACGCGAATCCACTGCCTGGTCTGGCCGCTAATGCAATAAGCCGGGATTTGTCGGAGATCGAGACCCAATTGACATAAACACGTTTGTTGTGTCACTTTAGACTGGTTCCCAGTAGTATTGTTTCGCTAAGCTGCGCATCCGACAGGGTACCAGTCTAGTGTGGACTACGTGACTGACGTCAGCAACCGCGTGTATTGATCTTTGATATGGCCTTGTGCCCCGCGGTGTGAAACTTACACGTAGTAATACACAATGTACTTGACAAGCGCGGTGTGTTTGAAGTCTTAGTCTTGTCACTGTAGACGAATCATGGAGTTTTATGACTTACGCGGAATTGCATTTTGCCTATTGGAATACACAACACGGAATACATATCGGGAATTACCGTTAATGGCGTTATGCAATATTTTTCATGGAAAATGTTTAATGTCGCCAAAATGACACCGACCATACCGGGCAAGGCAAATGTTTTGAAAAGAGCGTTGTGTCAATGTATGCGAATGTAATCGATGACTATTTGGATACGACCAGTTTCAATTCAAATGATAGCGGCCAGATTGGAACGAAAGGAAAATAGCGATTGTGGTGCTATTAATTTTTGCCGACAAAAACTTGACAATGGCCGCTGTTCACATACAAAAATGCCGTGTGGGAATGAAAGTAACTGGCCGCTGGTCGCAGTTCGGGGTGGTCGTTATTCCAAGATCTTATAAAGAACAAAATTGGACGGGGGAGGGGGGTTTTAACTGGGCGTTGTGGACAGGTGGTCGCTATTCCCAGGTGATCGTTAGCACAGGTTTGACTGTATATCTATTTATTGTAATTATTTAAATTAATTAATTTAAAACATTATACTCAATTTATTTTAATGTTAGCAATACAGGGATCATTTTACAGGGCGAAATTCTCTTCCTAAATTGTCTAACTTATTTTTATTTTAGGGAGAAGTAGTTTTTCACTATATAAAACATAAATTATTGTTTACTCATATGGCCATATTATAAGTATTACTAATAAATGCATGATATGCCACTTTATGTTAGTTACATATACAGTCAAACTTGTGTTAAGAGACCACTCAAGGGAACTGCCAAAAGTGGTCTCTTAACAGAGGTGGTCTCTTAATAGGGACAGCCATGTGGAGTGGGTACACGGATGATATATAAAAAACAACACAGTGACAACACAGTCAAGTAATAACCTGTATACACATATATGTATGTTTATTAAAGTAATAACATGTACAATGGAAAACATAAGTTTGAATACACTGCAGCTCCATTATAACGCGGTAGTCGGGGTCCAAGATTTCAAACCGCGATCGAATCCGACCGCGTTATAACATTTCGGGACATGCACGGGTACTGGTACTGCACGGGTTACTGGTATCATTCGCATTTCGGTTACCAACTATTGCGGGAATTCCATTAGCAACGGACCCATATAAAATCATGTCATTTGAACAGAAGTTAAAGTAATTATTAATAATGCCTAATACATACAAACTTGTATGTATTAATGTATTAAACATACGAGTTATTTATAAAATCATGCTTATTACGTTGTATAGTGCTCACGATAGACAGACGCTTATTACAATGTATACTACTCGCGATCAACAGACGCTTAAACGGATTAATTGATAATAAATAATGCCTATGGTCACGTGTCCTGCCTATTCATGCGGTTGATACGTGCATAATCTCAGGATGTGGGGTCACGTGATCTATTGTTTACGCTGCAAGTCATATTGATGAATGAAATTTACGATTTAAGCGAGATTGCCTTGGGCTGCAGTGTAAACAATAGACCACGTGATCCCATACCCTGACCCAGATAATTGCTGAAACACCAGTCTATTTATAGAACGCTAAATACACGTTTTATGGATTATAGCCACCGCTTATAGCCGTGTTTCGAGCCGTGTTTACATGGGCGCTGACAGTCGCCGACGGTCGTTAAACGCATCGTATTTTGACGGAATGGGCCGTATTTATACGGTCGCTGGTCGCAGACAGCAGGTGGTCGTTCATTGCAAGTACGTTATTATGGGAAATTCGTCGGGCGGGATTCAAACCGGTCGCTTACAGCAGGTGGTCGTTTATTACAAGTGGTCGTAAGCACAAGTTCGACTGTACATGTACTACTATACATTTAACCGCCAATAAGCGGGTAAAATTCTGCACAAATATATGGGCACCTAGAAGTCATTCGGGCAAGTAAATTTTTCAAGCCCACTTGCCCGAACGGCAAGTGTCTCAATTTTTTTTCGTGAAGACTTGTATATCTTGTAAATTTGAAAGCTTCATTTCGTTGAATGTTGAACAACAACAAGAGAAAAGATGGCTTCCATGGGAAAATGATTTCCCTGTTTATTATTTTTGGCAATTTACTAGTTCTACAACACAGATTATTTGTTTAAAGGTATAAAATATACAGTTTACTAAATTTTGACCCAGATACAACAGGTTTTGGTATGCACTTCGGTTGCTCACATTTTTTGACTGGGTGAAATTGTAGCCGTAGATAACAAATCGGAGGCAAATTATTGTAGCTAATTGAAGATGTGCACCTTGCTGTTTTTATGCCGAAAAAATATTTGTTAACACAAATATCACCTTTTTAACTTAATAGCCATTTTGTCTACATTTTTGTATTCAATTATATATAGGGTACAGAGTTTGTGTACACAACTCCTCTGAAACCGTTCAGTCAATCGATCTGAAACTATACACATGTCTTCTACTCATATTGAAGATGTTCACCTTGGTTTTTATGGCGAAAACATATTTTTTAAGAAAAATATCACCTTTTTAACTTAGCCATTTTTTCTACATTTTTGTATCCAATTCTATATAATTTCTACTTTGCACATCTCTACCTAAATTAGTATACCTGTTTATCACAAGAGGAAGAAATAATGCTATAGATTTTCAAATTCTCATTAATGTTTCTTGCCTTGGTGACAGCTTCACATTTCTGCATCTCCGCTGTCTGGCCCATCGTCGACGGGCGTATTTTGTGACTTACGGCACTCTTGTTTTTATTAAGGCTGCCAGCAAGGGGATTAGCTTTGTTTAACGATGCCAGTTCTTGTTAAATTCAGGGATTAAGCCAGCCATTTGGGGCCCTTTTCAACCATTTTTGGGGAAAATCACACTAAATTGAACATTTTCCATCTCAAATTTTTCTGTTAAGCCAATTCATGTCACAGATAAACAGGCATTGAAGTCCATAAATTCCACAAGCCCCATGTTTCCACTCACAGTCATATCCCTGTTCCGTTTCAGGACCATACCAACTTTGTGCAGGCGGTGAGGTTTTCACCGTCAGGAGAATATTTTGTTACGGCTGGATCTGATTGCAAGGTAGGTCCCAGCATGTGTGTGCATAAATCTGTCTGAGTATGTATGCACTCACTTCTCAAAATTAGGGGGTCTGTAGCAGATTTCAACAAAAACAATAAACATTGTTTTTTTTATATCTTTAAATTTTATCAATATTTGAGAAAGCCTTCTTTGTATTTCATGAAATATTTATTTGATTTATTTGAGCTCCAGATAAGGTGAGAATTGTCGTATTTTACTCACAGCAATGAGAAAATACTCATTGATTTTCAAAGTGAGTAGTGAAAATACTGTAATAAAGTTTTAAAATTTACTTAGTGGAGCTGCAAAAAGCAAACAGTGTTTGCTTTTTGCAACTCAAATAAGTGAATTTTTAAATTAGTTTTATTTTTTATAATTTGTTCCCTATTTAAAAATCAATAATACAGTGCGACCCCGTTAGTACACGGAAGTCCGGCGATATACAACCTTCCGTGTTGCTTATCCGAACCGTGCTATATCCGTTCTCGCCCAAGACGCATCATAATGTCAACAAAAAATACATGTTCACTGTACACTGTGACTGCGAATGAACGACGTCGCCAATGCCTATAATATGCCATAAGTTTTCACTGTTATCTTCGCATGTAATACATATATTGAATCCAAGAATTGTTAACGTCATGTTTCATTTATTCATCAATTTCATGTAGAATGTAGATCTACGCAGGTCCGTGCAATCCATTATTGTAAATGCGTGTAGAAAAAAGTGTAGTAATGATGACGCAATGACCCAATGACCGATATCCTGTTCCATCAGCTGCAACATCACGGACAAGCTCGTGCGTTGCAATCTTTGTTCATATGGTGAGCACACAGTTGGAAGACTTGGGACCTATAACACCAAAATAAATGCCTATTAAAAAAATCCCATTATCCCACCCACCTGGTATCGTACTGTACATGACGTTAATAATAGAACGAGATCAAGTGGGTGGGGTAATGGATATTTTTGTAATTTTCTTTTCTTTGTGTCGCACGTCCGACTATTCCACCTGTGTTCTTTATCTTTAGCTTATATTTAACGGTGGCACTGGCTCTAGGACCTTGCATGCCGTCTCCCAAGAATGGGAGAAAGAACGGAGGTAGAGATTTTTTGAGAGAAGCCGGTAATTCGTATTTACAGAGCAACTACGAATTATCGGTACCCATTTACAGCTGGGTGAACTGGAGCAGTGTGGATAAAATGTCTTGCTCAAGGACACAACGCACGCCGCTGAGTACAGACCTGTATAGACGTTGTTTTGCCCGACGTGTTATAATATTGCGCCAGTTCATGAGGTAATCAGGCTTATCACGTGAGATTTTCGACGAAGATGAATCTGATAATAGTGTACATTTTCTGTAAACGATATCGAATTTTGACGAATATTAAATTAGTAATTATTACGCATTTGCTCTGAAAATGTTATCAACTTTCTGATATATTTGCAGAAAAAAGTCAAATCATTCTCGGTGAAAATCTCAGTTATATAATAAAGTTGATTATCTCGTGCACTGGCTCAATTATGACATAGCGAAACAAGGCCAGTTGTCAGGTACACATTTGTGTACATGCGCCGGGGGCGTGGGCAGTGCTTTAACACTTTAGTTAATCTGGGTCGAGTTAATTCTGCGCGACTGATACGCGATCTCCGATTGGTCAGCCTTTACACCTAATTAATATTCCACCAATGGTGAGCGCGAACGCATGCCGGAAAAATGAAATCGAGCACATAACAATTAGCACTGCTTTGTTACTGGTCTTACTGAACTTATTCCCAGTTTGCTCGGATTAATTTACGAAATGTGCAAACGTGATCAGCTGCACATTCACATCGGTGAGATAAAAGGAGGCTATGCGTCCATAAAAAAAAAAAAATCGTCCATTTTGGGTCTAATTTGGGAAAGAATCGCAAATTTAACACGATTTATGACAATAGTCGTGTAACGAATTTAACACGATTTTCATATACAAATAGGAAAAAAATTCGGGAGCCAAGGCACAACCGTGTACTAACCGAAATCGTGTTATAGTGAAGCGTGTACTAACGGGGTCGCACTGTACATTGTTGAATTTGAAATAAAGGCTATAATACTCTTTAGATACAAAACTTATCTGCAGCTCTGAAGAATAATTTCTCTATATGCAATGTACAAATAGGAAACAGGTACGGGAGAAGATGGAGTCAAATAATGAGTTACCGGTATATTTTAAAAATAGATCCACTCTTTCCACAAGTAGATAAATATGTTTGGACATTCTCCCCATGTTAAATCTCCATGACATTCTCCCCATGTTAAATCTCCATGACATTCTCCCCATATTAAATCTCCATGACATTATCACCCATTGACATTCCCATTCATCATGTTCATAAGAATTAACAATATTTGACCAAATAAAAAATAGGCTCATTCTTAAATTTTGCTAAATAGTAATAGTATTGCAATAAAAATAATTGTTTTTATATATTTTGCAAGAAATTGACAGTATGTCACCAATCATCAGGGGCGGATCTGGAGGGTGGAGGGTTCTGGGGTTGCAAACCCCCTCCCCCTCCCCTCTCGACATTTATATTTCAAAATTTGTCCTGGGGGGCCATGCCGCTGGACCCCCCTAGCATACTCGCTTCACTCTGTGGAGCTCGAAAATAGGACACCCCCCCCCCCCTCCCCACATTCCCCAAATGCTGGATCTGCCCCTGATTATTGAACTCTCCCTTGCATTACAGGCGTTTGTGTACGAGGGGAAGACTGGAAATATACTGGGAACATTGGGCGGGGAGGAGGGAGACATGGACGCCAAGGCTCACAAAGGGGGCATTTATGCCGTAAGTAATACATTTGTATAGGGGGCATTTATGCCGTAAGTAATACATTTGTATAGAGGGCATTTATGCCGTAAGTAATACATTTGTATAGGGGGCATTTATGCTGTAGTAGTTCATTGCCATTTTTTTGGCCAATACTGATGTAACAAAAAAACATGCAGTAAAAACATGATAATTTCTGTCACTTTTGTTGTCATATATCGCAAATCCATTTTGTTTTTGCTGTTTAAGTAATTTTCTCCTCCCAAATCTGATACATTTCTGCAAATGATGGCAGAAGCTGACACAAATTTCAGAGCACACAATTCAATTCCGCACATACTCTGCAATTCATGTCAATCTTCGAAATCATTTACAGGAATTAAGTCCTTTAGAACACTAGCCCCCTTCTTCCACTGACCCCTTCAATTAGTATCATTAGGAAATGCTATAAGGGTTGCAATTCCAGAGATGGACCAATTTATTTTGTACAGAACTTGTACTTTACATTGTGTTTTTGGTCAGGGCTGTTCCAGTAAAACATACATGGGAGGGGGGGACACCACTTTTAGATTTGGGTAGCCTACCATAGATGCGAATTAGTAGCTTTGGCACCCACCCATAGATGTGCCTTTACCTTGAAAACACCGACCCATAGATGTGATTTAATTGGTTGTGAAAACAACCACCCATAGATGTGATTTAATTATAGTGATTTACGAGTCTCCGTTGTTGATGAAATCCAAAAATCAGTTCACATGCATATGAGTGGTGCGTAATGACAGAATGTCCCCGACCCCGAGGCATTTATCAATTTAGATTATCATTTCATGTGGATGGGGCGGGGACTGGGAATTTAACTTCTTTATAGAACTAGAAGAGGGTGGGGGAGGGGGTTGGCGTAAAATAGACGAGTTGTTGCAGTCTCTGGAATTTTTGGCAGAGTGTCCCCTAAGCCAGAGGCATTTATCAATTTAGGTTACCATTTCATGTAGATGGGGCGGAGAGTGGGCATTTAACTTTATACAAAGGGGGGGGGGGGGGGGGGGGGGGGGTGTGGATGCAAAATATCTTCCCTGATCCGCGGCAGAGTATGCAAAAGAGACTCAAACTTTACAGGTCCTGGTGAACACAATATTTTTGCCAGCCCGAATGAAATTTTAGGACACACGAAAACCGACCAAGAAAATAAAAAATTAAAAAAATATCAAAGAAAGTTTATACTTTTACAAGCACTTTAGGTTATTTTCCCAATATTTCATTTTACCTGTCGGAACCGACGTATTTGGCATACTCTGCTGATCGTACACACAAAGAAAAATTTCGCGGGAGACATTATTCAGATTATAACCAAAGCCTGCCGAATATAGGGGCATGCCGAATACCGGTATATCGACCATACGACGCAGTTTTTCCCAATTTTAAACTCACGGGCCCCATTCCCAAAATACTAAACACTGTTATAGGCAAGCCGCTGCTGATTTACCCAATATGTTGCACACTAATTCATTCTGCTCGTTGCCGAGCCAGGCAATCAGTTGTTCGGTGTTCATTGAAGCCAGGCTCGCCATTTTATTGTTGTTGTTGTTGTTGTATGCGAGATCCCTGCGCTGATATTTCACTCCTCCCGGAAAAAACGACGCATTTCCGTGATTTTTTTTGCACAATTTAATGCGGCATCTCGATTTCGATAGCGAATAGCGATTTGAAAGAATGACGACGTTTAATACCAGAAGGCATGCTACAAATCACCCATAGATGTGATTTTAGTGTGAGAACCCCCACCCCACCCACCCATAGATGTGATTTTAGTTGGATCTCACCCACCCATAGATGCAATTTTTAGGCACAGACACCCTGGCATGTATTTTCTTTTTTCTGCCGTCCCCGGGTGCGTGTATGTTTAACTGGAACAGCCCTCAGCTGGCAATTGGCTTATGATAAAGTTTTATCTATTCATTTGATAGAATTCAATGGACACAACTTTGAAGAACAGTCAAAAAGACAATGACAGTAATTTATGACACATAGGCTGATTAACGGTTATATTCCTTTTACTCCGTGGAGGATGGGAGTGCGCGCAAATCTTCCAAGTTTAATATAGGAATGAATGGCCTTTTTGTGGAATTTATCGTGGTATAAACTTGGAAGGCCTCGTCCAGTATTCCCGCGACAAGTTTATATCCCCGATAAATTCAACAAAAAGACCATTCATTCCTTATAATTCCAGCATTTGAAATAAATTCATCAAGAAAATGTGTTTATTTTCCGTTTTCTTAAGAATTATTTTAACTGCGCCTCACGGCTACGGAAAGTAGTTTGGCGTGGGAGTTTACTGGGACATAAATTTTGGACAGAGACTTGCTACGGGCCAATCAAATGTTAGGGAATTGTGTAAATATTTTTGTGCTGGAATTATTCCATGATCATCCTTTACCCATTACATGCGGAATACACCTTTACAGCTATGAGATTTTTTGCATATTTTAGTTTGTTATTTCTCAATGAAAGTATATGTTGTGACCACTCATTTGAACCGTCTCGACGAGATGGTTCATTTAGGATTTTCTGCGAACATAATGGCGTATTCTCAGCATGAAATGCGTTATGGATTCATATCTTTGTGGTGGCTATTAATTGGATTCACACATTTGGCCAAGTGATCCAGTGTAGTAAGGGTGCCTGGCACCGGATCGTGTGTGGTTGGTCGAGAGCACGCGACGGGTAATTCAATGATCGGTATTCTTCCTTACCGGAATTCTGACTGGAGACCTGGTTTGGCCCTCACATACGTCTTTGGCATTTTGTATGCGACAGTTGAATCTGGTTTTACCCCTTATATGAGTATTACGATTATTCGTAATCCTATGTTAGGGGAAGGGGCCAAGTGACTTTGGTGTGGTATGTATGGAAGTTAGTATCCGCCATAATTCTATATGGCTTGATGCTTGCTTGCTGATGACATTTCACATTCTATGCGTGTTATTCCATTCATCGTTTGTATTTATGACAATTCTATGTGGCCTGGTGCTTGCTTGTTGATGGAATTACAACTTATATCCATGCTATTATATTCTTTATTTGTATTTATGACTTGAAATCGTCTTGGTATATATTTGTCTTTATTGCATGTGCATTTGACTTGATGTTTCATTCATTCATACAGTTACAATTAAACCAATGCATTTGTTTTAATTACATGCTACATGTGGCTTGATGCTACATTCTTAGTGACATCCGGAGTTTCATTATTGATTATTGCATCGCTGTTTTGCGAGATGCTTGTCAGCTCGCTAGGCCATGCCCCTTGCCAACAATAATTGCAACAGCAATTTGGGAACAACCATTATGACGCCAGGTGCGCTGCTAAAACTTAAAATTATTTAATATGCTGGTACCTGTACTACAATGCGTTGCTCTCTAAATTGGTTACATGTCCCTAACGGTGTTGATGTAGATTGATGCCGTCTTTTCTGTTGCGCCATGTTTAGGTTAAAAGACACCAAATAGTTTTACTGTATAATTTAACCGTATCCCTACTTTCACTATTCGTATGGATGTTGTGGGACCAACCTCGTCATGTCCCTCATTATTGTTTACATTATTTGGCCACGGAAACTCTGTTTACATCTCGTGACCAACAGGCTCAGTGTTTTCTTTTAAATGCTTCAAATATGCTGAAAATTGGTGTTAAAAACACCACAACATATTCCTCAAGTGAAACTGGGTAGTAATGGATCAAGATTTGCAAGCAAACTGTGTCTGTGACCTTAAAACACCCGGACTATTTTTTATGCCGGACTACTTTTGCATATTATTTTACTCAATTTCTCCAACCTCAAACCTAGAGTGCTACATGCCAAGTTATAATATAGGGAGACATGTTTTTCTTTATTCTTTCAATCTGACATTTTTCTGGCAAAATGAACATTGATTTACCATTACCAGACGTACTAATTTACATTATTATACTTTTTATATCAAACGCGAAATGCCAGTTTGATATCAGGGACGATAACCGTGTTTCCTTAAAATGATAACGGAAGCAACTATTTATTCCATTTATTTATTTTTTGATGTGCAATATCATACTTTATGATATGTTGATAAATATATTTATTCAACATTTAGTTGATATCAATAATTTAAAAATACTGCATCATTTGCATATGGAACTAGCTTGATACCACCGCGAGTCTATGAGTACATTAAAGATTACTAAATAATTATATCTGTGTAGCTGGCACTCGTAATTTTTAAAAGTGGTGGACTAGTTACAATTATACACTTATTTAATTTCCATAAAGAAAAATGTGTACCTACTGGAAGGGACCCCGGCTTCAACAATAATTAAATCTATATTTTAATTAGTCAAGATCCAGAGCAGAATGGGTGCAGGTTATTGGAAAATAGGACCCACAACATCCATAAGAAAAAATGAAAGTAGCAGAGAATAGCAAAATATGTGGTAACGGGTTAGTGTTTTAGGGAAAATCAATGGTGGTGGGCCACCTTAGTCTGATCCCTGACGGTTACTGGTTTGCATCGGTAACGGGCCAGTTTGACAGTCAACCTGTGTAAGTTACCATAAAAATGTGTTTTCAATTACGTACATATGTAATTTAATTATGAGGATACTGTATATATAAAACACATTAGTAAGTCAAACACCATACATACGTATGCAATTTAGTTAATATAAGTGAGGAATATGTGGGGGTGTTGGTCATGTGATGTAAACAGAGTTTCCGTGGCCAATACAAAATGTAAACAATATTGGGGGACATGACGAGGTTGAATTTTTCTTTCTTAGGAGTAAGTGAACCTTTTGTTTAATTCATGCAGAACCAGTACAGACCGGCTGCAGGTCATGTACACGTAGGTCCCACAACATCCATACGAATAGTGAAAGTAGGAGAGACTGGCCGTATTGGATGGGATTCGGTTAAAGTATATAGTAAAACTATTTGGTGTCTTCTAACCTATACTGTGATAATTTGTGGGTGAAATCTTACATCAACACCGGCATTGGAGGTGTGACTTGAACAGTCAATCAGATGTCGGACTATAATTTATTAGAGGGAGAATTACTTGAGCGGACAGCAGTGCCATCTGACGTCATAATGCTGCACTACTAACCCATATATTGCTTGCATCATTCTGTTGATGCTTTCTGCTTGCAGCTTTCTGCTTTCGGACTGTGGCTTGATGCTTACTTTGGCTTTGTCCTTACTACTTTCTGCCTTATTCAAATGCTAACTGCTTTGTTCTTACTTTCTATTGCAAATGCTTAGTGCAATCATGGGCGGATTCAGGGGGGGGGGGCGGACCCGGCGCACACCCCCCCCCCTAAAATTCGCCGAGTAAAGATTTTTTACAAGTTACAAGGCACGTTTCTACGTACATACTGTGACAGTGTCAATATATATGCTCCAAAATGCACCAGAACGCAGGAAATGCGATGTAGATTTCAATTTTTTTTCGAGGGGAATGCCCCCAGAGCCCCCCTAGCGCTATCCCGAGCTCTGCTCGGTTATAATTAAGTATTGCAAAATAGTTACGCCCCCTAACCTGAAATCCTGGATCCGCACCTGGAAATAAAACAGGGACACAAATTAATAAGTATCAATAATTGTAATGTAAATAAGACGAATGAACAAAGCAATCAGCACAATGGACATATAAGAAAGACAAATACAATTACAACAAGCAGATTTCAAAAGTAATAAATACAAATGACGAATGAAATAACATGAATATAAGTTGTAATGTCATCAGCACGCAAGCATCAAGTCACATATAATTATGGCGGATATTACCTTCCATAGGTATGGACCTGGCACCTGGTCAGGTTATACTAATTTCAACCATCTGTTCAACAGATATAGACCCCCTAACAATCGGTCATCAAATCAGCCCGTCAATAACATTAATCTGCATACCACTTTTCTATTGCAGATTGAGAGATGGATTGTGCACTAGGGGTTAAAACACCAGGGGCCCGTTTCACTAAACTTCTTTCGACTAAAATGTTCGTAAGTGCAAAATTATGATAGTCTGTAAATTTCACATTAGCAATGTTTTCTTGTAAACAATTATTGGATTTACATTTATTGAGCATAGGCTGCATATGCAGCCTATGCTCAATAAATGTAAATCCATCAATTGAAATTTCCAGACGATCCTAAATTTGCACTTACAAACTTCTTAGTCGTACGAAGCTTAGTGAAACGGGCCCCTGACTTCCAATCCGGAGTTTGTAGGTTCAAACCTCACCTTAGGCATCAAAAATACTTTCATAGTATTTCCATCCCACTGGTCTGTCGGATGAGACTTTAAACTGTGGTCCCGTCTCTATATGACCTTAGCTGTGGCTGGGACGTTAAACCCATTCACTTTCACTTTTTATTACAGATTGATTTCAGTGCCGATAGTAAGGAGTTGCTCACAGTATCTGGAGATAAAACTGCCAAAATTTGGAACATTGCTACAAGACAGTGTGCGGTGTAAGTAATGGCATTTTCATGCTTCCCAGAAAAATTCCCGTGGAGCATACAGTTAATACCACTTTGTTTGCCTGGGCCCGGTTGTTCAAAACATCCGTTAGCTTAACGGACTGTTAAATCCTTAACTGAATGGTTAAAATCTCTGTTTTAACAGAGATTTTAACCATTCAGTTAAGGATTTAACAGTCCGTTAAGGATTTAACAGTCCGTTAAGCTAACTGGTGTTTTGAACAACCGGGCCCAGGTGTCGCACTTATTTTTGACCACAATAACTAGTTGTCACTCGATTTTCATCAAATTTTGTTAACATTTTTATGTTGATTATATCTTTAATAACTTTTTGAACCACATATGTCGCATAACGTATACCATTGTATGAGTGTGGGTCAATATGTAGTGTCACATAACAATTATCTTTCTAACAACTCAGATTGAACAACATTTGTCACATGCATGCATTAACGTTATTCGCATTAATGGTGTCAATACAGTACATGACGTCATCATTTATATCGCGTCTGGCACAGCGCTCAAAATATCTGATGAAAAACAAATGGGTATATTCAAATATAAGAAACAAGGGCATCGTTATTGATCTAATCCCCTCGCTGGCAGCCTTGATGATAATAAAAAAAAACGTCGGTCTTCGGTGACCTTGACCTTGGGCGGTCGGATGTGGGTCATATGCAAAACAAAGCACCATCTTCAGACACATATTGTGACCAAATATTATAAAAATCGGTGTATAAGTTATTGAAAAATGAAAGGTGTTACTAATGTACGTATGCACATACGTACGCACATATGTACGTACATGGACTAACGCTATATCCCCTCAGCGAGAGAATAAATGTGGAAAATGTGACAGAAATACACCACACATTGCATGGTGTTTAAAAGTGCCTGTCCTATCTTTCAAGTCGGTCAACAAATGAGTGGCTCCTTTCTGCGCCTGCAAACTATAAGAACGGCCCATTTCAGTTACAGACGCAGATAATGTTAAATAAACTAGGTTGATTGATTGATTGATTGTTGGTGTTGCAGTTTCATTAACCCTTAAAGGTACATGCCCACTCAGTAGGTACAAAATGTTCTTTACATGAGAGACATCATCTGAGACATTTCCTGGCAAAACAAACATTCATGCGCCATTATCCCACGTACTGATTGGCATTATTTTACATTTTTATATCAGACGTAAATTTACACACTGATATCAGGGGCGATAACCGTGTTTGCTTAAAATGTTAACGGACATTACTATTTAATCTCTGTATTTATTTTATTATGTGCAATGATCATACTTTAAATTCTGTCGAAAATATTATTTTTTCAGGTGACGCATTTCTTTAGTATAAATAATTAAAAAATATCATGCCTCATTTGCATATGAAAATAGCCTGATACCACCGCGCATCACTATCAGTAAAATAAATATTACTAAATGATTATATCTGTATAGCGGGCACTTGAAACGTTTAGAACTGGTGTAATAGTGACATAGTTATACACTTATTTAATTCCTATAAATTACATTTTGGGCTTACTGAATGGGCATGTACCTTTAAAGTGCTGGAAACGACAATTGTCCGACAATTGTCGTTTGCTGTTTTAAATATTTTTATATTTTCTCCTCAAAAACATACTGAGTCGATTCTACTGCGCTGCCAAAACAGGTCTTTAAAGAGATTAAAATATACAAAATGAGCAGACGGCAATTTTCTTTTTCAGCGTTTTAATGGTTAAGGGGTAAACTATCGATATGGCACAACTACAGTATGCACTGCTACAGTATGTACCAAAACATTCAACAACATTACAGATTATGCATATCAATATCAGAAAGATACGGTAACACATATACAAGACATCATCAATTCAAGTATATATATATACAGATTCCAGATATCTATGATCATTATAGATATATTGAAAACTGATTGAAGAGCAATAGTTACAAGAATTCCGCCACGGAAGCGGTGTCGCGCCTGAAAATGCCTTGTCGGTACATCGCCATGTTTACTTCTGTTTTGTGAATGAAATAGTTGGCCCCGGATCGAGTATATTAAAACCTACAAATGATGTCATTGGGGGAAACCGCTGACAAAATTTTCAATGTATGGAAGCCCAAACTTGTTAGAATTTTTTTTGTCGTATTTTCAGTACTTGCATTAATATGGGTATTAATATATGCTGGATGTGTTATACTGTCATTAATTTGTTCCCTGACTGTAATTTACCACTTTAAATACCGACTTATTGACCTCCTTCCCTGAACATTGACACTCATGTTGGCGTGTATTGGCCACCATAGAATCTATAGATAAATGTCAATCAGGCCGAATTCGGGAATGTCACTAAAATCCGCTGTAAATTCATCGATAGAATGAGGATTAACATCAGTTAGACCCACACGTGCGAGTTTTGTTTCGCACAGGTGTCGGGTGAGTTTAAAAATAGACGGAAGGTCAAACTTGATGTAGTTTGTGTGTTAAACGCGTCGCGTGTTTCGGAGAGTATTCGGAGGGGAGTTAACTCTGCCGAAAATTATAGCCTGTTACTATATTTAGCGATGACCGCACGATTTGTGCCGCAAATGGGGTAAATCACGCGCAACAAAATAATCCGATGTATTTTTGTACGTAGAACATCCGTTGTTGATATTGTGCAGTGCAAGTAGTTTTTCGTAATATTATTTTCAATTAGCGGTTGCGTATGACAGTTAAACGTTGAGTAACACAATGCATTTTGTTGTTATGGTTACTCCAAGATATCACTACGGACCATCGCATCGAGGGGGGTCTGGGGCGTGGCTAACTGTCGGAGGCGATCCCAATACATAGGTTTACCCTATGTGAAAATGAGGTGAATGAAACTGGGATAGATTACTTGTGCATAAAACATATCTCAAGCATATTTTTATACAATTTGAGCACTGTGCTTTAAAATGAGAACGACTTCCGTAAGGTGGGTACCTTCTGACAATATATTGCTTGAATTTCTCTAATTAGTTATTAGTTTATAGAATTTGAGTTGGAATTATAGAATTAAACATTTTTTTGAGGATACAAACTTTTAACCCTTTCGCTCCTAAGTAACTGGAATAGATTTTGAGATGTTAATTTTGTAGCCAAGCCAATCATCACAAATCTTTTTTCAGACTAGTCCATTTATTAAAAGAGGGGTTTTCGCTCTCAAAAATTACTTGCAAAAAGTGCAGAGCCTGATGAGACGGCTCGTCACGAGCCGTCTTATATGGATCTACACTATTTGCCAATACCACTATACAGGCCTGTGGTGTTGAAAGGGTTAATAGTCCGGTAACACTTGTTGATGACCTTCCGGCCTCCATGCAGTATAGTTTAACTTGTAAAGTCTATACCCCGATAAGTTCTTAAAAATATTTTGTTTATTCCGATAATATACCAGTGCACAATTACAGGGAATTTGTGATGGGGAAGGATGTCACCGACATGCAGGTGGGCTGTCTCTGGCAGGGCGACAATATAATAACTGTCTCGCTGTCCGGCTTCATCAACTATCTCGACAGGAACAATCCCACCACACCCAGGAAAATACTGAAGGTGAGCTAGATTGTGATAAGCTGGTAAACTTGATTCACTCAAAACTGTGACTAGGGTGCCTGGCACCAGATCAGCATATCTTGTAGATTCAGTGAGTACTAAAATCAGTTTTACAGAAAGTTTGATAAATATCATATTAAATCTCGCGATTCCGGCCGTAAATGACCATAGCTGTTGATATGCCACTAAACACCAATAAACAAACGAACAAACATAAATCTCGCGATTGAAAAGGTGTGTGCAATAAATTGATTTGATTGGATGGAGGAAACATGTTATTTTAACATTACTGATGTCAATCGTGTGTAGCAGGTGGGAGTATTTGATGGGTAATTTAACGATCGGGGTTCATCCTTACCGGAATTCCGACTGGAGACCTGGTTTGGCCCTCACATATGTCTTTGACATTTTGTATGTGACAGTTGAATCTGGTTATACCCCTTATGTGAGCATTACGATTATTCATAATCCTATTTTAGGGAAGGGGCCAAGTGACTGGTTGTGGTATGGATCTGGCACCAGGTCAGGTTATTCTAATTTCAGGGCTGAATATATTTTTTCTCGATGTTAACATTACATTCTGATTTTGGGATTTTCCCCTCAATGCAGCAGGTTAAAACGGGATCGAACACGTTTGCCCGGCCGTACATGACCTTGCCTGTTGATAGGCCGTTAAACACCAATAAACAAACAATCAAAACTGACGTCAATCTTCCATATTATAAGTAATCAGTGTTCTGCCAAGGACTCGGGATCGTGCCATTGGCGCGGAAAAATCGTCAATGGCGCAAGAAAAAAATTACCGATGGGCCAACGGGCGCATTAAATATTCGGTCCGAGTTCGTGGGTTGCGAAATTAAAAAAGTCCGAACTGTGTTAGGGGCGCTCGTGAAATGTACCGACTATACATCTATCGACGGTTTTCATTAGATGGTATATTTACATAAGTGATACAAGTATAAAGCAAACTATTTTGGTCCGCCAATCAGAAAAGCCGTTTGAAATGCGCGTATTGTCTGGGAGTCGATGGAATGATAAAGAACTACAAATACATCATGATCATGTTTTAATGTTTATTTCCATGTTTTTTTCACAATCACAACATGCTGAAAATTTACATGAATTAATTAGTGCAAGTCCATTGTCGGGCTCAGCAAAACACTATTTCAAACTATTAATTACTTTAATTGCTGATATTTAATAGTTCGAAGCAGTGTTTTTATTCAAAATACCATGTGTGACCCCATCATTTTTGAAAATGTCCCCACTTTTTTTGGCACCATGTCTCCGATTTCTTGGCAGAACACTGAATAATGTAAACTACTGCGTCTACATAACCAAGTTGTGTATGTTTGTGTAAACTACTGATTGAAACATAAGAAGCTTGTATACCTCTTCCTTAGCCCTTCCAACCCTACAGATCTAAAGCAAACATTAGCAAACACTGTAGACCCGGATGAGCCGGCTTGTAACAAGTCAGGGTCTGCAGTCTGCAGTCAATATTTCTCATGCACTTTAAACATTTTCCTTATCTGATTTATAATGGAATAGTCCATACATGAATACAGAACTATGGCCAATTTGAGATATGTTGGGGTGAGAGGGTTACTTCATGATGTTATGATGTATATTTGTAGGGCCACAACAAGCCGATTGGCTGTATAGCACTCTCCACGGACAAATGTACTCTCTACTCGGGGGGCAGTGACGGACAGGTATATATCCTTTTGAAACGGACATGGTTTAGTGATATTTTTATGGGCTTCGGCTAAAAATGGAATGCAACCAGCAGTACTGTCTTTATGTATCATTTTGGATACTATTTCACTGGTATCAAAATTTCAAAATAATCTTTTTTTATTTATAAACCATTTCTCATTGAAGGTATAGGCATTTGCCGGCCTTCAAATTATTAACAGAAATGAAAAAAAAAAAGAGTTCCAACAATCAGAGGTGAAACAAGAAAAACTATAGCATAATAAAATGTACAGATTCACATTTAAGGGTTAACAATTTTGCCAATAAAGAGAAAACCACATATTGAATATCTGAGATGTCATAATGAGACGCATTGTCTTTAACTATTATCAGACCGAAATCAACCAATCCGTCGAGCAATCAATTCGTTAATCAATAATCAATCGAGCAGTCAATAAATCAGTCGAGCAATGAATAAATCAGTGAAGCAAGCAAGCAAGCTATCAATTAGTCAGTCAAACAATGAATGAATCAGTAAATCAATCAATCAGTCAAGCAGTTGATCAATCCGTCAATCAATAAATCAATAAATCAGTTGAGCAATCGAGCAGTCAGTCATTCAGTCAAATTGGTCGAGCAATCAATCGGTCGAGCAATCAATCAATGAATATCTGACAGTCAATCAATGTAGCAACCAATCAATCAATCTATGTCAACCAATCAATCAACTAACCAATCAATATACCAATCAATTAACCAATCAGTCAGTCAATCAATCAAATCAACAAACCAGTCTGTCAATCCATCAGTAATAAGAAATCAGTATATATATCGATCAATCCATCCTTAACCACGGCCACTCTACTGGAACACATCGACCGGCATCTGTGATGAAATGCTCGGCAAGGGTCACTCCAACAAGATCACGGAGATGGTCACCGTGGAGGACTCGCTACTCACCGTCAGCATGGACGATACTCTTAGGATCACCAACACCCAGACTAACCAATACAGGTAACGTATAGTGTTTATAGGTAATATGTTTGAATATATCGATGGTCTAGTAACATAAGGTTACTAGACCATCGATATGTCAAATGCTAGGGGATGTTTTTATAATATTCTCAAACTAGTTACATATAGCAGGTTCAGATGACTGATATACTGAAAACAAAATATGCATCGCATCCAGTTTATGTACCAAAATCTATGTACATATCTCATGGCCTGCGTGTTATTAGGCCACCGGCATATAGGTTTACCCTGTCCGTCTCTCAGTAGACAATTTTCCTTGTCCGGCAAACTACTTCTACAGTTTTTGGCCGATTCTCTTCATATTTGGTATACAGCACTACCTTCAAGTGCAGGAGTGCGTAACGTAAATATTTTCGTTGTTCCACTGATCCATCCGCAGTTATGCCCCTTTTTCGTCTCTGAAAATATTATTTTGTTCCTTGTCCGGCGAAGTACTTCTACAGTTTTTGGCTGATTTTATTCATATTCGATATGCAACCGTATCATCAAGTGCAGGAGTGTGTAACTTAAAAACATTCGCTGTCGCACTGATACATCCACGGTTATGCCCTTTTTTTGACTCTGAAATATTTTTTTCCTTGTCCTTGTAACTACTTCTACAGTTTTTGGCCGATTCTCTTCATACTGTCCCACCGATCCATCCGCAGTTATGCCCCTTTTCCGAGACTGAAAATATTTTTTTTCTCACTCAATGATTGCTGTTGTATTCATGAATGCTCAACAGCGGTGGCATTTTGTTTTACAAACAATTTTCTAGTTTATAACGTTTGAGATATAAATCACCATGCTAGCTTAAAATTTCCTCCAGATTGGTGGATGCATGTTTCCTGGTATTTTCAGTGCCAGCTCGACAAAGATGCCCTCCCAGCCCCTATCTGTGGCCGCCATTGCTGGTGGGGTGGCCGTCATCGCCTGTGTTAACCACGTAAGTCACGATTCTTCTGTCTGGGGAAGGTGTGCTTTATTGTATCCCCCGGACTCCGTCGGGGGATACTATGGATTTGACAGCGCGCCGCGTCCGCGTCCGCCGCAGACACTTCTTGTCCGGAGCATAACTCGAACACCCTTTGGAATATTTTCATGAAACTTCACACATGCATAGACCACGACCCGAAGGTGTGTCGCGCACAAGAATGACAACTCTTGCATAGCTAATTTTTGAGTTATCTCCCTTTTTTGTTTCTCGCACTGATTTCGTGTCCGGAGCATAACTCCACCACCCTTTCGAATATTTTCATGAAACTTCACACATGCATAGACCACGACCCGAAGGTGTGTCGCGCACAAGAATGACAACTCTTGCATAGCTAATTTTTTAGTTATCTCCCTTTTTTGTTTCGCGCACTGATTGACCATAACTCGACCACCCTTTGGAATATTTTTATGAAACTCAACACATTCAATTAGACCACGAACCGAAGGTGTGTCGTGCACAAGAATGACAACTCTTGCATAGCTAATTTTTGAGTTATCTCCCTTTTTTGTTTTCGCTCACTGATTTCCTGTCCGGAGCATAACTCGACCACCCTTTGGAATATTTTCATGAAACTTCACACATGCATAGACCACGACCCGGAGGTGTGTCGCGCACAAGAATGACAACTCTTGCGTAGCTAATTTTTCAGTTATCTCCCTTTTTTGTTTGCGCACTCTACAAACTGGACAATAATGCATGAAGACCTGTTTTCTCGTCTGCTCTGTATACCTTTTCTCGTGTGCTCTGTACACCTTACCTGTAGAGAGAACAATAGAAACTGGGAGAACCATGTGCTAAGCATGGGCTAGCATGTGCAGATGTCCAGTGCTTGACCACTGCTGACCAGGTAATTTATACAGGTAAATCACTACATTGGGTACTGTGTTGAAAATATTGTTGCATTATGTGGACCTCTGCAGATATATGTAGATAAATATAGGACTATTAAAAAAAAATCTGGTCTCCAATAGCAAGCATTATTATTGTTAAACTTTTTTTTGTCATTTTTTTTTTTTTTTTTTTTTTTCATTATTGTTTTTCATTTTTTTTTTTTAATTATTTTTTAATTTGACTGGAAAAAAAATCTGGGCTCCAGTAGCAAGCATTATTATTTTTAAACTTGTTTTTTTTTCATTTTTTTTTTTCATTTTTTTTTTCAAATTATTTTTCAATTTTTGTCCAGTAGCATAAGGTCGTAAGTGCTATATACAGACTATTCACCTGTGCATGTGCTAGCATGTGCAACTGACCACTGACCACTTACAGGTAATTTATACAGGTAAATGATTATATTACATTTCCGTAAACTGTGTTGAAAATATTGTGGCATTATGTGGACCTGTGCAGATATATGTAGATAAATATAGGACTATTAAAAAAAATTCTGGGCTCCAGTAGCAAGCATTATTATTTTTAATTTTTAAACTTTTTTTCCATTTTATTTTTTTTCTTCAAATTCTTTTTCAATTTTTGTCTAGTAGCATAAGGTCGTAAGTGCTATATACAGACTATTATCATATAATAAAACAATTATTGACTAGTGAGCCATAGAATATAATCTGATATTCTATGGTTCACTAGTCAATAATTATATAATATGTTCGGGCCAGTGAAAATTGCTTTCGGGCCCAGGCTCGAGGTCAAGGCTGGACAAGGCGAGGCATCTGATTCCGCGGAATTCTTGTTTACTTATCTCCCTTTGTTGGTTTCGTCTCTGATTTTGTATCCAGAACATAACTCGAACACGCATATACGCATTGCTCTCTAATGGTCCTCTACCGCCCTGTGCCAAATCCACGTTCGTTCTGCCCCCGTCCCCCCAAGCCCAGGGTCAAGGTCACATACTTAGTGCTTCAAAAACATTAACGCTTGGGTAAATATCTTATACTTTCTGTTTTCTTTCATGGATCATGGATCATCTTCATATTTCATATACGCATTGCTCTAATGGTCCTCTACCGCCCTGTGCCAAATCCACGTTCGTCCTGCCCCACCAATCCCAGGGTCAAGGTCACATACTTGGTGCTTCAAAAACTTTAACGCTCGGGTAAATATCTTATAATTTCTGTTTTCTTTGATGGATCATCTTCATATTTCATATACGCATTGCTCTAATGGTCCTCGACCGCCCTGTGCCAAATCCACGTTCGTCCTGCCCCCGCCAATCCCAGGGTCAAGGTCACATACTTGGTGCTTCAAAAACTTTAATGCTCAGGTAAATATCTTATAATTTTTCTTTCCATTCACGGATCAACTTCATATTTCATATATGCGTTGCTCTAATGGTCCGCTACCGCCCTGTGCCAAATCCACGTTCGTCCCGCCGCCGCCAAGCCCAGGGTTAACATCATATACTTAGTGCTTCAAAAACTTTAACGCTCAGGTAAATATCTTATAATTTCTGTTTTCTTTCACGGATCAGCTTCATATTTCATATATGCATTGCTCTAATGGTCCTCTACCGCCCTGTGCCAAATCCACGTTTGTCCTGCCCCCGCCAAGCCCAGGGTCAAGGTCACATACTTGGTGCTTCAAAAACTTTAACGCTCCGGTAAAAGAAAATTTTGACTTGCAATTTGGCCTCATTTATTATCAAAGCGATATGTGGGACATCCGTGTTCTATGAACACATTTTCTAGTTTATTAAACTTCACACATGCATAGAAGACGACCCAAAGGTGTGTCGCACGTAAGAATGACAACTCTTGCGTCGTTATTTCTTAGTTATCTCCCTTTGTTGTTTCGTGCACTGATTTCGTGTCTGGAGCATAACTCGAACACCCTTTGGAATATTTTCATGAAACTTCACACATGCATAGACCACGACCCTAAAGGTGTGTCCCGCAAGAATGACAACTCTTGCATCACTAATTCTTTAGTTATCTCCCTTTGTTTTTCCGTCACTGATTTTGTCTCCGGAGCATAACTCGAACACCCTTTTTTCAAACTACTTGTGTATCTGGGGAGGGGGATACACATGCGCTTGTCGACAAGCGTCCATTTCTAGTTTAATGGTGAATCCATCCTTGTCCCTTTTCATGCTGAGGATACGCTATTATGTTTGCTGAAAATCCTCAATATTTTCCTTCTATGCACTCAGAATTATATGCAGCGACCACCATTTGAACCGTCTCGTTGTTCAAATGAGTGTCACAACATATACTTTCATTGAGAAATAACAAAAATAAAATATGTAATAAATTTCATACCCGTAAAGGTGTATTCCGAAAGGTATGGGTTAAGGAGACCTATGTTGATGGCCCGTCAGAGAGGGTATATCTTGATGATGAATCCATCTACAAGGATTTGTACCTTAACCCTTAGAAGGCGGGAACCGAAAATTGTTGTCTGCTGTTGTTTCTTGTTTTGTGTTTTATCTAAATAAAAACATGGTTTGACAGCATTTTAGAATCTTCTAAAGTGCTGTCAAAGCATGTTTTTGATAATAAAAATGGAAAATAAAAAATAAACAGCAGACAACAAATTTTAATTCAGCACTAAGGCTTAATGGTGAATCTGACTGGGATTCCCACCTGGGGCCTAGTGATCTGATGTAGTAAGGGTACCTGGTACCAGATCAGGACAATCTTTCAGTGCTGAACATTTTAATTGCAATTTAATGGTCTGTGGATCTAGACTGAATTACAAACTGCTGTTTCATTGGTCGAATGACATCACCTGATGTTGCAGAATGACGAATGATGTCATGTAATGAGGCATGACACGCCATTAACACGTCTGCATTCCACTCAATAATAACAAATTAGCCCTTGCACAGTCTTTAGTTGGTAAAAAACATAAGCTGATAAATAGAATACCAGATGATTGTATTTTTAGATCAAGTTTATCAGACAAGGCTAGGAAACGCATAGGAATTACGAGGTTCGCCGAGGAATTCCTACCGTTTCTGAGCCGAGCCTGATTCAACCTATTAATAGAGATTATGAGGCTAGTTTCTTTTGATATCATTCAAGTTTATCAGGCTCTACTCTGAAACGGTAGAAATTCCTTGTTGAGCCTCAAAATTCCTACATGCTTCCGAGCCTTGCTTGATAAACTTGATATCAAGTCACTTTCCTGATATCTCCATATATACACGTCTATAATTGTCATATGTGGCTGTGACTGGAGAAATGAGGCTTATGGGATTTGTGAACAGTGTAGCTCCTGATAAAATAGCACCATTGTGTAGCCTGATAACAATTTATATTGCTTGTTAGAAGCATGACGGGTGTTTCATTGATGGAATGGCGAACAGTGTAGATCCTGATCAGGATGATCTGGATCTACACTGGTCACAAAGCCTTCCGGCCTTCGTCCAGTATTCCCGCGACTTTTCCAAGTTTATATCCCCGATAAATTCAACAAGAAGGCCATTCATTCCATATAATTCCAGCATTTGAAATAAATTCATCAAGAAAATGTGTTTATTTTCCGTTTTCTTAAGAATTATTTTAACTGCGCCTCACGGTTACGGAAAGTAGTTCGGCGGGAGTTTACTGGGATATAAATTTTGGACAGAGACTTGCTACGGGCCAATCAAATGTTAGGGAATCGTGTAAATATTTTTGTGCTGGAATTATTTAATAATAAAAAACAAACAAAAAACGTCAACACATTCGCCTTACAAAGCCTTACAAGATGAACACAAGTCCTTTAGTCACCATGACCCATTTCTCCAGTCATAGCTACATATTCACATGTTCGCCCTTTTGCTCACTAAAAGATGTGAACAGTCATTACCTGGATGAACTGTTTTGGACGATTTGGAATTTATTTTACAGATTGGGAAAAAGAAGAGGCCCTTAAGGTTTAAGGAAGGGGCCTATATTCGGCCTCTAGAAACATGGTAGTTTAGCCCCCGACATGTTTTTCTGTTGTAGATTGTCGTGGTGGACCGAGGTAACATAAGTTTCGAACAACAAGTGAAATGGGAGCCGTATAGCGTCGACATTCACCCAGGCAAGGGTGTAGTGGCAATAGGGGGCAAGACAGTAAGTAGACTCAAACACCAGTACAACCATACTAACCCTAAACATTGGCATACATTTTGTTGTGGGAGACCAGCAGCCTATTTCACCAACATTCCAAGTATACTTATCTAGCCAAGTATATTTTGAGGGAGAAATTTTCAATTTAAGCATAAATTTTTATTATACTGTAATAAATTCAGTATAATAATTCTGCATACTTTTAATCATCAAATATATACAGTCGTTAGTTCTATATGAAATAATGCATTTCAGAAAAACTAATAATTTCTCCCTCAAAGTATACTTTGCAAATTTGGTGAAATCGGCTACAGATATTTAATTCCTAGAATAAATAGGGGGCAATGCCATATGTAGACTCAATTTCTGGCTAATTTGACAATTGTGGATATATGTATATATTCGGCCACCATGTGCTTTGGGTTTCCCAATGCAAATTGTATCCAAATATATTGTTATTGTGATACACCAGTACAACCGTACTAATCCTACACATTGGGATACAATTTGTTGTGGGAAACCAGATATTTATATGTGTTTCCTAGAATAAATAGGGAGCAATTCGCTAATTAGACTCAATTTTCAGCAATGTCCACTATTTTAGATATACAGTGAAACCTCTCTAAACCGGACACCTGGGAGATTACCAGGGTGTCCGGCTTAATACAGAGGTTTCACTGTAAATCAGGCATTTGATCATTATGAGCCATAGTGTGCTATGCGATCACGAACAGACATCACCTGAGATAAATTGCCAAGAAACTCATCAACAATAAGATCTCGGGTGTTTTCTTGGTGTCCGGTTTAGGTTCTACTGTATGTCCCACTTTTGCATACCGTATTTAGCCGTGTATTGCGCGCATTTTTTCAGCCCCATTTTTAATGCAGAAGTCACCCTGTGTGTTATAAGTAGGAACATAAATTTCAAACATTTTTTCCAACTGATTTCTGCCAGTTTCACGCAAACAAAACAAGCCCGGAAACGGAAATATAAATTTTTGACAGACGTTTAAATACGCATAGTGTGAAACAAGAGAAAAGGAATCGATCGATATGAATGGGTGCGGTAAGTATAGATTGATGGTAAATTGGTATATTTTGGGATTTAATATAGCCAGGCTCGTAACATAAGAGGCTACGTGTATTAGAGGAAATTTACGTGTTTTCTGTATTTACGCTGGTGTACCAATCTCATATCGGTCAAATGTTGCCTGTCGGGTATTGTTTGGTTGTACATTTTCAAAGTGACGTCACACGTCTGCCATTCTGTGAATAATTAATGAGGACAGATCATCTCAATCCCATAAGCGCTTGATGTAAGATTTTAGATGCTAAATCAAGCGTCGCGCACATTCTGATCGCATTCGGTAACACTCGGTAATGGTTGTTTTTCGTTGTTAGGTGCCGACTGACTGTGTTACTATTTTTGTAAAGTATTGACAAGTATTCACGCATCAATACCTTATGACATGTGCGACCAGCATAGCCCCTGATTCATCTGCGCATACATTTATATGGGGCTATGCTGGAATGTCGTGTATTCAGGTAGTACCTATGCATATTGTTAAACCTAATCAATAAACAGTGAATACACACTATCTGTACCTACGTATATCCACGGTGGTCCACAGTGTCAATATTTGGCTGGGGGGGGGGGGGAATTGTTTAGGGCCCATTTCTCGTGTGCAGGTCACTAGTAGGGAGTTATTATCGCCTTGGGGAAGAAGTTTACACATGGCTAGCCTGCTGTCTGTTTGCGATTACGGGTAATTATGTTATACACGAATGGCAAATATGGTGGAATTATAAACAACAAATTTCTTCGTAAGTAGGTTCAATATTACATGCATCATGAATTTTTATTAAGCATATTAATGAGTAAATAACAATAAATATAACATACTTTTAGACAATATAAAGTCTAATTTATGCCATAAAGCTGACCTTTGGCGATATTTTTCTCTTCGAGAGAGCCTAACAGCACACGTTCAGCATTGTGGATGTGAACTCGGAATGAAATTTTCTTTTACGTGACGGAATTTCTGCAGATTTTTTTTTTTTTTTTTTTGTTGCGCGCTATAGACGCGAACTATTTTTTTCCCTGATTTTTCACCCCAAAATATAGATGCGCGTTGTACACCAGTGCGCGCAATACACGGCTAAATACGGTAGTTCCTTCTATGCTAGTCTGATCTTTACCAAACTTCTCCAGTAGCTGCCTCCCATTGATAGCTAGCTAACCATGCTGTGTCATCATTTGACATTTACCTACTGTCTGCCTCACCTACGTTAGTGGAAAGTGAGACAGCCGTCACAATTCCAGCATCGTAGGCGTCATCGTTGTCGTCGACAGTTCTGTCCAAATGTTGAATATTTCCTGTAGCCTATTTCACCAACATTGCAAAGTATACTTTTCTAGCAAAGTATACTTTGAGGGGGAAATTTTCAATTTAAGAATACATTTATTAATTTTTATTATACTGAATTTATTACATTATCACAGCCATTTTGGCTGTGATAATGTAATAAATTCAGTATAATAATTATGCATACTTTTAATCATCAAATATATGAAGTTGTTAGTTCTGTATGAAATAATGCATTTCCGGAAAAATAAATGATTACTCCCTCAAAGTATACTTTGCTAGATAAGTATACTTTGCAATGTTGATGAAATCGGCTACTGATCCCTTAGTCGGATCATTACCAAACTTCATCAATAGTTTCCTCACATTGACTTTATTTATTTTACAACGATTACAAAAAAAAAAAAATACAAACATTTTTTAAAACTTTATTTGTAGGACATGAAGATCCACATATTCGAGCTGAGCAGTAGTGCGTTACGGGAAGTGACGGTCATCGACTTCGCAGAAGAACCTTCCCATATCCGCTACTCGCCTGACGGAGCACATATGGTGGTGACCGGCAGTTTACGTGGAGTTAATCTGTATGGCGTCAACGGCACAGAGCATTCGGTATAATGGATATTTAATTAACTCCAACCTATTTTGTGAAGTTAAAGGCCATACAACTCCTGATCTTGTTACAAATACTCTCATGTTTCGGGGGTCGAATGAAAAATATAAATTCACATTGTGTGGTCTACACACCATAAGCAGCCCTTCCAGCGGTCCTATAATTCCTATATTTTTCAGACTTTTTCAAAATGTCCTATAATATCCTATATTTTGGGCAAAATTTATATAATTCCTATATATTTTTTGGGTAAGCAAAAGGTTGCTTTTTCTTTGGTTAAAATAGAACTTTTTTGTTAAATTTGTTGCACTAAATTCATCATGTAATTTAAAGGTCATCCATAAGTATTTATTAAGGGCTGTTCCAGTTAAACATACACGGCACCCGGGGACGGCAGAAAAAAGAAAATACATGCCAGGGTGTCTGTGCCTAAAAATTGCATCTATGGGTGGGTGAGATCCAACTAAAATCACATCTATGGGTGGGTGGGGTGGGGGTTCTCACACTAAAATCACATCTATGGGTGATTTGTAGCATGCCTTCTGGTATTAAACGTCGTCATTCTTTCAAATCGCTATTCGCTATCGAAATCGAGATGCCGCATTAAATTGTGCAAAAAAAATCACGGAAATGCGTCGTTTTTTCCGGGAGGAGTGAAATATCAGCGCAGGGATCTCGCATACAACAACAACAACAATAAAATGGCGAGCCTGGCTTCAATGAACACCGAACAACTGATTGCCTGGCTCGGCAACGAGCAGAATGAATTAGTGTGCAACATATTGGGTAAATCAGCAGCGGCTTGCCTATAACAGTGTTTAGTATTTTGGGAATGGGGCCCGTGAGTTTAAAATTGGGAAAACTGCGTCGTATGGTCGATATACCGGTATTCGGCATGCCCCTATATTCGGCAGGCTTTGGTTATAATCTGAATAATGTCTCCCGCGAAATTTTTCTTTGTGTGTACGATCAGCAGAGTATGCGAAATACGTCGGTTCCGACAGGTAAAACTGAAATATTGGGAAAATAACCTAAAGTGCTTGTAAAAGTATAACTTTCTTTGATATTTTTTTAATTTTTTATTTTCTTGGTCGGTTTTCGTGTGTCCTAAAATTTCATTCGGGCTGGCAAAAATATTGTGTTCACCAGGACCTGTAAAGTTTGAGTCTATTTTGCATACTCTGCCGCGGATCAGGGAAGATATTTTGCATCCACCCCCCCCCCCCCCCCCCCCACCCCCCCCCCACCCCCCCCCCACCCCCCCCCCCCCCCTTTGTATAAAGTTAAATGCCCACTCTCCGCCCATCTACATGTAATGGTAACCTAAATTGATAAATGCCTCTGGCTTAGGGGACACTCTGCCAAAAATTCCAGAGACTGCAACAACTCGTCTTTTACGCCACCCCCTCCCCCACCCTCTTCTAGTTCTATAAAGAAGTTAAATTCCCAGTCCCCGCCCCACCCACATGAAATGATAATCTAAATTGATAAATGCCTCGGGGTCGGGGGACATTCTGTCATTACGCACCACTCATATGCATGTGAACTGATTTTTGGATTTCATCAACAACGGAGACTCGTAAATCACTATAATTAAATCACATCTATGGGTGGTTGTTTTCACAACCAATTAAATCACATCTATGGGTCGGTGTTTTCAAGGTAAAGGCACATCTATGGGTGGGTGCCAAAGCTACTAATTCGCATCTATGGTAGGCTACCCAAATCTAAAAGTGGTGTCCCCCCCTCCCATGTATGTTTTACTGGAACAGCCCTAATGTGATGTTGACATCATTTCAACCAAATTAATTTATGTAGTACCATGATGTGTGCCAATTCATTCTTAAAGAGTTTTTCAAAAATCCCTTTTTTAATGTAATAAGTTTATAAGGTAAATGACTTATTTGCACAAATAAATTATTTGCGGTGGAACGCGGCTGTCTAGAAGGGGTGTTGGGAGGCCAGATATAGTGTCCTATATTTTTTTGAAAATCCTATATTTTTTTTCCCCTGTGCTGGAAGGGCTGCATAAGGAAGCCACATACCAAATATGTTAGTACGGAAGTAACACCTTTCATTTTTAGCTCACCTGAGCAAAGCTCATGTGAGCTATTGTTATGGCAAAGTGTCCGTCGTCCGTTGTCCGTCCGTCCGTGAACATTTTCAATCATCTTCATCTCCCGAACTGCTGAGCCGATATTGGTTAAACTTCACAGGGATGATATATGGGTGATGCCATTTCAGATTTGTTAAAATGAAGGTCATCGACAATCCAAGATGGCCGCCATGGAAAAGTAGGTCAAATTCTTAAAAAATCTTAAAAAATCTTCTTCACAGAACCGCCAGGCCGATTTCGACGATACTTGGTATGAATGATCGATAGTTAGCGCTGTTTCAGATTTGTTCATATGGTGGCCAGTGGGTCAAAAATGGGCGTCGCCCGAGGGGTCAAATAGGGGTCAAATTTTATTTTTAACCGAATATAGTCATGTAATATATCAAATCGAAGGTATTGACGAGACAATCACTCTGGAACATTTTTTGTCTAAATCATATGATTACGTCATCCAAGATGGCCACCGATAGTTCAAATGGTCATTCTTTTACTAAAGATTTCAAACGTCTTTTTCTTGTAAACTGCTTGGCCGATATTGGCCAAACTTAACTGTAATGGTCTATGGTTGAAGCCTGTTCATTTTTGTTAAAAATGGAGGTCATCACCAAATCCAAGATGGCCGCCGTTGAGAAGTAGGTCAAATTCTTAAAAAAAATCTTCTTCTCACGAACCGCCAGGCCGATTTCGACGATACTGGGTATGAATGATCGATAGTTAGCGCTGTTTCAGATTTGTTCATATGGTGGCCCCTGGGTCAAAAATGGGTGTGGCCCGAGGGGTCAACTAGGGGTCAAATTATATTTTTGCCGAATATGGTCATGTAATATATCATATCGAAGGTATCGACTAGTCGATCACTCTGGAGCATTTTTTTTTTTGTCTAAATCAGATGATTTTGTCATCCAAGATGGCCACCGAAAGGTAAAATAAAAAAGTTGTTCTTTTACTAAAGATTTAAAACGTATTCTTCTTGTGAACTGCTTGGCTGATATTGGCCAAACTTAACTGTAATGGTCTGTGGGTGAAGCCTGTCCATTTTTGTTAAAATGGAGGTCATCACCAAATCCAAGATGTCCGCCGTTGAGAAGTAGGTCAAATTGTTAAAAAAATCTTCTTCTCACAAACCTCCAGGCTGATTTCTACGAAACTTGGTGTGAATGATTGATATTTAACGCTGTTTCAGATTTGTTCATATGGTGGCACCTGGGTCAAAAATGGGCGTGGCCCCCCGAGGGGTCAACTGGGGGGTCAAATTATATTTTTGACCGAATATGGTCATATAATATATCCAATCCAAGGTATCGACGAGACGATCACTCTGGAGCATGTTTTGCCAAAATCAGATGATTACGTCATCCAAGATGGCCACCGACAGGTCAAAAGGTTGTTCTTTTACTTACTATTTCAAAGGACTTCTTCTTGTGAACTGCTTGGCCGATATTGACCAAACTTAACTGAAATGGTTTGTTGGTGAAGCCTGTTCATTTTTGTCAAAATGGAGGTCATCACCAAATCCAAGATGTCCGCTGTTGAAAAGTAGGTCAAATTGTCAAAAAAATCTTCTTCTCACAAACCGCCAGACCGATTTCGACGAAACTTTGTATGAATGATCGATAATTAACGCTGATTCAGATTTGTTCATATGGTGGCCTCTGGGTCAAAAATGGTCATGGCCCGAGGGGTCAAATAGGGGTCAAATTTTATTTTTGACCGAATATGGTCATTTTATATATCAAATCGAAGGTATAGCAGTAAATCACATGCACATTCGCAATATATGTTAGATCAGAAGGTACCAACAAATTCTGATGAACATTTGAAGTTGTAAGTGAAGAGTCTTTGTGCAATCAAGATGACCACTATGGAGGCTTTTAGGTGAGCGATACAGGCCCATTTGGGCCTCTTGTTCAATAACTCAGGAACCTCTTCACTGTTTTTTGTCGCGCCTGCTTTAGCAGAGGCGCGACTATAGTTGGCGCTTTTTCCGTCGTCGTCCGCGTCGTCCGCGTCGTCGTCCGCGTCGTCCGTTGTAAGGCAAATGCGTTAAAGTTATTGTTTTTTCACAATATCTCTTTAAGCCCTTGCCAGACTTTGATAATATTTCACATCAATGTTCGTCTATGGATCATGCTTCATTACGCACACCCCCACATCCAAATTCTGAAGGTCAAGGTCATTTATTTACTTGTAATGTTCACCGGTTTTGTAACAGGAATGCGTTAAAGTTATTGTTTTTTCACAATATCTCTTTAACCCCTTTCCAGACTTTGATAATATTTCACATCAATGTTTGTCTAGGGATGATGCTTCATTACGCACGCCCCCACATCCAAATTCTGAAGGTCGAAGTCATTTATTTACTTTTAATGTTCACCGGTTTTGTAACAGAAATGCGTTAAAGTTGTTGTTTTTTCACAATATCTCTTTAACCCCTTGCCAGACTTTGATAATATTTCACATCAATGTTTGTCTAGGGATCATGCTTCATTACGCACACCCCCACATCCAAATTCTGAAGGTCAAGATCATTTATTTACTTGTAATGTTCACCGGTTTTGTAACAGAAATGCGTTAAAAGTTATTGTTTTTTTCACAATATCTCTTTAACCCCTTGCCACTTTGATAATATTTCACATCAATGTTTGTCTATGGATGATGCTTCATTACGCACGCCCCCACATCCAAATTCTGAAGGTCAAGGTCATTTAGTTACTTGTAATGTTCACGGTCAAATGCCTCGGCAGGCGCGACACCGCTTCCGTGGCGGAATTCTTGTGTTAATATTTGGCCACAATGTTGTATGTCTAGGGATGGCGCTTTGTTTTGTATATGGCCCACATCCGACCACCCAAGATCAATGTCACTGAGGATTTGTGTTCACCTGGTTTGCAAGGCAAATGCGTTAAATTCTTTTTTCTTTTTATTATCCAGGCTGCCAGCGAAGGGATTAGCTTGATGCCCTTATTTGATATAAATATGGTTACATAATCATATATCAAAAGCAGAACCTGGTTTTGTCAAGTTTAAAACTCAGTTTCTTGTTTGTTTTCATTAACATATCGATGGTCTAGTAACATAAGGTCGTAACTGCTATGCTTTAGCATAGCAGTTACGACCTTATGTTACTAGACCATCGATATGTAACCGTTTTTGTTTTTCCCCATATTGGAGGTATTTTTTCTGACTTTTCTAACATAGTTATTACCCTATTTTTTGCCAATAATTTGTCATGGCTATAGAAAAAAATGACTGCAAACATGTTTTAGGCATGGGTATATAAAAACATCCAACTGTAAACCGTGTGTCCAGGAATGTGAAAACCTCGTAGTTATGCATTTTATTGACGTCATGCAGAGCGCCAGATAAGGTGGTATTGGCGTATTTTTACGCACTTATTTTAGCAGAATATGCATTGATTATCAAAGTGGGAGTACAAAATACTCACACCAATATGAAAATACGCATTGATTTTCAAATAGAGTAGAGAAAATATTTAAATAAAGTTGAAAATTTACTTAGTTGACCTGCAAAAAGCAAACATGCAGCTCAAATATTAGTGAATTTTTTAATTTGTTTTATTTTTTGTTCCCTATTTAATTTTAAAGGAAAAAAATCGGTGATACATTTGTAACAGTAAAATACGTATCGAGTTTCAAATCTGGGGGTATAATACTCTTCAGATACAAAAACAATGATCTGGAGCTCTGATAGTCCGTCCACTGGAGTATACGGCAACTTGGAGTAGCTCAGAAAGACGGCATCCGTCATCGCTGTAGCCGGGCTGACTGTGTTGAGGGTGAGCAATAAAAGAAGACGTACACAGGGGAAAATCAAAAAATCGCCACTTCAAAAATAAAAAAAAAAAAAAAAAAAAAAAAGTAATAACCAATAAGATAAAAAATAAACAATTGGGGATAAAAAATTACAATTTTCGAAAAAAAAAAAAAGGATTTTTTTTTTCTCGAAAATTGTATTTTTTTATCGCCAATTGTTTTTTTTTTATCGCCAATTGCGAAAGTGGCGATCGCCAGCGGAATCCCTGGTCATGTCCATTTCATCCCCGGCGGCCGAAATAAAACCTGAATTGATTGTTTCAGCTGCAGCTAGAGGACAGAAAGCACAGCAGCAGAGTAAACACTGTGGCCTGGGCGCCCGATTCTCAGCATTTCGCCAGCAGCGGTATCGACACGCACATCTTCGTATATAACCTGACTCCGGACATGTTTAAGAACAAAGTCTGCCATATAAAAGGTATGTCTCTTGTGGGTCTATTTCATACCATTATATGCGTCTTAACTTTTCAGTGTGCCCTTCACTGTATAATTGTACTCCCATTTTTCTGCTTTCAGATTCTGACTATTAAACTAATTTATACATTTTAGGTGTTTATTACAGTCTGTAATAATATATAATGGAATTTAACAAAAACTCCCTGGAATTTAATCAAATTTGAATTGATAGGTCATTTGCAGTCAATAAATAGTGAATACCAGGCTACTGAATTTTGATATCAAGTTTATCAGGCAAGGCTAGCAAACATGTAGGAATTTCAAGACTTTACTTGGAATTCCTACCGTTTCTGAGCCGAGCCTGATAAACTTGATACCAATAGAGAGTAGCCTGGGCCCGGTTGTTCAAAATACCAGTTAGCTTAACGGACTGTTAAATCCTTAACGGACTGTTAAATCCTTAACTGAATGGTTAAAATCTCTGTTAAAACAGAGATTTTAACCATTCAGTTAAGGATTTAACCGGGCCCTGGTATTCTATTTATCAGGCAACGTTTTATGCTCGAAAATGGCCACATCTTTCTATGGACAGAACATGTTCCATGTACAGAACGCGGACTTGTTTACGTTGCGTCATTACACTGACGTCATTTGGTAACGTCATGTGACGTCATCCGACCAATGGAACATCAGTTTTCACTTCCTTGTAACCCGGATTTTTGTATCACGTCAATGCCTGATACAACACTATGTTATCAGTCAGTACGTATTTGGTCAATACAGGGCAGGTTACCTGATAAAAACAAATTTGCCGAAACTTGCGATTTTGTACCTAAGAAGATGTGTGATATCTCAGGAAAAATATTTACTATATTTTCCGTAAATGACTGAAAGTTTATGAAATGTTCACAGCAAATGCAGACTTTTCCGTATTTGCTATGAACATTTCTTCAACTTTCATTTAATACTGAAAATATCACAGTTTCTGTAAATATTTTTCGATGAAATATCGCATCTCTTCTTGGGTACTAAATAACATTGCTTGTCTAATATAACTCATTTCGGTCTAAGGATTTTTGTTTAAAAAATCGTATTATTTTGTTTATTTCTCCATAAAGGTAAATGTTGTTACCACTCATTTGAACCGTCTCATCGAGACGGTTCAAATGAGTGGAAACAACATATACTTTCGAGATGAAATAAAGAAAATAGGATTTTTTCCCCCTAAAAAGTTTCATACTATTATCATTGTATCCAGTTTTTAATGGGTTACTAAACTAAATATTCACAATGTGTCTTTTCAGCTGCTCACAAGAAGTCGGAAGTGACGAAGCTGGAATGGCTCACGAACAACATTCTAATTTCGTGTGGCGCGGACTCGTGTATTAAGCAATGGGAAATCTCATACTAGCCAATAAACAATTTTAATTTTTATAACATATAGCGATTATCTGTAAATATAAAACTTTCTGAGAATGTTTTTACTGGAAATTGAAAAGTTTCTTTGGTTGGCTGATCTGTGTACATCGTGGTGAATGAACATGCTCATAAAATCCAATTTAATCAATCTCTTGATTGGTTGAGTATGAGCAAAGTGCAGCTTCAGCCAATCAAACTGCTGGACTTTGAGCAAGATATTAGTCTGAGCAAAGCGCAGCCTCGGCCAATCAAACTGCTTGATTTTTAGCGAGGTATTTGAGTACATGCTCAGCAAGTATTATAATCACGTGGCTGGAAGCTGGCTCGAAATGTCTGTCTTTCCGAATAGGCCTTGATATGAAGCTCGCACATTGTTGTAAGCAGTGTGTTTTGTTGAAAATATGTGACACGACATGTGATTTTGTACCAAAGAACATGCAGGTCTGGCTATTTTAATTTCAGGGTTGAATTTTTTTTTTTTTTTCGATGTAAATATTCTGTTCTGATTTTGGGATTTTCCCCCCAATGCAGCAGGTTAAAACGGGATCAAACCCGTTTGCCTGGCCTTACATAACCATAGCTGTTGATGGGCCGTTAAACACCATTAAACAAACAAAAAAACAGACAAACCTAAGAACATGTGCGATTTTTGATGAAATATATTTACAGAAAATGTGATATTTTCTGTAAATGACGAAATTTTCATAGATAATGCTGAATAGTGTTTGCTATAAAACTTTTGTCATTTATGGAAAATATCGTAAATTCTGTAAATGTTTTCCATGATATCGCACATGTTCTTAGGTACAAAACCGCATGGCGCGTCTCATATGTGACTCACTGTTGTAAGCAGCGCATTTTGTTGAAAATAGTTATTGTGATTGTAATATTGCCCGTCTGAAAGTATGTTCACCCATACCTTCAGACATACCTTCAGACGGGCAATATTACACCATATAGCCTGTGTAGAATCACAATAACGTATTTGTCATATCGCAGATCCTGTATTTGGCCGTATAAACATATCTCTTCTTTTGATCTTTGCGTTTTTTCAGAAAGAAAAATAATCCTAGATTCGATTTTCTACCGTCAGTCTTAATATAAAGGCGTAAACATTTTGTTTTTTTATTAAACGAAAACAAACTAAATATGGAGTAAGAAATCCATCGAAAACGACTTTATGACAGTTTTTTTATATCGTGTAATTTAATTTATATTCCACTGCTCTCCCTTTGGCGCCTCTAGAATAATGCGACTGGTTCCCAAACATTCGCTGTCATTGCTACGCCGCGTTTCGTGCGTGGAACCCATAGTTTGTGACCTAAATATAGCCGTGTCACGAAGCCAAGCGTGTTGAGATTTGAAAAGCAATATTCGTTATTTTGGCTAATTTTTCGCTCATATTTTGATGAGCGAAGAATATTTATGGAAAAATAAACAATAAAGACTGGTTTTGAGTGTACAATTTGTTACTTTTATTGATCAATTCGGGGGTTTATTGTGTTTAGTGGGGAATACAATTCGCAATCGCTAGACGCTTTCAAAATGTGTCTTCATTGGACGCGAGGCGCCGGAAGGGAATCGCAATTTCTCTATGTCCGACGGCCTTGGCAGGTCATATAATATATATGACCAGGCAAGCTAGCCAATCAAAAGCCGAGAAACTTATCTGCGGTATGACAAAAGGGTTTATTTGCAATAATATATGGTATATCAGCCTGCACATCTGCATTGTAAACTATATGCGACACGTCATGACAAAAATGGCCTATTAAGTTTGCGACTTGTGTGCATCCGTGCAACCTGATCTGGCTCCACACTGTTGAGTTGAGTTGGGGGAAGAAGTTTGCTAAAGAAAATCTCAGTGCTGTATTGTGATTCATGTGTGCTGGCTGATCAGGAGCAACACTGATCAAAAACTTAATAAGCACAGTTTTGACGCTGCTGGTTACAATTTCATGGCTACGGTCACAATTTCATGGCTACGCTAGGTGTAACCTTCAAAGTTTGGCGTTCTTTACTAATCCTGTCTCATCAAATATGCAGTCTGTTGTATAAATGAAGCTTATCTGATCAAATGGCTATATTCTATGCATGCAATTTTTATATATCAATATGTGGCAGCGACTGGATAAATGGGGCTTATGGGTTTTGTGACCAGTGTAGATCCAGATCAGCCTGTGCATCCGCACAGTCTGATCAGATCTGCACTGTTCGCCATTCCATCAATGCCGTGCTTCGAACAAGCAATTTAGATGGTTATCAGGTTACAGGAGTGCTATTTGATCAAGATCTACTCTGGTCAGTAATCCCATATAAAGCCCCATTTCTCCAGACACTGCCACATACATTGTGTACTCTACGCAATTAGTCTCTCTACGCAATTAGTCTGTTTTTCCCCTCTAGTCGTGCAATGAAACATTCCATTACAGTTCTAGTTCAGTTATGATACTACATGTATAATATTCACTTTGTATATTATTTTTTATTTAAAGGCTAAACTTGCTTCTTAGATCCTCCATAGCGAGAACATTAATTTTTTGCCCAACTATTTAAATACAGTAATTTCCAATAACCTCCGAAGGGAAGCACATTTAATACACATTGTTTTAAAGTCACTTTTTTTATTAAATTTTCGACCATGTGGTCGAAAATTTAATAAAAAAGAGTGACTTTAAAACAATGTGTATTTAAATACATGTAGCACAATTTTCGGACACAATCCTGATATGTTTATTGAGTTGTTCATGACGATTGATGAATTTACATAGAATCTAAGATAATCTTCCACAATTGATGATTTAACATGATATTTATTAAACCATTGTACGGATTTCTGAAGATATACAGTACGGCAATGCTGAGTGTCTTATGAGGTCGGTAGTGGGTGGCAGGTGGGAGCACGCGATGGGTAATTTAACGATCGGGGTTCATCCTTACCGGAATCCCGACTGGAGACCTGGTATGGCCCTCACATACATCTTTGGAATTTTGTATGTGACAGTTGAATCTGGTTATACCCCTTATGTGAGTATTACGATATTCGCAATCCTATTTTAGGGGAAGGGGTCAAGTGACTTGGTGTGGTATGGACCTGGCACCAGGTCGGGTTATTCTAATTTCAGGGCTGAATATATTTGTTCTCGATGTAAATATTCCGTTCTGATTTTGGGATTTTCCCCCCAATGCAGCAGGTTAAAACGGGATCGAACCCGTTTGCCCGGCCTTACATGACCTTAGCTGTTGATAGGCCGTTAAACACTAATAAACAAACAAACAAACTTATGATGTCGGTTAACAAGTTCAATAAATATATTAAATAATGTTATATTCTATTTATTGCATATACGCAATGTCATACATTGTTGTTATATATTTTTATCTCTCTTGTTGCTAGAGTTGAATTCGGTTATACCCATTATAAAAGTAGTAAGATTAGTACTGAGCCAAGGTACCTTGCGATGTATGCAACCAGTGTAACCCCAGTTGAGTCAGTGCATCAAGTAGTAAGATTAGTGCTAATCATATTACTTTTAGGGGGCGAGGCTAAGTCACTGAGGAAAAAATAATTTGTATTGAAATGAGACACGGGAGATTCTTTTATTGCTATTGTCTGCCAAACAGATGATAGTTGTGCAAAAATCTACCTTATAAATCTATTTTATTTTTATTGTCCATTACAACGGATGAAATGTGGGATCCGACCATATTAACCCGACCTAAAACGACCTTAGCTGTTCACAGGCCATTAAACACCATTAAATAAATATTATTATTTTTTTAAAATCTATTTTAGACTAAATGCGAGTTAAAGCAGGTGGAATTTTTGTGCTGTTTGATGATTCCTGTGTATGCTGTTATATATAGGAACTCTCTATTATGTATCGTCACCATATCGTTAGCCCAGGCCTATGGGCAATTGGAACGTATTGCATGGCTTGACTGTATGTGTACAAGTGCTATTTTACTTAAATATATACGAGATAAGCCGTGTGATTTTGCACCTACGAAGATATCTCGTGAAAACTATTTACGATACTTTCCGTAAATGAATTCCGCATTTGCTCTGAACATTTTGTCAACATTCAACATCATGTACAGAAAACATGACAGTTTCTGTATTAAATATTTTTCATAAAAAATCGTACATCTTCTTGAGTACAAAATCACATGGCTTGTTGGATATGTAGATGATAGTGCCTTTTCTTTACGGAAATGGGATTCAAAGTTGAAAACAATTTAGCTTGCCTTTTCGATCTTTTGTAGATACGTTTATTTTAATTCCATTTCGGTGAAACAAAAGTATTGGATGAAATAGGGCATATTATTGCCTGTTACTGCTCATTTTTATGGAGACTCTTGATTCATATATCAAAATATTTACATCTGTATTTCGCAACAGATGTGAGTGGATTCAGAAACCCCATTTTGTTGTGGAAGTAAAATTGGGCTTATCACATGACTAGCCTGATAAGGATCTTCATTGTTCCGTAAGCAAGATCGGTGTTTCACTGACTGAATAGTGATCAGTGCAGTCCCTGATCATACTGTGTGAATGTGCAGGCTGGTCTGTGATTACACTGGTCGCAAAAGTGGGTGGTGGTTGAGCGAACGTGACGGCGTAAATTAATGGTAGGGTTCCTCCTTATAGGAATCACGATTTGCCTGGTTTGGCCCTCGGGTACGTTTTTATCTTTGGCTCTTTTGTTACCTGGGAGTTGAATTGGGTTATTGCCCATTATAAAAGTAGTAACGTTATTACTGATCCTATTGCTTTTGGGAGGGGTCCAAGTGATTCTGGTGTGGCGAGGACCTGGCATCAGATCGGGATTATTCGGATTTCAGGGCTGAATATATCGTTTTTTTATGGTAAATATTCAGTTCTGATTTTTGAGATTTTCCCCCTGTTTGTACGTGTACTTGAACATGTACATGTACTTGTACAGGTAATATATGAGAATTAGTACTAAACCCATTAACCCGGTCTTAAATGACCTTAGCTGTTGATAGGCCGTTAAACCCCAAGAAACAAAACAAACAAACCAACTGGCTTCTTTATCTACAGACCACAATCCCAGTATTGTTAAACAATATAGATCCAGAAAAGGTGGCTCGTAATTTTTACTTAATAGAATGTTCTGAATATTAACATAGAAGATGGTGCATTCCGTTTACTTAGTGATGAACAGGTTAAAACATGCACTTTGATTAAAGATCTACTGTGAAAGGTAAACTTTGAAAGGATAAGGTGCACTTTGAACAGGTGAGGTACATCTTTGATCTCTTGGATCGGTGCATACATTATTTAAATGTGTGCATCGTAAGTCGTCCAAGGATGAAAGAATCTATGCAAGTTTGTAGTTAGTTGTATGTTTTCATAGTTTTGTTTATATATTTACTTTTTTTTCTGCTTATATAGAATTCCATTTTCGTTTGTTGTTGCAGAAAGTTCTTTCATTGTACACAACATGCATGCAGAAACTATGAACGTTGACAGTCTGTGTTTGGACACCAGGGGCCCGTTTCACTAAACTTTGTACAACTAAAATGTTTGCAAGTGTGAATTTAGGATCATCTGGAAATTTCAATTGATGGATTTACATTTATTGAGCATAGGCTGCATATGCAGCCTATGCTCAATACATGTAGATCCAATAAGTGTTTAAAAGAAAACATTGTTAATGTGAAATGTACAGACTATTATAATTTTGCACTTACAAACATTTTAGTCGTACAAAGTTTAGTGAAACGGCCCTCTGTAAGTCGCTTCGAATATGGAAAATACCGGGCTAGTGTCTTTTGATATCAAGTTTATCAGGTAAGGCTGGCAAATGTGTAGGAATTCCTAACTTTTCCGAGCCAAACCTGATGAACTTAATAACTAAAGGCTAGCGTGATAGTAGAGGACCTAGTGAGTGGTTGGTCGGGAGAATGCGACGGCGTAAATTAACGGTAGGAGTTCATGCTTATAGGAATCACGATTTGCCTGGTTTGGCCCTCAGGTACATTTTTATCTTTGGATCTTTTGTTACCTGGGAGTTGAATTGGGTTATTGCCCAATATAAAATAGTAAGATTATTACCGATACTACTGCTTTTGGGAGGGGGCCAAGTGATTCTGGTGTGGCGAGGACCTGGCATCAGATCAGGATTATTCTGATTTCATGGCTGAATATATAGATTGTTTATTGTAAATATTCAGTTCTGATTTTGGGATTTGTACAGGTAATATATGGGATTTAGTACTAAACCCATTGACCCGGCCTTAACCCTTTCCCTGATAGAGACGACTTTTCACGCCTCTGCAGAAGATGTCTTTTGAAAACATTGTGGGAAAAGGAGAAATTGCTTTTCCCACAATGTTTTCTACTCTATCGGATAATTTAACCATCATTTGACCCAGCATTTCATTCTTTTATTCAGATGTTTTGGATTTGGATGAGTCGAAATATCGCAAAACAGGGAAAGGGTTAAGGTAATGTGCGTCCGTCCGTCACTGTGCGTCCGTCCGTCCCAGTTGCGGTAATGTTGTAGGATACCGCTTAATATCTGTGCAACCATAAAGCTGGCTGTGACTAGAATAATGTTACGTATGGGATTTGTGACCAGTGTAGCCAATTATCAAACAACACACTCCTGTAGCCTGACCGTTAAACCCCAACATCTCAAATGTGTTCCCATTTTATATGAGATTTATGAACGAGTCGCGCACAGTTTATGCACCGCCGAGCCTCTGGCGAGGTGCATACAATTGCAGGCGAGTTTCATAAATCTCTTACCACATGGAAATAAACAAAAATAATAAATGTGGTCACTATTTTTGCAATACATTGAATATGTTGATAGATACATTTTTAATTCTTGTAGCAGTGACCTGTAGAGATGTGTGCTATGCTTGGAGCAGTCAGTATTGTCAACTTGCTAATGTTTCAGCTACTGTATGTTCGTGAATGTCCACGCTGCTCAGTGATTGTAGCGAGTTTTATGTCCCTTTGTTTTCATTGTATAGGGCGGGCAAGTTGAGCTAGTGTATACCTTGAGACATGTGATATGTGTAGCAAGTGTTACAACCACCCAACAGAACATAAAACGCAATCGTAAATAAAATTTCAAAAGGGACATAACTTGCTACAATTCCCAATTGCTTTTATGCATGCATAGTTCAGCAGCAATGGATTTTTGAACAATTTGAAATTGCCGTTTATTTGCACATGTTCAGCTCTGTTCGAAGTATATAAATATATAATAAATTATAGTTATATATGATGGTTTCTTTGTTGTAAAGTACAAACTACCATAGTGGGTGGCAGGTGGGAGCATGTGATAGGTAATTTAATGATCGGGATTCATCCTTACCGGAATGCCGACTGGAGACCTGGTTTGGCCCCCACATACGTCTTTGGTATTTTGTATGTGACAGTTGAATCTGGTTATATCCCTTATGTGAGTATTACGATTATTCGTAATCCTATTTTAGGGGAAGGGGCCAAGTGACTAGTGTGGCATGGACCTGGCACCAGGTCAGGTTATTCTAATTTCAGGGCTGAAAATATGTAAATATTCTGTTCTGATTTTGGGATTTTCCCCCCAATGCAGCAGGTTAAAATGAGATCGAACCTGTTTGCCCGGCCTTACACGACCTTAGCTGTCGATAGGCCGTTGAACACCAATAAACAAACAAACCCAACTACCATAAGGTTTTCCCAAAACAAATTGTGTCTAAATACATTGTTATTGTGATAAACCAGTACATATACATGAACGAGTCGTCCAACACATGTTTTCTGCTTTTGTCATCATGAACAGACATTAGCATCCAAGATACATTGCAGAGACTGACCGTATAGCAGTTATGAACACTAGATCCAGATGAGCCGGCTTGTAACAAGCCGTCTCATCGGGATCTGCAGTGTTTCTCGGTATTTTCCAGATATTTAGAATATATCTCTTGCCCTACAGACCATAAAGCACACATTTGCAAACAGTGTAGATCCAGATGAGCCGGCTTGTAACAATCTCATCAGGATCCGCAGTGTTTGTCAGTATTTTTCAGATATTTTAAAAAAATACCCCTTACCTGATTAATGGAATAGTCCAGAAATGAGCATGGAACTATCAATGTCAGATAGTGAGGGGTGAAAAGGTTACCGTAATTACAGCGACATCTGCATGTTAATGGAAAAATCATGGCAGCGCTGCTCAACTAACATAAACTGGGGTATCAAGAAAACAAGACATGTTTTTTGCATACAAAATATAATCAAATGGTGAAGTGTAAACACAAAAAAGTGGTTTGTCATGATCGCACGTCTTTATGACCAGTGTAGTTCCTAAACTGGAATCTACCATCTGTTTCACGAAACCTGCCCAAATTTTACGGTCATACAGAGTGGCCTGCGGTTCTCTTACCAGGCGAATTGCAATTCCTGGAGCGCAGGATTGCAATTCGCGTTCCCATTAATTGCAATTGGACCGCAATCGGACTGCAATCATGTGACTGCAGTCCAAAGAGTTGGTTGCGGAATTGCAATACTTATAGCGCAGTTAGTGCTGTGCTCCGCTTTTAATTGCAGTTTACGCTCCTTTTTTTCTTTAAACTGCTAAAGAATGACCGCTTTACGCTGCGCTCTGCAGTTAAACCAGCGGACCGCTCTGCTTGACCAATGCGGCAATAAAATCGAAATAGTTGATTTTTTCTGACGAAAAGATATATTTTCCTATCTGTATTTAGCCATTTAAAATCCAATAAAATATACATAAATAGTATAATTAGGTGTATATATACGCGTAACGCTAAGTTTTTACCGCAAATAGCGAAAGAATGACCGCACAAACAGTATCACGAAAGAATGACTGCACAAACTGGACCGCGAAAGAATGACCGCACAAACGGTATCGCGAAAGAATGACCGCAAAAACCGCAATTAGACTGCAATTTCAGAGGGGACGAATTGCAATTCAAGGACCGCTGGATTGCAATTCTTGGTAAGAGAATCGCAGGCGGGAGTGTATCCACTATGTAAAAACAATATTTTTTTCGAAAATAGGCACTGCCTATAAACGGCAAAAAATATTCATATTACTTATGTGACTAGGTTTCAAATACACTACATTTTACTCTGATTGATTGGTTGCATTTCGGTTCTTTCAACAAACACATAACCGGCTCCGGGGCTCCAGATAAGGAATTGTTTATTTTATATTTTTCTCATCAAAAATATGTTTTGACAAGACTTTAGAATCATTTCCAATGGAAATGATTCTAAAGTGCTGTCAAACATGTTTTTATTGAGATACAACATAAAATAATAAACAACAGCAGATGACACTGTTTTTCATACATTCTAAAGGTTAAAGTGAAATCAACAGCTATAAACTTGAGCATTGAAACTGCCCAATTTTGAGCACGAGAGCATATGCTTGGAAACATTCATAATCAATGGCGGAGATAATTGCAAGCACTCCATAGTACATTTCTATGAACTGCACGAGTGAATGGCTAGCTATACTACATGTGGGTGAAAATGTTTGTGCCTGGATAAAAAGGGCTTATAGCATTTGTGGCCAGATTATCTCCTAATCTGTGTGAACAGAAATGGTGTTTATCCCGTCAACACAGTGCGTATGTGCCGTGAAACACGGTGCCGTGAAACATTTTTGATATCCTGTCAATACGACCTAATCACCGCGTATGAATATATGCGGTGACTGGGGTTACTTTTTTGCATTTTAAAGCCATTTGTAGGTGTTAACGGGATAAATAGAATAGTAGGTTAATGCCGTGAATGGGAAAAATATCTGGCGCGGCTCAGAAACGGGATGTGCTCGGCAGAGCCTCGCCCATTCCGTTTCCTAAGCCTTGCCAGATATTTTTTCCCATTCACGGCACTAACCTACTATTCTCTATTTACCAGTACATGTATATCACCTAGCTCCTGATCTACAGTGGAACCTCTCTGAACCGGACAAGAAGAAACATATGTGATCATAATTATGATGGGTTTCTTGGTCATTTTGATGGTTGTATTAAAGCATAGCAATTACGACCTTATGTTGCTAGACCATCGATTTATCTACGGTGATAATGCCTGTTTGTGATCGCATAGCACACAACTATTGCTCGGAAAAATCAAATTCCTGATTTACAGTGAAGCCTCTCTAAACCGGACACCCTGGGGATCTCCCTGGGTGTCCGGTTTAGCGAGGTTTTACTGTACTAGCATAAGGATCTATGCTGTTTGTTAGAAATAAATTTCTCTGCCTAAATGGCAAACATTACAGACTGTGAAGGCAAATCTTGGTCTACACTGGCTGCAAAGGGTAACAGCTCTATCCACTCCGTCGTGTGTTGGTAACCACATACATGAACACACCGTCAACAAGAGGCCACCAATTTTGGTAAGGACTACTACCCTTTGCTTGCTCCCAACCTGCAGGCTGCACTTGGTTACTTTAAAGGTACATGCCCACTCAGTAGGCACAAAATGTTCTTTATATCAGAGACATCATCTGAGACATTTTCTGGCAAAACAAATATTCATTCACCATTACCCCACGTATTAATTGGCATTATTATACATTTTATATCAGACATAAATTTTGATAATGATATCAGGGGCAATAACCGCGTTTAATTAAAATATTAACGGACATCACTATTTATTCTCTCTATTTATTTTTTGATGTGCAATGATCATACTTTATAATCTGTCGAAAATAGTATTTTCTTAGGCGACACGTTTAATTAGTATAAATAATTAAAAAATATATTGCCTCATTTGCATATGACAATAGCCTGATACCACCGTGCGTCACTATCAGTAAAATAAATATTACTAAATGATTATATCTGTATAGCGGGCACTCATAATTTTTAGAACTGGTGGAATAGTGACACAATTATACACCTATTTAATTCCCATAAAGAACATTTTGTGCCTACTGAGTGGGCATGTACCTTTAATGTGGGATACAAGACTTAGAACTACTCCATTCAACAATGGTGGGTAGTTGGTTGGGAGCACGCAAAGGGTAATTTAACGATCGGGGTTCATCCTTACCGGAATGCCGACTTGCATGGTTTGGCTGGGCCCTCGTGTACCGTCAGGCACAGTTAAAAAATAAACACATTTTCTTGATGAATTTATTTCAAATGCTGGAATTATAAGGAATGAATGGCCTTTTTGTTGAATTTATCGGGGATATAAACTTGGAAAAGTCGCGGGAATACTGGACGAGGCCTTCCGGCCTTCGTCCAGTATTCCAGCGACTTTTCCAAGTTTATATCCCCGATAAATTCCACAAAAAGGCCATTCATTCATATAATGATCCCTTCAGTAGATATATTATACATACCAGTTTGAAAAATTCCACATGGTACATGTTAGTCTCTGGGAATTTTGAGGTTCTTTTAATATTATAGAGTGGGTAGTTGGTCGGGAGCACTCGAAGTGTAATTTAACGATCGGGTTCATCCTTACTGGAATGCCGACTTGCATGGTTTGGCTGGGCCCTCGTGTACATTTTTGGCCTTCTGATACTTGAAAGCTAAATCCTGTTATACGCCATTAAAAAGTAATAAGATTAGTGCTGATCATATTACTTTTGGGGTTGAAGCTAAGTGACTGGTGTGGAATGGACCAATTTAATATTGTCAAAAAAATAATTGTTTTTGCATGTTTATATGGCCGTAAAAATTGGGCAGGTTTCGTGACACAGACAGTAAGTCAATGTTTATCTTTACACATTTGATGAGCATATTTATTGACTATTTGTATTTCAAAATAGATAACAGGTTCATGAGATACTGCCTTTAATATTTAATCTTCGATGCTTGGCGGCAATCTTGGACATTTAAAGACACCCAGATCAATCCTATATCGTGGTCACTAAGGTTTTTGATAATGGTATTTTGTTAGAATAATACACGAGAAAGTGTTAACACTAAGTGCGAAAACACTCGCACCTTATGCAAAGTAAATAAGTAAATATTGGTATAACAAAATGTAAATCTGTATATACAAAACTTGCAAAGGCACATACTGATCTGTCGGATAATAAACAGTTATTTGTGGCTCTAACTGGAGAAATGGGGCTTATGGGTTTTGCGACCCATGTAGATCCAGATCAGCACAGTCTGATCAGGATCTGCACTGTTCGCCATTCCAATCATGATATACCCATCATGCAGCTAACAAGCAATATAGATTGTTACCAGGCTACAGGGAAGTGATCTTTGATCAGGAGCTACAGCGGTCACAAAACCCCATAAGTCCCATTTCTCCAGTCACAGCCACATTTATCCTATTGAAGAGTAGGTCTACTACCGTATGCTATTACTTTAACCATTTCACCCCTAAGTAACTTGAATGGATTTTTATATGTTAATTTCCGGATCGACCCAATCATGACAAAATGGTTTTCAGACTAGTCCATTTATGAAAAGGGCGTGTTTTTGTTCGCAAAAAATGTGAAAATTACTTGCAAAAAGTGCAGATCCAGATGAGACGGCTCGTGACGAGCCGGCTCATCTGGATCTGCACTGTTTGCATCAACCTATATATAGCGGGCTTTCGGGTTCAAAGGGTTAACCCTTTCAACACCACATGCTTGTATAGTGGTATTGGCAAATAGGGTATATCCAGATGAGCAGGATCTGTACTTTTTGCCCCTTTTCATAAATGGACTAGTCTGAAAATCATTTTGTGATGATTGGATTGGTCAGGAAATTAACATATAAAAATCCATTCCAGTTACTTAAGGGTGGAAGGGTTAATTCCTTCTATGAATTCGAGTGATGCAAATACAAATTCACTTCAGTCCAAGCAGATCAAAACACAAAGACAACTGACAACAGTGGCAAACAGTGTAGACCGTGATGAAATGGTGCAGATACACACGCTGATCTGGGAAAATGGTGCGCAGGCAAAAACACATCACAAAACTTGTGACCTGCCATCAGCTAGTGGAGCATGTACAAGTGTTGGACAGAAATAATATCCCACCCATTTAAATCCCAGAGACTTACATGTATTTGTAACTGTGCTTGTTAGCATGTTACTTCAAATATACTGTACAGATTTTAATGAATTAATGCATTAGGTAAACAGCAGATTTGCGCAGAATTTGTTTGTTTGTTTGTTTGTTTGTTTGTTGGGGTTGAATGGCCTATCAACAGCTATGGTCATTTAAGGCCGGGTCAATGGGTTTAGTACTAAATCCCATATATTATCTGTAAAAGTACATGTACATGTTCAAGTACATGTACAAGATGCATGCAGTTAAACATATGGGACAGTTTCGGATATGCTGTTCCCATTGACGTCAATGGTGACGTCGCTCAAAAACTGACGTCAAATAATTACGTCATACATTTATTTAAAAACATGTATCTATCAAGCTACTTGGGATAAACATTCACATTCTGCATAAATCTATTTTCTTTCAAACACTTTATATTTCATTCAAATTGGTAAAGAATATACTGAGCTACATATTTGAGAGCACAGGCGATTGAACACCCACCCTCATTAGATAAATCCATCTGGTCCGACTATACTATGTATATAGACTAAATTTATAATAGTATACTATAGGGGTGGGGGTGGGGTCTGGATGTGGAGAGGGGGACATCAAATCGCCTGTGTTTGAGAGTAAAGACGAACATACATTTAAGTCTATGGGATTTGAACTTTCGGGAAATTACTTCTGTCCACCTACTGTACACATGCGGGTTGCCGGCTGTGAGAAACCAAAGGATATTTGCAAAAAGTAGATCCTTACCATCTTGCTGTCACATAGAATGATAATGATTTTATTACAAGGCTCCAGATAAGGAATTAGTAATTGAGTATTGTCACTCCATCATTTCTGAAGCAATTGGGTATTTCAAAACTTTAATTGGGTAAAATAAAATCACACTACTGTTTACACATCAACAGACAGAAATTATTGAATAGTTTGCTTTGAAATGAAAACATGTCTTGGCATTTCATTAGAATTGTCTCCTTGGAGACAATTCTAATGAAATACCAAGATGTGTTTTCATGGAAAATAAGCAAAGTATGCTACATTTGTGGTCTGTTTATTTGTTTTCTGCAGCATGATAAAGGTACCACAATTTTTTATTGCTTTTTGATACTCACTACTTCTGATTTCTCCCTCCTGCCATATACATTGTACAAATCAAATATTTCTTGAAAAATACATTCTCAATTATCATAGCCATCCACATATTCTATAGCATGCATACAAAACTAGATGGCCGGACCGTGTGTCGTGCCCGCCGAGGCTTTGATAGTATACCAAAAAAAGAGTAAAAACTTCAACCTGGATGCACGTATGTATGTGTATGTATGTATGCCATGTGCCGACTATATCGCGCAGTCCGCAAGTGGGTGCAACAAAATTTACATTCAATATTTGTCGCTGTGACTGAGAAATGACGCTTAAGGTATTTGTGACCAGTGTTGCTCCTGATCAAATAGCTCACTCCTGTACCCTGATGATCATCTATAATGCTTGCTACAAGCATGACGGGTGTTTCATTGAAGGAATGGGGTACAGTGCAGATCCTGAGCAGACTGTGCAGATGCACAGGCTGATCTGGATCTACACTGGTTGCCAAATCCATAAGACCCATTTCACATGTACTTGTATATATATACATGTTTAGTAGCGTACAAAACAAATTCTCAGTTATCACAGACATCCACATATTCTATAGCATGCATACATAAAAATTACATTCAATATTTGAGGCTGTGACTGGAGAAATGGCACTTATGGGATTTGTGACCAGTGTAACTCCTGATTGCAAAACCATACACACTATTTCTCCAGTCACAGCCACAAATTCTTAGCCATGTGTAACATGGCTGAGATTGTTTGCTTGTATGTTGCTGGTGTTTAACGGCCCACAGCTAAGCTCATTTAAGGCCTGACCAATGGGTTCACTTGGCCCCTTCCCCTGAAAATAATAGGAGTACAGATGTACTATTAATCATATTACTCATATATGGGGTATAACTAGATTCAACTCTCACATACAAGAATGCCAAAGACATACACGAGGGCCAAACCAGGTCTCCGGTCGGGATTCCGGTAAGGATGAATCCCGATCGTTAAATTACCTATCGCATGCTCCCACCTGCCACCCACTAACACAACGTGACCGAGTACATAAGTATACCTGAACGCATGCATGTTTTTTTAATCATTTTGCGATTAAACTATGTTTAAGATATGTATAACATAATATTCAAGTAGAAAGAAACAGGTGAAAAGATATACAAAAAAATATATCTAGTAGAATAGAAAACCATTCTCGATTATCACAGACATCTACAAAGTTACATTCATATATACATGATATATATAACAACCACCATTGGATATATACTGACAAGACATTATATGTAGCTGTGCCTGGAGAGATGGGGCTTCTGGGTTTTGCGACCAGTGTAGATCCAGATCAGCCTGTGCATCCGCACAGTCTGATCAGGATCTGCACTGTTCGCCATTCCATCAGTGAACACCTGCCATGCTTCTAACAACGCATATAGATCGTTATCAGGCTACAGGAGTGACTGTGTGCTATTGATCAGAAGCGACACTGGTCACAAATTCCATAAGCCCCATTTCTCCCAGTCACAGCCACATGTGACTGATTGCTGGGTACAGAGTGATATAAAAGGCCCCGTGTCTCACATGTGGTCACACTGTGGTCGGATTAGTAGAGCGTCGGACTGCAGATCGGGAGACCCCGGGTTCAATTCCCACCTCGACCTGCTCCGAATTGTGCAGCAAACGTGCCTTGATGAGCTGCATTTGGTGGTCCCGTGAGTTCATCACGGAAATCGATTCTTCGCAGAAACGACAAAAGTTTGGGCCAAAGTACCGAGATCACCTAATTCACCATACATGTACCAGTGAGGTAAATTGTTTTTTTTGTAGTGGCGATTTTTTTTTCCGCCAGCGGAATCCCTGCATTAATTACAAATTTGGCATAAATAATAGTATTATACAAATGAGATTGGATTGAAAGCAAGCTTACATACATTCTTTCTATATATGTACAATTGGTTTTGTAAATAATCTCTTTTTTATTAATCCGTTTCATCAGTTTCTGCGCACATCTGTAGCCTATTTCACCAACATGGCAAAGTAAACTTGTATACTTTGAGGGAGAAATTTTCAATTTAAGGATAAATTTATTTATTTTTATTATACTGAATTTATGACATTATCACAGACAACCATTTTGGCTGTGATAATGTAATAAATTCAGTATAATAATTCTGCATACATGTACTTTTAATCATCAAATATATGCAGTCGTTATTTCATATGAAATAATGCATTTCGGAAAATATAAATGATTACTCCCTCAAAGTATACATTGCTAGATAAGTACACTTTGCAATGTTGGTGAAATCGGCTACTGAAACCCAATGCCAATCATTATAACAATGTGACTTAAATTGTGATCCTACTATAGGCCTATATAGTATACACAAGATTATAATTGCATATTGCTTATGAAGTTGTCACGGAAATTACCATGTTCACCGTAACCCATTGCAGTCCAAGTACATATTTGTTGGCTGAAAAGTCTGATTATTTTGTTTATTTCATCATAAAAATATATGTTGTTACCACCCACTTGAACCGTCTCGTCGAGACGGTTCAAATGAGTAGTAACAACATACACTTTCGGGACAAAATAAAGAAATTAGGATAGTTTTATAAAATTTGTCATACCCTGCACGTAATGGGTAAAAGAGTGCATAGTTGTGACTGTGACTGGATAAATGGGGTTTGTGACCAGTGTAGACCCAGATCAGCCTGCGTAACCGTGCATAATGATCAGTGTCTGCACTGTTCCAAATTCTGTCAGTAAAACACTTGTTAAGCATTTAACAAACAGTATAAATCTTTACCTGGTGGCAGGAGTGTATTACTAGCTTCAGAGCTAGATTAGTCACAATACGCTGTATTTTGAAGCTGTATTGCTATTGACACTGTAATTTGATTACCAACGAGTGCCTGTGAGTTGTAGATCAGTTACGCCGACGCCGTATCCAATTCCCGACAAGTCCCAGTGCTAAATTGATGTTCTTCTGATCCTGTATTTGGTTACTGACGAGTGCCTGTGAGTTCTCAATAAGTTATGCTGTTGCTATATCAGGGGCCTATTTCATCAACATTGCAAAGTATACTTTACTAGCAAAGTATACTTTGAGGGAGTAATCATTTATTTTTCCTGAAATGCATTATTTATTATAGAACTAACAAATGCATATATTTCATGATTAAAAGTATGCAGAATTATTATACTGAATTTATTACATTATCACAGCCATTAAATGGCTGTGATAATGTAATAAATTCAGTATAATAAAAATTAATAAATTTAAAAAAAAAATGAAAATTTCTCCCTCAAAGTATACTTTGCTACTAAAGTATACTTTGCAATGTTGATGAAATAGGCTACAGGACTGCCAAGAAATCCATGTGTTATATTTACAGGATTCTGCCGCTGTATTGATTACTGACAAGTGCCTGTGAGTTGTAGACCAGTTACGCCGTACCCGAACTCCCAATAAGTCCATGTGCGGTGTTGAACAGGTTGATGGGACTGTCGCCGTCGGTGAAGAGTGTTGCTTCCACTCCCAGACCTTCCAGCAACTTCACCTTCAATACGTCAGTGTGGGTATTATATATTTATTTTCTTTTTACAGTGCAACCTCTCTAAACCGGACACCAAAGCAACCTGTGATCTTATTTTTTGATGGATTTCTTGATAATTTATCTCAGATGTTAATGCGTGTTCATGATTCCTAAGCACAACAATACATTTCAGAATGGTCATATGCCTGATTTACAGTGGAACCTCTCTAAACTGGACACCCTGGGGACCTCCCAGAGTGTCCGGTTTAGAGAGGTTCCACTGGGGACCTCGTAGGGTGTCCGGTTTAGAGAGGTTCCACTGTACTACTCACACTATGGCAGATAGATCTCAAAATACAAAACTTAGACAGATATTTTCAATAGAATTTGATATGAATTTTTGTCAAGTTTTGTTGTATGTTGTAAATTATTAAAAGTCCTGTTTGCAATGTTTGCAACGTCGAAAAAGTGACCAAACTCCAAAATTGGAGGCTAATAATTTGTTAATGTTTATTTTCCATATTTTCACAACAATTATATATTCTTACAGTGCACGAGAATTGTCTCCAGTGGATTCGTAACGAGCCGCCTCATTAGGATTTGCACTTTTTACAAGTAATTTTCATATTTTTTTTAGAAAAAATACACCCCCTTTTCATAAATGGACTAGTTTGAAAATCATTTTGTGATGATTGGATTGGTTGGAAAATTAACATATCACAGTCCATTCCAGTTGAAAGAGTTGACAATTTATTTCAGGGGCAACTGGATGAGAATCTGTAAATGAAACGTGAAAGTGAATGGGTTCAAAGTCCCAGCAACAGCTAAGGTCATATAGAGACGGGACCACAGTTTAAAGTCTCATCAACAGCTAAGGTCATATAGAGACGGGACCACAGTTTAAAGTTTCATCAACAGCTAAGGTCATATAGAGACGGGACCACAGTTTAAAGTCTCATCAACAGCTAAGGTCATATAGAGACGGGACCACAGTTTAAAGTTTCATCAACAGCTAAGGTCATATAGTGACGGGACCACAGTTTAAAGTCTCATCCGACACACCAGTGGGATGAAAACACTATGAAAGTATTTTTTTATGCCTGAGGCGCGGTTTGAACCCACAACCTCCTGGTTGGAAGTCAGGTGCTCTAACCCCTAGGCCAGAACCCATCCATATCTGTAAATGAATTTATTTTGACACAACAAACCTGACTCTCAGGTCCAGCGCGAGCAATAGCAGTGAGTGTGTCCGTTCCAATGGCGTCCACCATGTCGGCAAACTTCTGCACCTCCACGTCCGCCATTCCCTTGGCCATCGCCAGTTCCAGGTTGTTCTGGTTTCGCATGTACGATAGTTCATTGGATTTCAACTGAAATTCAGATATCTGTATCTTAACCAGAGCTCCAGATAAGGGGCGTATTGGCGTATTTTACGCACTTAATTCAGCAGAATACGCATTGGCTATCAAAAGTGGGAGTACAAAATACTCACAGCAATTTTCAACTGTATTACAATATAAATAAGTGAATAAATAATAATACACTCAAATAAGTGAATGTTTAAATTTGTTTTGATCATTTATTCCCTATTATAATGAAGCAAATCAATAATCCATTTGTATAAATAAAATATGCATTTAATTTGAAATAAGGGGGTACAATACTGTTTAGACGCAAATCTTATCTGGAGCTCTGATCTTAATGATGTATCCATCCCGAAGAATTCATGTCTTACTGGGATTCACACATGGGGCAAATTAAAGTTATCAAGCAATCTATCAATCAGCAGAAATTGATGTAAATTCTTGGATAAGCACAAGGATTGGAGAAATTGGGCATTTACATGGACATGTGAGCAGTGTAGACCCAGATAACTGGATGTACTCTTTGCTATTCATTCCGTGTCTACCAGACCTACATTTCAGGGTTTGATGCTAACTTTTGATGCCAGCGATTTCACAGCAGGGAATCCTGATTTTTACATTATATTATAATGTATATAATATAATTCTGTGGGATTTTCTTGAAAATTCAGGGATTCCTCCTACAAAACGGGGGTCCTCGGGATCTCACGACACTGCTAGTGTCGACTCGACACTAGCAGTGTCCTGAGATCCCGAGCACCTCTGTTTACTCGACACCCTGCATCTAACACACATACTATATCATTATCAGGTTGCAAGAGTGTAGTAGCTAGATCAGAAGATAGATGTGGATATAAATACCACATGTCTAATTTTCAATTCACATATTCGGAACTCGATTGGCTACAATTCATTCATTCGGCTTATATTTAAGTGTGGGAATTGGCTCGAACACCTTCCATACCCGGATATTGGCTACAATTGTCACAATTGAAATGGGACGATTGGCTACAATTGTCACAAGTCCCATTTTGATTGACCACACTTGTCATATGCCATTGTTTTGTTCCACAAGTCCATTGGCATTGTCATGCCCCTTGGCCACATTGTCATATGCCCCATTTTTAGGCCACTTTTGAGTTGGCCACACTTGTCATATGCCCCATTTTGATTGGCCACACTTGTCACATGCCCCATTTTGATTGGCCACACTTGTCATATGCCCCATTTTGATTGGCCACAATTGTCACAAGTCCCATTTTGATTGGCCACACTTGTCATATGCCCCATTTTGATTGGTCACACTTGTCATATGCCCCATTTCGATTGGCCACACTTGTCATATGCCCCCATTTATTCTTACATATCATTTCTGTGTTGGAGATTTTCATTTCATTTTTACTCCTAAATATCTGAGATGCTCATTTCTGGACTATTCCATTAATCAGATAAGGAGAATTTTTAAGATGTTGAAAAACACTGACTGACTGTTACTGCAGATCCTGTTACAAACCAGCTCAGCTGGATCTACACACAGGTTGAAGTAATGGACCGAGGTCTATAAATACATTAAATATGCCTAAAAACATCAATAAATGAAAAAATATAAGCTAAAATCTTCCTCCATATAGACTTAAGTATACATTAAATATGCCTAAAAGCATCAATAAATGAAGAAAAAAAAAAGCTAACATTTTTGTTTTACTCCCTCCATATAGACTTAATACGAGAGAGTAAAAAAAAATATTTATCTTTTTCTTCTTCATTTATTGATGCTTTTAGGCATAATTAATGTATTTATAGACCTCGGTCCGTTACTTCAACCTGTGGATCTACAATGTTTTCATATTTTAGCTTTATAGTCTGCTGGGTTGAAACGGTAAAAACACCAAGCATTGCCTTCGTTGTTCGGTTAGCACAATTGGTAACCAGCGAGCTTCTCACCAATGCGGCCCAGAATCAATGTGAGAGTATGTGAGAACCATACCAGGGTCATCGCCAGACTGGAAAAGTGGGTATTATCCGGGTACTCCAGTTTCCTCTCACATTACGGATAACCCTTAGTCCCCCATATGTGCCAACGAAAGCATTTGTGCCAGTGCTCTTGCGCTTATTTGTAATCGTCCTAAATAAACAAAGTTCAAACGTTACCATTGCCTGAGTTTCCAGGTGAGTTTGGTGCTCGATTTCTCCAGCTTCTGCCTTCAGTCTTGCGGCTATAACAGAGGTCAACTTCTCAAGGTCACTATCAGGGTATGGGGTCATGTGGTCATAACCAAGTGATGTAATGTGTGATGTCATCTTTACATTAGATTTTCTTTAAAATGTAAGTAACAAACAGACCGTTATAATGGCACACCAAATGCATTAATTTACATGTGTTATTGTCAAACACAAGTTTTTTTTTTAAACTTTTACATTCACGATTAATCACAAACGATTTTCATGTGCGATTCATGTTTTTTGAGAATTTTGCCTATATTGACTGTACTTGATTCTTTAGAAAAATGATACAGTAGAACCTCTCTAAACCGGACATCCAGAACGAATTGTATTCATAATTATGGTGGGTTTAGTTTACAGTTATCAATTATGTCCTGTAAGCACACACTCATTTCTTGGTGTGCTAATTTGCCTGTTTTACAGTGGAACATCTCTAAAATGGAAACCCTGGGGAGGGGGTGGGGGTGGGGTTAGAATAACCTGACCTGGTGCCATACCACACCAAAGCCACTTGGCCCCTTCCCCTAAAAATTATAGGATTACGAATAATCATATTACTCATATAAGGAGTATAACCAGATTCAACTCTTGCATACAAGAAAGCCAAAAATGTACAGGAGGGCCAAACCAGGTATCTGATCGGGATTCCGGTAAGGATGAATCCCGATCGTTAAATTACCCATCGCATGCTCCCACCTGCCACCCACAGTAACAGAGATAGTACAGCGTAATTCATGTACAAAAAAAAAATGAAAATACTTTTCTGCATTTTTTCTCATTTCGCATCAAAAGTGTATGTTGTTACCACTCAGTTGAACCGTCTCGGCGAGACGGTTCAACTGAGTGGTAACAACATACACTTTGTGTGGGTAGCGAACCAACCTGTCGTGTTCGTTCGTGTGTGCACTTACACGCTGACCCCAAGGCTGGGGACTACGTACCCCAAATTGTTTTTGGGGGTACATGTACATAGAAATGAACATCAAACATGACAATGTAACACACATACATATTTGTGGCTGTGACTGGAGAAATGGGGCTTATGGGATTTATGTCCAGCAGAGCTCCAGATAAGCTGCGTATTTGCGTAAATACCCAATTAAAATTGCCAAAAACCCAATTGAAATCAGAAGTAGCGAGTATCAAAAAGCAATGAAAAATTTGTGGTATCTTTATCATGCTACAGAAAACAATAAACAGACCACAAATATAGCATATTTTCTTATTTTTCCATGAAAACACATCTTGGTATTTCATTAGAATTGTCTCCAAGGAGACACTGTAACTGAACACCATGTACTCGCTCTCAAGCTCAGAAATGTGTTTCATATACAACACGTACATTGGAACCTCTCTCAACCAGACACCCTGGGAGGTGCATAGGGTGTCCAGTGTAGAGATTCCACTGTAACAACAAACTCCTGTAACTTCAATCTCACTCTCACACTCAGAATTGTGTTTTTACAACACTTACATTTCAATCTCTATAATTCAGACACCATGGTCAAAGGTTGCCTTTTTTAGAGTTTCCATTATAACCAACCATTGTACCATTAATTTCGCTGTCCCACTAATATCTTCATATAATTGTTCATATAACACACATTGGAACCTCTTGATGCCAGCCACTATCGGTACCTCCCAGAGTGTCTGGTTTAGAAAGATTCCACTGTAACAATCCCTGTACCATAAAGTTTGCTCTCACACTCAGAAATGTATTCATATAAGTGTATATATCACAGTAATGTATTCATATAAGTGTATATATCACAGTAATGTCTTCATATAAGTGTATATATCACAGTAATGTATTCATATAAGTGTATATATCACAGTAATGTCTTCATATAAGTGTATATATCACAGTAATGTATTCATATAAGTGTATATATCACAGTAATGTATTCATATAAGTGTATATATCACAGTAATGTATATCACAGTAATGTGTTCATATAAGTGTATATATCACAGTAATGTCTTCATATAAGTGTATATATCACAGTAATGTATTCATATAAGTGTATATATCACAGTAATGTTCATATAAGTGTATATCACAGTATGTATTCATAAGTGTATATATCACAGTAATGTGTTCATATAAGTGTATATATCACAGTAATGTGTTCATATAAGTGTATATATCACAGTAATGTGTTCATATAAGTGTATATATCACAGTAATGTATTCATATAAGTGTATATATCACAGTAATGTCTTCATATAAATGTATATATCACAGTAATGTATTCATATAAGCGTTCATGTACCACACATACATGGGAAATTTGACCGTCTCCAAGGAATCAGGTTTGAGGTCCCCATGGTGTCTGGTTTATAGAGATTACACTGTCCCAACGAACCCCTGTGCCTTTAATCTTGCTCCCACACTAAACCAGTAGCCGATTTCATCAACATTGCAAAGTATACTTTACTAGCAAAGTATACTTTGAGGGAGTAATCATTTATTTTTTATTTTTCCTGAAATGCATTATTTCATATAGAACTAACAAATGCATATATTTCATGATTAAAAGTATGCAGAATTATTATACTGAATTTATTACATTATCACAGCCAAATTGGCTGTGATAATGTAATAAATTCAGTATAATAAAAATTAATAAATTTATCATAAAATTGAAAATTACTCCCTCAAAGTATACTTTGCTACTAAAGTATACTTTGCAATGTTGATTAAATGAGCTACAGACACCATTGAAACCTCCCAGGGTGCCCGGTTTAGAGAGATTCCACTGTCCCAACAACCGATCATACCTTCAATGTCGCTGCCACACTTAGAAATGTCTTCATATTCTCGAAATCAGAGAGATTCCACTGTCCCAAAGACCCCCACCCCCCCCCCCGTACCTTCAATCTCGCTGCCACACTCGATCAACATCTTCTCAGCCTGTGCGTAAGACTCGGCCTTCGCCTGACCGGTGGATTCGATGGCTGCGGTCACCGAGCGAAGTTCCAGCAGTTTACACCTCTCCTTCTCCGAGTCCATCTCGTTAATGAGCTTCTGGCGCTCCAAGTGCCCCACCGCGATCTGCTCGTTACGGAACGCTTCGTGCCTCGCCGCCGCCTCGATTGAGCTGAATTAAAATGAGACACGCCATGGGATTTTGTACCTTCGGACATCTGCGGAATTTCATGAAATACGTTTACAAGATTTCCAGTAAATTGCATCAAAAGTTGACAAAACTTTCAGAGTACATGTACAACTTTTGAATAAATTTATGAAAAATATAGTAAATGTCCGAAGGTACAAAATCCCACGCGTCTTCAAGAAGAAAATGTGGCCTGTATAATAACTATTACAAAGCTGAATTAAATTTTGTCGTCTGCTATCTATTTTTTATTTTCCATTTTTGTCATCAAAAACATGGTTTGACAGCAATTTAGAATCATTTCCAATGGAAATGATTCTAAAATGCTGCCAAACCATGTTTTATTGACAGAAAAGATAAAATATGAAAGAACAGCAGACGACACTTTTCGTTTCCCACATTTTAAGGGTTAAATCATCAGGATCTGCACTGCTCGCCATTCCATCAATGAAACACCCATCATGCTTCTAACATAAACACGCAACGTAGATTGTTATCAGGCAACAGGAGAGTGCTATTTGATCAGGAGCTACACTGGCCACAAATCACACAGGCCCCATTTCTCCAGTCACAGCCATATATCACCAAAGCAGAGTAAGAGAGACAAATGATTCAACGAAAGATAAGGAATTAGTAATTGAGTATTTTCACTCCATCATTTCTGAAGCAATTGGGTATTTCAATATTTTAATTGGGTAAAATAAAATAACACTACTGTTTACACATCAACAGACAGCAATTATTGAATAGTTTGCTTCGAAATGAAAACATGTCTTGGCATTTCATTAGAATTGTCTCCTTAGAATTGTCTCCTTGGAGACAATTCTAATGAAATGCCAAGATGTGTTTTCATGGAAAATAAGAAAAATATGCTATATTTGTTGTCTGTTTATTGTTTACTGTAGCATGATAAAGGTACCACAAATTTGTTATTGCTTTTTGATACTCGCTACTTCTGATTTCAATTGGGTTTTTGGCAATTTTAATTGGGTATTTACGCAAATACGCAGCTTATCTGGAGCACTGACGAAAGTCTTACTAGCAGTTACCATGACGTGTTAACAGACATTTTACTGGCTATGGGAGAGAAAGGTGAATGGGTTTGAAGGTACAGGCCCACTCAGTAGGCACAAACTGTTCTTTATATCAGAGACATCAGAGACATTTTCTGGCAAAATAAACATTTATTCACCATTAAACCACATATTGATTTGCATTATTATACATTTTATATCCGACGTAAATTTCCACACTGATATCAGGGGCGATAACCAGTGTTAATGGACATCATTATTTATTTTCTGCATATATTTTTTGATGTGCAATGATCAAAATTTATAATACATGTATGTCGAAAATATTATTTTTTCAGGTGACGCATTTAATTAGTATAAATAATTAAAAGATATCATGCCTCATTTGCATATGAAAATAGCCTGATACCACCACTAGTCACTATCAGTAAAATAAATATTACTAAATGATTATTTCTGTATAGCGGGCACTCGTAACTGGTGGAATAGTGACACAATTATACACTTATTTAATTCCTATAAAGAACATTTTGTGCCTACTGAGTGGGCATGTACCTTTAACATTCCAGGAACAGCTAAGGTCATATAGAGACGAGACCATAGTTTAAATTCTCATCCGACAGACCAGTGTGATGGAAATACTACATTATGTAAGTATGTTTCACGCCTAGAGTGAGACTTGAACAAACAACCTCTGGTATTGAAGCCCAATGTCATATCCCCTAGGCCATGGCCCATCCCTAGATACCGGTAGGGATAAACCCCATCGTTAACCCTTTCAACAACACAGGCCTGTATATTAGTGGTATGTGCAAGAAGTGTAGATCCAGATGAGCCGGCTCATGACGAGCCGTCTCTGACATCAGGATCTGCACTTTTTGCAAATAAATTTTAAGAACAAAAACACACCCTTTTCATAAATGGACTAGTCTGAAAATCATTTTGTGACCGTTGAATTGGTTGCAAAATTAACATATCAAAATCCATTCCAGTTACTGAGGGTTGAAAGGGTTAAACTACCCTTTCTAATACACTCTATAAATACCACGCAATTTGATTGGCTGATGGTCATACATTACAGGTATATCATTGTTGATGAACGGTCGCAAATTATTTCAATATGTATTCCTACGCCAGTAGTAAAGGAGTGCATTAGAATAGGTCGGAAAACATGTTTAATGGTGACGCGCTAGCAGCGTATATCAGAAAATGATAGGTCGGAAAACATGTTTAATGGCGACGAGCTAGCGCGTCGCCATTAAACAGATTTTCCAACCTATCATTTTCTGATATACGCCGCAAATTTAAAAATTACAATACAGATAACCCTATATTGCATGTAAAACAATCAGTAGCCACAATACTCACCTGGTGGAAATTTCAATCGCAAGTTGTACAGACTTTGACAGACTGTCTCTCATCTTGCGGTCGACTGGTTCTATGCTCTTGATGTCGATGCTGCTGATCACCAGGCTGTTGGCCTTGAACTTCAGCTGGGGCTGCATCTTACCCGTCTCGGCGTCCCAAAATGCAGCACTCTGTATGACCTGGGCCGAGTTCTTGTGGAATTCGTCAAACGCGATCAAGGCCACTGCAGCTCGAATCATGCTTCCTGGAAAGAAACGCCAGCAAATTGTATTAGTTAAACCTTACAACACTGACTTAAAGATTGTCGTTTATTTGTTAAATTTCACTTTATGCATGAAAAAAATGGCTTGGCAGCATAAATTGAATTTTGTTTTTAAATCTTGATTTTTGTCAACGACTTTGTAAGAAGCACTATTTGACTGATTCAATGTGAAGATTCTATTTAAGTAGAAAGTATCCAAATTTTCCTCAGAGCTAATGGAATGTTTTAATGGGTTGCAAGTTAGTTTCAGAATATATTTCATTAAAGCATATTAATACTACTGTCTGTTTCACGAAACAATGCCCAAATTTTACGGCCATATAAACAAAGCAAAAACAAAATTCTTTTTGATAACATTAAATTTTATCAAAATTTAAGAATGAGCCTTCTTTTTATTATGAAAAATTGATTTGTCTATGGGAATTTAACCTGTGGGAAAATGAGGTGGAGGAGCTGGGGGAGGAGCCAAAATAAAATAAAATTGGAAATTGACTCTGAAACCTGGCTAGATAACTTGGAAATGATCTAAGAAAACACAATTAAAATGTTGAAAATCTGTCCAGTATTTCTATTCTTAAATTTTGCTTTAATTTAATATTATCAAAAATATAGTTTTTGCATTGTTTAATTGGGCGTAAAATTTGGGCAGGTTTTGTGAAACAGACAGTAGAGCGAGTGAGCAGGGGTTTACAGATACCCGCCAATACCCACGGTCCCTGACTGGTCTGACCAACAAATATATTCTATGTCATTTGGCCTTGACATCGGGCATGAAAGGCGCATTGGTAGGCAATAGAAGGAAACTATGGATGATGATAAAGCAGGAAATGAAGTTTCAAGTCAATCTGACTTACGGTTGTAAAGATCTTGTGTACTTACAAACTTTAATGCAAATATTTAAACAAGAATTCCGCGGAATCAAATGTCTCGCCTTGTTCCGCCTTGACCTTCACCCTGGGGCCGGAGAATTTTTTTTTTAATAATTGTATATTCATCTACATATCATAGTAAAGGGATGTATAAAGTTTGATGACTGTAGCTGATGAGGTGTTGAAGTAATGATCGTAACACGAAAACTTTACATTGAAAGTACATGTATTAACAAATAGAGTTTGACCTTGACCCTGGAGACCCGCCAATTTTTTTTTTAATAGTCCTATTTTCATGTACATATCATAGTAAAGGTATGTATAAAGTTTGATGACTGTAGCTGACAAGGTGTTGGAAGTAATGACCATAACACGAAATGTAACACGAAAACTTAACATTGAATTTATTAACAAATAGAGTTTGACCTTGACCCTGAAGGCCCTGAAGACCCTGGGGCCCGCCAATTTTTTTTAATAGTCCTATATTCATGTACATATCATAGTAAAGGTATGTATAAAGTTTGATGACTGTAGCTGACAAGGTGTTGAAGTAATGACCGTAACACGAAACGTAACACGAAAACTTAACATTGAATGTATTAACAAATAGAGTTTGACCGTGACAGTGAAGACGCTGGGGCCCGCCAAATATTTTTTAATAGTCGTATATTCATGTACATATCATAGTAAAGGTATGTATAAAGTTTGATGACTGTAGCTGACAAGGTGTTGAAGTAATGACCGTAATACGAAAACTTAACATTGAATGATAACGCCGCCACCGACGCCGCCGCCCGCCGCCGCCGCCGACGCCGCCGCCGACCCGCCGCCGACGCCGCGACGCCGCCGACGCGAGCCGCCGACGCCGCCGACGCAGCCGACTCTGGAAAAGCAAAACCTATGTCTCGCTTTCCGCTTCGCGGGCGAGACAAAAACTTTAACACAAAATTTCAAAGAAATTTGACCTTGACCTTAGGCATGAAAGCTGCATGGGTGGGCGATTGAATGAAAATATGGATGATGATAAAGAAGTATATGAAGTTTTAAGTCAATCCAATTCATGGTTGCAGAAATGATGGGTACCCGAAAACTTTAACGTAAATCTTACAGACGGAAATACGAACACTATACACCCCTAGACATACTTCTTATGCCGTGGGTATAATGACAAGGTACTTCGTAGGACTAAAATGTACGTCCATGCAAAATTTTGATAGTCTGTAAATTTCCCATTAAAAATGTTTTCTTGTAAACAAGTGTTGGATTTACATTTATTGAGCATAGGCTGCTCAATAAATGTAAATCCATGAATTGAAATTTCCAGATAATCCTAAATTTGCACTTACGAACATTTTAGTCGTACAAAGTTTAGTGAAACGGCCCCCTAGTAAACATGCTATTACCTATCTGCCTACAGGCGAATCCAATGAAGTCGGGCACAGAGAATATCTTGGCCTCACTTTCTGGGTTACCGATCTCATACTGTGGAATAGAAAACATGGTCGATACAGTGATAACCAATGTGCAACCACATGCGAGTGAATTTCCCCCATTGTCCAACTGGCCCACTTGTACTACTGGTATTCCCATATTGTCATTAGTAGGTATACTACCAGTATTTATTACACTCTTGCGAGTTATTTGCATGGGTTTCGCTGTGAGAGGAAACCCGGAACCAACTCCTTACAACTAATACACCGTGAAGAGAAAACCTGTAATTGCACCCTCTTTTATTACAGTCAAAATAAAGTCTTTTGAAAATTTGGAGAGTCTCGACTAATGTACAATGTTAATGTGATTGAACACATTCCAAACATGCACTCAAATATATCTAGTTCATAGAAACAGCTGCGTAATTTGGATTTCAAAAAGTTTACATGACGTCATGTTTGACGTCGCACAACGTGACGTCAAACCGCGGTCAACACGTCAGTGTGCAACTATTCATACACACCGCACACTTCATATGCTTACAATCTCAAAAAATATGCATATACGTATATCCGCCGTGAAGTGTAATAAATACGATATTCCATCGTACATGTTTGAATAGCGGAAATAATACACTCGTGTCCGTTGGCTTCCGTGCAAGCAACTCGTTCACTACACTCATTCTTTGCTTACATGGAAACCGACGCACACTCATGTATTATTTCCCGCAATTCAAAATGTACGATGGAATATCCTCTATTTATCTATTTGCTATTTAACACATTACAGACGGAATACAATTATAGTAGTATGAACCTTTTGAGAGAAAAAATCCCTATTTTCTTTATTTCCTTTAGTAAGTATACGTTGTTAAAAGTCATGTACAGTTGCAGGTATGGTCTTACCTCAAAGTGGTTATTAAATGCGATCTCCAATCGTAGACGGGCGTGGTCAGATGTCTCCACCTATAAATTGTATCACATAATTATTATTTCAAGATGGCTCAAATTGCACCAGATAATGGTTTCATGGAATACTCTTCAGGATCTGCACTTGTTGCAAGTAATTTTCATATTCTCTTAGAAAAAAGAAAACAACACCCTCTTTATAAATGGACTATTCTGAAAATCATTTTGTGACGAACGGATACGTCGAAAAATTAACATATCACGGTTCATTCCAGTTATTTAGGGTTGAAAGAGTTAACAACTATAATTCATGGTAGTTCATGGCATTGCTATTATAACTGTCCAGCTATGGATTAACCCTTAGAATGCTGAATTAAATTTTGTGGCCTGCTGTTTATTTTTGAATTTCCAGTTTTCTCAAGAAAAACATGGTTTGACAGCAATTTAGAATCATTTCCATTGGAAATGATTCTAAAGTGCTGTCAAACCATATTTTTCGTGAGAAAAAAAGGAGAAAACATGACACAACAGTAGACGACAATTTTCGGTTCCCACCTTTTAAGGGTTAATGATCGAAGCTCAATACTGAGCACCAAGACGTCCACAACTTTGGCCATATACAGGTCCCCAGTGTCCGGTTTAGAGAGGTTCAATTGTAATTAAGCACTCGATGACCATTTTTTGTAATTTTCTGTTAATATGAACAGACATGACAATGACATACATTACTTTGAAACCCATCTAAATTAGACACAATGGGGACATCAGGGTGTTCGGTTTAGAGGGGTTCCACTGTAGTGATCAGACATAATACAGAAGTGTTTTCATTTGTGTTCCCATTGAAAACCAGAAGAGAATGTGGTCCAAATGTGGACCAAACATGGTCCAAACGTGGTACAAATGTGGGCCAATCGTGGGCCAAACTTGGTCGAAACATGGTACAACTGTGGTCCAAAATGGTCCGAATGTGGGCAAAACATGGTCCAAATGTTGGCCAAACATGGTCCAAATGTGGGCCAAACTTGGTCCAGCTATGGGCCAAACATGGGCAAAACATGATCCAAACATGGTCCAAAATGTGGGCCAAACATGATTCAATGGGGTCCAAATATGGTTCAAATGTGGACCAAATGTACATTTTCTGTATTCGTATTAGTCATTTAAATCCCTGTATTCACATTTATAAACGTCCGAAAGCAGATTTTCCCATTTTTTACCGACATCAAATCATTTTCTGGCTTTCATATCCAGAAAACCAGGTTTTGTGGTTTCTGTGTGTTTCCATGTTTTGTCTGGTTTTGTGGCAAAACCTGGTTTTGTGGCAAATGCGCAGATGCAGGTCAAACCAAAACGCCATGTGTAAAACTCAGATACTACTGTAGAACTGGAAATCTTCGTGTTGGATGCCATAAAGCATGCACAAGGTGGACACCATGTAGTTACCCGGGTATGTACAAACGATGGAGTCCCTCATCGTGCTCATATACCACACCGATCAAACTGACAGATTTCGAGTACTAACTTCGAAAATGTGCTCAACATAGTTTTAAAATCACAGATTTATTTTGTTATAAGTATCAAGCTTTCGGCACAAAACAGTGCGATGGCAAACAGGGTAGGTCCTGATCAGACTGCACTAATGAGCAGGCTGATCTGAGGCAACACTGGTCATAAACTAAATAAGCCATTTGAATAATGGTGGGTTACATATTGTCGGAATTTTCACTGAATTTACCTCTAGAATATCGGAGATGAAATCTGGACCCAGCATAAGGCACAGTGACTTCATAGCGCCAGCCACTTTGGGTTTTCCAGCTGAAACAAGAAATAAACAAGAGTTGTCAGAAGAATACAATGTATGCCAAGTGGTATTTTTATTCCATTGTGATCATGAATATGAGAATGTGAAAGTGAACATGGAAAGCTGTTCACTCACACGTTGTACAGCAAATGAGAGGGATACCGAGTACGACTACATGTACATCTGTCTTGCTCACTGTTTCCTTCCAACAGAGACCCAGATAAGTTTTGTATCTAAAGAGTATTATACCCGCATATTTCAAATTCAATGCGTATTTTACTTTACAAATGTATTATTGATTTTCTTCCTTATTAAATAAATTTTTAACAAGAAACGAGGCAAAGCCACGAAGGCCAGGTTTTTTCCAAGCATGGACACTTGGATAACGTAATTATACCCACTTTTTGTAGACTAGATGGCCGTGGCCTGCATGTCGCGCCTTGGGGCGAGGCATGGACACTAAAAAAATAGATATAGCAGATGGAAAAACTTTAACGAAAAAACTTTAACCGGACACTCGGACACTCGGACGTACGGACGGACGGACGGACGGACGGACTGACGGACGGACGGACGTATGCCAAAATGCCGACGATATCGCGCTTTCCGCAAGCGGGTGCGACAATGATGATAAACACCCATGTGAAGTATCAAGGTAAAGGGTGAAGCAGTTGCAGAGATATAGTACACGAAAAAACTTTAACAAATAAATTCAAAGTAATTCGACCTTGACAGTGATCACAGGGGCCGCATGGTTGGGGGTTAGAATGAAAATATGGACGATGATAAACACCAATGTGAAGTTTCAAGGTAATGGGCGAAGCAGTTGCAGAGATATAGTACAACAAAAAAGTTTTAACCAAAAAACTTTAACCAGACGTACGTTAAAAAGTTAACGTTGAAAATGGCTAAGTCAATTACGTAGAAATAATAGGTGAAGGTAAAAAAATGGTCACATGTTGGATAGTTGTATGTGGTAGGTACCCCTTGGTTATGAAGCTGTGAAAGTTTGGTGGTCCTAGGTGGTACAGTACCAAAGAAATGGACTTAAACACGAAAACTTAACATTGTAAACGCGAAAACTTAACATTGAAAATGGCTAAGTCGACTGCGCGGAAAAAATGGGTGAAATTAAAAAAAAAAGTAACATGTTGGATAGTGATATGTGGTGGGCACCCCTTGATTATGAAGCTGTGAAAGATTGGTGGTCCTAGGTGGTACAGTACCAAAGAAATGGACTTAAACACGAAAACTTCAATATTGTAAACGCGAAAACTTAACATTGAAAATGGCTAAGTCGACTGCGTGGAAAAAATGGGTGAAGTTAAAAAAAAAGTAACATGTTGGATAGTGACATGTGGTGGGCACCCCTTCATTATGAAGCTGTGAAAGTTTGATGGTCGTAGGTGGTACAGTACCAAAGAAATGGACTTAAACACGAAAACTTAACATTGTAAACGCGAAAACTTAACATTGAAAATGGCTAAGTCGACTGCGCGGAAAAAATGGGTGAAGTTAATAAAAAAAAGTAACATGTTGGATAGTGATATGTGGTGGGCACCCCTTGATTATGAAGCTGTGAAAGTTTGGTGGTCCTAGGTGGTACAGTACCAAAGAAATGGACTTAAACACGAAAACTTAACATTGTAAACGCGAAAACTTAACATTGAAAATGGCTAAGTCGACTACGCGGAAAAAATGGGTCAAGTTAAAAAAAAGTAACATGTTGGATAGTGATATGTGGTGGGCACCCTTTGATTATGAAGCTGTGAAAGTTTGGTGGTCCTAGGTGGTAAAGTAACAAAGAAATGGACTCAAACACGAAAACTTAACATTGAAAATGGCTAAGTCGACTACGCGGAAAAAATGGGTCAAGTTAAAAAAAAAGTAACATGTTGGATAGTGATATGTGGTGGGCACCCTTTGATTATGAAGTTGTGAAAGTTTGGTGGTCCTAGGTGGTACAGTAACAAAGAAATGGACTCAAACACGAAAACTTAACATTGATTGTGGACGCCGCCCGCCGCCCGCCGCCCGCCGCCCGCCCGCCGCCCGCCCGCCCGCCCGGCTTTCGCCAATCCAATAGCCTGGATTTTTTTTCAAAAAACCTGGCTAAAAATTCACTTATTTGAGCTGCAAAAAGCAAACACTGTTTGCATTTTGCAGCTCAAATAAGTAAATTTTCCACTGTATTACAGTATTTTCACTTATTACGCAATTTAAAAATCAATGCGTATTTTCCCATTGCTGTGTGTATTTTGTACTCCCACTTTTGATAATCAATGTGTATTCTGCTAAAATAAGTGCGTAAAATACGCACCTTATCTGGAGCTTTGCTTCCTAAACCATTCACTGATCAACAAAAAGACATGAGAATCATCATTCTCATGTGCTGTCAAAACACGTTTTTAGAAATGTGGATTGCCAGCACATGGATGCCACCACCATATGTCCAAGTCAACCAGTCCAATAGAAGTCTTCCCATGATGGATACCCATTTACATCAACCTTATAATACATACTAGATGAAACCAAAAAATAAGGAATATACAGAATAATAGGTTAGTGCCGTGAATGGAAAAAAATATCTGGCAAGGCTTAGGAAATGGGCAAGGCTCTGCCGAGCACATCTCGTTTCCGTGCCGCGCCAGACATTTTTTCCCATTCACGGCACTAACCTACTATTCTATTTATCCCGTCAACACCTACAAATGGCTTTAAAATACAAAAAAATAACCCCAGCCACCGCACATATTCATACGCAGTGATTAGGTCATATCAACAGGATATCAAAAATGTTTCACGGCACATACGCTCTGTGTTGACGGGATAAAATCTAAATTCACCCTGGTAACCTTGAACTTGGGCCAAGGAACCCAAACCAATCTGCACATGTGAAGTATGGTTGACATTTGCCTGATAGTAGTTGACTTATCGTGCAGAAACAAAAATGACAAGGGACTTTAAAGGAACCAATGAGCCGTTTTACAAAACTTTGTACGACTAAAATGTTTGTAAGTGTAAAATTGTGATAGTCTGTAAAATTCACATTAACAACATTGTCTTGTAAACAGTTATTGCATTTACATTTATTGAGCATATGCAGCCTATGCTCAATAAATTTGCACTTACGAACATTTTAGTCGTACAAAGTTTAGTGAAACGGGCCCCTGTTGCGTGATGGCAGTTTAAAGGTACATGTCCACTCAGTAGGCACCAAATGTTCTTTATAGGAATTAAATAAGTGTATAAATGTGGCACTATTCCACCATTTCTAAAAATTATGAGTGCCCGCTATACAGATATAATTACTTAATAATAGCTTTTTACTGATAGTGACTCGCGGTGGTAGCAGGCTATTTTCATATGCAAATGTGGGATGATATTTTTGAATTATTTATACTAATTAAATGCGTCACCTGAAAAAATTATATTTTCGACAGATGATAAAGTATGTTCACTGCACATCAAAAAATAAATACATGTACAGAGAATAAATAGTAATGTCCGTTAACATTTTAAGGAAACACGGTTATCGCCCCTGACATCAGTGTGGAAATTTACATCTGATATAAAATGTATAATAATGCCAAAATTTATATCCCAGTAAACTCCCACGCCGAACTACTTTCCGTAACCGTCAGGCGCAGTTAAAATAATTCTTCAGAAAACGGAAAATAAACACATTTTCTTGATGAATTTAATTCAAATGCTGGAATTATAAGGAATGAATGGCCTTTTTGTTGAATTTATCGGGGATATAAACTTGGAAAAGTTGCGGGAATACTGGACGAGGCCTTCTGGCCTTCGTCCAGTATTCCCGCGACTTTTCCAAGTTTATACCCCGATAAATTCCACAAAGAGGCCATTCATTCCTATAATAACCAATAGGATAAAAATAAACAATTGACAATTAAAAATTACAATTTTCAAAAAAAAATAAAAAATTATCGACAATTGTTTATTTTTATCGCCAATTGTGAAAGTGGCTTTTCCAAGTTTATACACCGATAAATTCCACAAAAAGGCCATTCATTCCTATAATAAACCATGAACCCACTCTTCCCATATCAGCAAATACACTATTCCAATGTGTGCCGAAACGTTGGAAGAGTGGGTTCGTCGTTTATTAAGTATCGTTGACAGAATTTAACAGAATGAAAAGTATAAAACATTCAAACACGGAGCATATATTTTAATGGCTGCTAGATAACACAAGTACCACTAAGACTGAGAATGTTGAAGTTCTCGTGTGGCTCCAGAATAACGAGGTCTGGCCCAAACACGATCCTGTCCGTCTTATCCAGGTAATTGTTGATCTGTAGCGCCGTGTTGCCCGGGCAACGGAATTGCACGACACGCGTCTTGTTACGACCCTGGGTACAGAAATCAACGCCATAAACCCTAAAGCCAACATTTACAAACACTGTAGATCCAGATGAGCCGGCTCGATAAGAGCCGTCTCATCTGGATCTACAGTGTTTGTACCAGTATGTATTTTTCAGACTTTTTTTTTAGTCTATTTCAGTTATTTTATGGTGAAATCCTTAAATTACAAAGTAAAGGACCATGATAAAGATGAGAACTAGATATTATGTTTGTAAAACATGGATATGCCCACTTGGCATGCTTGACTGTAAAAAATGGCTAAGTGTTTCAGAGACATTTCGTAAAGTGACAAAAGTCAAGGTCTTGTTAATGTTGGCGCGAGTGTGTGACAAATGTTCAGGTGATTCAAGTGTCCAAGTATTTAAGCAATCGTTCGCGTAATATTGAAGATATTACATGTTGGAGAAACTCTTACAAACTTTTGGACGTAACAAAATGGCTAAGTGAATCAGCGACATTTCAAGGGGAGACAAAAGTCAAGGTCGTGTTAATGGTGGCGCGAGTGTGTGACAAATGTGCAGGTGGTTCAAGTGTTCAAGTATTGACGCAATCCTTCGCGTAATATTGAAGATATTACATGTTGGAGAAACTCTTACAAACTTTTCGACAAAAAAAATGGCTAAGTGTTTCAGAGACATTTCGAAGGTGAGAAAGGTCAAGGTCATGTTAATGTTGGCGCGAGTGTGTGACAAATGTTCAGGTGATTCAAGTGTCCAAGTATTGCAGCAATCGTTCGAGTAATATTGAAGATATTACATGTTGGAGAAACTCTTACAAACTTTTTGACGTAACAAAATGGCTTAGTGTTGCAGTGACACTTTGAAGATGACACAGGTCAAGGTCGTATTAGTGGTGGCGCAAGTGTGTGACAAATGTTTAGGTGATCAAGTGTCCAAGTATTGAAGCAATCGTTCGCGTAATATTGAAATATTACATGTTGGAGAAACTCTTACAAACTTTTCGACGTAAATGTACATGGACGGAAATACGGATGGACGGACGTACGGAACCTCAAGAGCAACGCAATATGCCCCAGTTACTATCGCATAGGGGGCATAAAAACAAACATTTACATCTGTATGGTCGTGTTGCCCGTGCATCAGAATTGCAAAAGTGACGTCAATGTACACATTAGTTACCTTGAGAAACTGCGGATCGACAGACTGTTCAAAATAGGCCATCTTCCTGATATCGTCTGACCCAGTACCTCCGCCTTTCCTGCAAGACCAAGACAAGGTGCATGATAGCGTGGTTACAACAACAACAACAACAACAATTAGGCCGTAGACTGCGGGTCAAACAGTTCTCGAGGGGCACGGCAAATGCTTACCCACGGCTGGACATTGTTGAACGTTTTTGTTACATTATGTTGGAAAAATCATGCAATTTGAGCATTTATGCAGTACTTTCGATACTTTCATAATCTGCAAATCCATTCAAACAGCTGATTTACACACAACAAATTCCAGGGCCACAGTACACTTCGCGTGATGCGGCCGTATCAATTTCAATGCGACCATTGTGAACTGGTCTGGTGATGTAATGGCCGGTTCTAGTAACGTCATGATATACATGCATTTTTTATGTAGGTGTTGGCTTGGCCCCGGAATGAGCATTATATACAGCCATGGTCAACATTTGAACATGGCGGTGAGAGGTGTCGAACAACGGCAGTCATGTAACATGCTCCCTCCCCCCCCTCCCGGAAAATTTATCCATCATCATGTGAAATAGGTAATTTCAAGCGGTGTGGTTGGAACATACAATTGATAGGGCTCAGAGATAATTTATTTTATTAGAAATAGTCCCTATAGGACAAATTCAATTAACACTGCATATTTGAAATAACATTACAAGAACCGTCGTGAAATTCTTAAGTTCTGCTGCACTTTTTCATCAATCACACATAATTCAGAAAACTCTACTGTACTTACTTCAGCATTTCCTCGACAATGGGAGACAACTCCTTCTCCCAGTGTTCCTCGTTCTCGGAGAGCATGTAAGCCTGAGGTCCCATCTCCGCACGAACCTTCCCACTCACTCGGTCCTGTACGTAGATTCCCTCGTTCTTACTCAGCGGAATACGCTTCCTGTGTGGGTGAATTAAAATGTATTATATATCTACCCATGAAATACACAGGTTGAAGTAACGGACCGCGGTCTATAAATACATTAAATATACCTAAAAGCATTAATAAGAGACAAAATATACGCTAATAATTCCAGCACAAAAATGTTTACACAATTCCCTAACATTTGATTGGCTCGTAGCAAGTCTCTGTCCAAAATTTATATCCCAGTAAACTCCCACGCCGAACTACTTTCCGTAACCGTGAGGCGCAGTTAAAATAAGTCTTAAGAAAACGGAAAATAAACACATTTTCTTGATGAATTTAATTCAAATGCTGGAATTATAAAGAATGAATGGCCTTTTTGTCGAATTTATCGGGGATATAAACGTGGAAAAGTCGCGGGAATACTGGACGAGGCCTTCCGGCCTTCGTCCAGTATTCCCGCGACTTTTCCAAGTTTATACCCCGATAAATTCCACAAAAAGGCCATTCATTCCTATAATAATTTTTCTTTACTCCCTCCTATACACAGTGACTACCAATGGTTGTCACTGTGTATAGGAGGGAGTACAAAATTTGTTCACTTATTAATGCTTTCAGGTATATTTAATGTATTTATAGACCTCGGTCCGTTACTTCAACCTGTGATGAAATACATAGCTATACAATGTAAACAAAAACTGGCACCATTAAACGAAGTCAATCCCCTCACTGGCAGACTTGATTAAAAAACAAGGGTTTTCATAAGACAACGAAGCTCGCCTGTTGGCAGCCTTCACTCAAACTTGGCACAGTTGCATAAAAAACATGAATATTATATAACTTGACCTTCGGTTAAGGGGTGTGTGGTGGACCTTGACATTGGGGTCAGTGGTGGAAGGTGGGTTGTGGATTTCCTGTAGCATGACATAGCATATTAAGTTGAATGCATGTATCAAATATCAATGCGCTCCCTGAAAACAGAAGTTATACAGAAAAGAACACAAAAAATAACAATATAGAGTTTGCATGGCATGATAGAGAACCATTCGAGGAAGGCATGTGTGAAATATCGAGAAGTGGGATGAAAAGAACAGAAATTATAACAAATTTCCCCCAATGATAAAGTTGTGAAAGCACTGACACTATGTCCTTGACCTTGGGGTAGGCGGGGATGTGAGGTTCGCAGAGTTGGCATGGCATGATAGAGAACCATTAGAGGAAGGCATGTGTGAAATATCAAGAAGTGGGGTGAAAGGAACAGAAATTATAACAAATTTCCCCCAATGATAAGTTTGTGAAAGCATTAAGACTGTGACCTTGTGGTAGTTGGGGGTCTTAGGATGTTGACTACGATGACGAGGGTATGACATAAGCACTCCTTCCTTCGGAACGCACGCTAAAAAGAGTGTGATTTTTTTCTATAGAAATATGAAAATTACTTGAAAAAAATGCAGATCCAGATGAGCTGGCTCGTTAGGAGCCAGCTCATCTGGATCTACACTGTTTGCAAAGGGTTACGTGCACACCTTTTGGTGACGACGCGAACTTCGATCGGCGGTATATATTCAGTGGCTCCACAGATCATCCATCTCTCCCCACACTTGCGCTTTACCTTGCCTGGAAAACAAGAAAACAAAACATACTTGCACATATCGGTGACATAGGATATCTAGAGATTTATTTGATTTAATGGTGTTCAATGGCCTGTCAACAGCTAACATCATCATACAGGCCGGATTAACGGGGTCGAATCCCATATTTCACTTCTTGTGAAGGAGGGAAAACCCCAAAATCAGAACTGAATAGAGAATATATTTAGCCCTGAAATTATCATAACCTAACCTGGTGCCAGGTCCTCACCACACCAGAGTCACTTAGCCCCACCCCATAATACTAATACAGTACTAATCTTATTACTTTTATAATGGGTATAACCAGATTCAACTCTCAAGTAACAAGGAAGCCAAACTGCAACAAGGCCAAACCAGGGATATCGATATTCAGGATGAACCCCATCGTTAACCAAAGAAAGGAGCACGTTCACATAGGTGACGCAGGATACATAGAGAATAACTCTCTGAAAAAAATAACAAAATCAATAGGGTTCTTCCCGTTGCCATGATGAATTGTATACCAAATATGGCTAATATCTGTTGAGTAGAGCTTCAGTTATCAGAGGTCAAATTAAAAATATCATGGATTATATTTCAAATGTTCCAATTTTCGTGATTTTGATATGTGCACAAAGAAAGCAAAATCTTTTTTTTATTCTCCCCATAAACTATGGAGAGTCGGGACATCCCCTACAAACAGTACAATATCATCATGTTAAAATGTGTTTTAGTGCATGTATTCTAGGACATAGACACTATTAAACACTTTCGCCCCCATTATGGTTATGCAGAAGAAATATTTGCTTCTTTTTATTAATATAATATCTCCTGAAAAATACCACAGATCCCAATGTGGCAGCTGATTATGGACGGCGAAACTTGGAAGCACATGAAGATTACCCGATATATGGTAGCATTCGGGAAATGTGTATGTTAGTTGCGAACGGTAACTCTTGCAATTTACTCCCATACCGTCCGTAGCTGGCTACGGACGGTACGGGAGTAGATTGCAAGAGTTACCGTTCGCAACTATGTGTATGTTACCTTTGTCAGTGACATCGACGTAGTTTTCTGTAGCCTGCAAAACGATCGCCTCATCTTCGGCCAGGATGTAGTTGTTTTGAATGCCTTTCTCCAGTCGCTCACCTGTAAGCACATTTATTGCATACAATTGGCTTTCACAGAGTGATAACACAGTTTTGTTTGTTTGTTTATTAGTGTTTAACGGCCTATCAACAGTTAAGGTCATGTAAGGCCAGGCAAACAGGTTCGATCCCGTTTTAACCTGCTGCATTAGGGGGAAAATCCCAAAATTAGAATGGAATATTTACTTTACAGGATAAGCAGGAAACAAGCAGCAATAATGGCCAAATTATAGACATAAATGTAACATTCTTCATAGCACATTTTATTTTTTCAGTACCAACATTATCTCCTTATCAACTGAGTGGAGAGCTCTCAATTCCGACTATCTCCACTGTTCTATATTGGGACGTCCCTCTAGAGAGTCGTCCCACAACATCCCCCGCCAAAAAGAAAAATTTCTAAAATTTTATCTTTTAAGAATTTAGTACTCATCTCTGACCAAATGGTGTGACATTAATATTCCGATGAGGAAACAACCACAATGGAATCGGATACATGATTTTGCAACTAGTATACACACAATCACACATTTTGCATGGTACCAAAGAAAACAACGTACATACCCCCCTCATACATACAACAAAATAACATATCCGAGGACGCAATGCGGGCATCCCAGCAGAAGAGGAACATGTCACCACAAGAGGTCAGCGATCAAGAGGGAAAAAAAACCACCAAAATATTAGAAAAAAAAATATATGTGTGCAAACATTGCAACAAGAAATTCAGTAACAATGTAACAAATCACATCTACATATTAATTCACGACAAGAACCTCCTTACCTAGCCTTGCATCACTTGAGCAGTATATAATGTAACAAATCACATCTACATGTTAATTCACGACAAGAACCTCCTTACCTAGCCTAGTAACAATGTAACAAATCACATATCTACATGTTAATTCACGACAAGAACCTCCTTACCTAGCCTTGCATCACTTGAGCAGTATATAATGTATGAAAGCAACCATATGAATAAGTTTCAGCATGTGAAAGATGTGTATAAGAGTGATCAATAACACAAGACATGCCTATATATTCGCTGTGCAAAACATACAGTTATACAATATTATCCATACAAGGGAGATAATCGTCCAATTTCTCTGTATATTTATGCATCAAAGTACAACCATAAGACAGAATATGTTAAAACCAATTTTATGAACTTAGCATGTAGCATTAAGTAGCATAATGTCTTATTGAGTTGTACACTCTCTGCACAAATATACAACCGGAAAAAAAAATATGACAGCTCTAGAGAAGTGTTTCCTACACTTAATAAAATACAAAGGATAAATGGTACATGTAATGAAAAAATAAAAAAAATTATTTTTAGCATCCCAGCAAACATTTGCATAGGGATGGCAAATTTCCAGGATGGATACCGGACATGGCAAGGCTTTTCTCCAATACAAGCAGCAAAGTATGATATTATGAAAATGTGAAAATATGCAATATTACACAAAATATTTGTGAAACATTGCTATGTACTGGTACATTGATGAAAATACATGTATATACCTTGTACTGTGATTACACATTAAACTCATCGTGATGAGCCAAATGTGGTATCGGACATGAGCTTTAGTACAATGTAAAAATTTCAGCAAATTATGAGAAAATGAAATCCACATTAAAACTGCTCTAGAAATGTGCCTCTAGAAATCATACATTTACATGTGAATAAAAAGTTGATAACAAACAATTATCAATGGTGATTTATGCCAAGGTGGCAGAAATTACCATGAACACAAGTATATTGTTACAGGTATATACATGTAAACGCTGAAAATACACGTAAGCAAAGATTCATTAGTCATTGAGAACAGTGTGATTATGATTTACATGGTGTGAAAACCACACTTTCAAATAAAAGGGGGTGGTCTTGCTGCAACATTCTGTTTTGCTTTAGAGTTTAGATTTGAAGCTGACACCCATGATGCATTCTGTGCAGGTTCACCTACTGTCTGAACTAAATATTGCAGGCCAGTTAATGTTTTTCTTTGCCCTATAACACGTTTGATTTTTTGGTGAGTATCGGTCTCCGAGGATATTCCAAGCACATCTGGATCTACATAATCCTGGTAACGAGTTGGTTTCCCCGCTGATCGGCGTGGACGCGTGTTTGGGGGAATCAGGTTTTCGGCACTACCCTGAACAGTCAAAGAGTTGATGCTGGACGCTTTCAGGTTGTGACAGACCAGTGGCAGCTCCAACCATGGAATTTTGGGCTCTGTACCCATGCGCTTCTCCCAATTTCGCAACGTGTAAGGCCTCGCGGAACGTATTAACTCGCCCTGCCCGAATGAAAAAGGCAAGTTGCTGTGGAAGTCCATCAACAAACTTCAGTAACATGTCTCTGTCAGTTTTGCCTAGTCGTCTCCCCTTTTCCATGATTATACTGTGATAATCCTCAATGGGCTGCGAGTCTAGTCTGAGATGACTGAAAATGGCCTCTTCCGCGACCAAGCCCGGGCCATCCGGCGGACAGAATTCCTGGAGAAACGAAGAACGGACAGCGGACCACGACAGCTTGTTTGTCTCTGATAAGGAGTTGAACCAGACAAGTGCTGGACCTTGGACGTGAAGATGGAAACATGCCACAGCACAGGGGTGATGTAAGGTCAATGTTAGTAAGGACGAGATAACTCTCGAATTCTGATAAGAACTTGCGGCCGTCTTCATGGCTGTAGCCAGAGTATTTACGGATGGTTTTGTCAGGAGTCTGGAATACTTGGACAATATTGCCAGGTTGTACATGTTGTAGTGGCACAGTGCGCGGTGAACTTGTAAAGGTAACCAAGCGAGGTGTCTGTGGGTGCAACACTGGCTGAGAGACTGGACTGGCCCCTGTGGACTGTGCAGTTTGTTGGGCATGTTGGGGAAATTCATTGTTATTCTCAAACATGTTTAATTGTCTCTGCATGCGAGTTGTGACATCATCATCCTCGTGGGGAATTTCATTGAGGAAGTCATAGCCCGTTAAAAACGGATTGCTGGCATCAAGATTCATGTGAAGTTGAGGATCGGTTTGGGTTCTCCACCATTTACAGGATAAGCAGGAAACAAGCAGCAATAATGGCCAAATTATAGACATAAATGTAACATTCTTCATAGCACATTTCATTTTTTCAGTACCAACATTATCTCCTTATCAACTGAGTGGAGAGTTCTCAATTCCGACTATCTCCACTGTTCTATATTGGGACGTCCCTCTAGAGAGTCGTCCCACAACATTACAGCGATAAAAAATATTTCAGCCCTGAAATTAGAATAACCTGACCTCCTGCCAGGTCCATACCACACCAAGGTCACTTGGCCCCTTCTTCTAAAATACGATTACGAATAATCGTAATACTCATATAAGGGGTATAACCAGATTCAACTGTCACATACTAATTGCCAAAGACGTATGTGAGGGCCAAACCAGGGGGCCGTTTCACTAAACATCGTACGACAAAATGTTCGTAAGTGCAAATTTAGGATCGTTTGGAAATTTCTATTCATGGATTTACATTTATTGAGCATAGGCTGCATATGCAGCCTATGCTCAATAAATGTAAATCCAATACTTGTATACAAGAAAACATTGTTAACGTGAAATTTACAGACTATCATAATTTTGCACTTACAAACATTTTAGTCGTACAAAGTTTAGTGAAACGGGCCCCAGGTCTCCAGTCGGAATTCGGGTAAGGGCGAAATCCGATCGTTGAATTACCCGTCGCATGCTCCCAACCAACCACCCACTTGTGACAACACATTGTAACTAGATTGGCCAGTAAGCAAGGCTTACGGAATACCCCCCGCGTGGGCCCAGGTACCCCTAAAATATGTAAAAATTTACAAGTGTGTGGTCTTGTGACCTTGACTCTGAGCTTAGCGGGAACGGCATGAACGTGAATTTGTCACAGGGTGGTAGAGGTCCATTGGAGCAATGCGTGTGTGAAATGTGAAGCAGATCCAAGCAAGGAAATAGAAATTATAACCGATTTCTCTGATGTTAAGTTTTGTAAAGAGACTAAGTATGTGACCTTGACCTTGGGATCAGCGGGGGTTGGAGGGTCGTAGATTTGTCACAGCATGATAGTACAACCTTAGAGGAGTGAGTGAGTGAGTGAATAGGGTTTAACGTCCGCTTTTCTGACATAGAGGTACAAGCCTCAGGGAGTCTACACGCAGACGGGTCAACGGGGTCGAGTCCCATATCCACCTGTCCAAGGGGGGTAAATCCCAACTTCAGAACTCAATATTTACAATCAGAATATATATTCAGTCCTGAAATTAGAACAACCTGATCTGGTGCCAGGCCCTCGCCACACCAGCATCATTTATCCCATCCCCTAAAAGTAATAGGATTAGCGCTAATCTTACTTTTATATATGGGGCATAGCCCGACTCAACTCTCACATACAAGAAAGCCAAAAATGTACATGAGGGCCAAATCCGGTATAGTGGGTTCCGGAAAGTATGAACCCAATCGTTAAGCCAGTTTAGTCGCCTTTTACGACAAGCAATGGATACTGCAGCACTATTCTCAGGATTAGTTGATCCCGCCCCGGTGGCCAACCTTAGAGGAATGCACAAGTGAAATATTAAGAATTTTCAATGAAGGAAATAGAAGTTACAACTTATTTCTCTGATGTTAAGTTTTGTAAAGACTAAGTATTTGACCTTGACCTTGGGATCAGCGGGGGTTGGACGGTCGTGGATTTGGCACAGCATGATAGTAGAGCCTTACATGAATGCACAAGTGAAATATTAAGCATTTTAGATGAAGGAAATAGAAGTTATAACATATTTCTCTGATGTTAAATTTTGTACAAAAGAGACTAAGTATTTGACCTTGACCTTGGGATCAGCGGGGGTTGGATGGTCGTGGATTTGGTACAGCATGGTAGTAGAGCCTTATAGGAATTCATGTGTGAAATATTAAGCATTTCAAATGAAGGAAATAGAAGTTATAACAATATTTCTCTGATGTTAAGTTTTGTAAAGAGACTAAGTATTTGACCTTGACCTTGGAATCAGCGGGGGTTGGACGGTCGTGGATTTGGCACAGCATGGTTGTAGAGCCTTACAGGAATACATGTGTGAAATATTAAGCATTTTGGATGAAGGAAATAGAAGTTATAACATATTTCTGATGTTAAGTTTTGTAAAGAGACTAAGTATTTGACCTTGGGATCAGCGGGTGTTGGACGGTCGTGGATTTGGCACAGCATGGTAGTAGAGCCTTACAGGAATGCATGTGTGAAATATTAAGCATTTTTGACGCAGGAAATTGAAGTTATAACAATATTTCTCTGATGTTAAGTTCACGGACGCACGGACGCACGGACAACCTGACTCCAGTATACCCCCCCACAACTCGTTGCGGGGGGTATAATAAGGCCATACAAAGTTCTTCCTCTGTTAAAGAGGTTCTTCAATTAACATATCGCAGTCCATTTCAGTTATGTACGGTTGAAATGGATAATACATTTCTGCATGTGATATAAATGTATATTTTGATCTGCACACAGCATAGGTGACGTCACGGGTGTTCTCTTCACTGTGAATTATTTGTAAGATGCTGAGAACAGGTGTTCTGTCACATTGAAAGACAGGTGTGTACGACAGTCAACCATTACATACCGGGATGCAGAAAGAAATTGGAGCACCCCCTGCGGAGCTCCCTCCTGCCCATCCGGGGTTTGAGGTGGGCGTCGACCGGATCCACCACCACACAGTACTGGCCCTGCTTCAACACCTTCTTCTGTTCCACGGCCACCACCTCCTGGGATGGGCGATATGCGAGGGGTGTTAATTAAGGAATACAAAGTCTCTCACACAAAACAAGGCGATCACCACAAAGATCCAGGTCACCAAGGTAAAAATAAAGTGAATGGGTTTAACGTCCCAGCAACAGTTAAGTTGAACCCACAACCTCCGGATTGGAAGTCGGGTGTTCTAACCCCTAGGCCACAACCAATCCCTCACCAAGGTCAAGGTCACACATGAGGAAGTCCAAAAGTATTGATACATAGGTCACGGTCACCAAGGTCAAGGTAACACAAATGACACTGGGTGGATAACCATCAAAGTGACGAAGCTATTAGCGATGTTTGGTAATGATCCGACTAACGATTCAGGAGAAATTCAACATTTGGACGTACATCCAAAATTATTGACACGAAGTCAAGGTCACCAAGGTCACCAAGATAACACTCATGGTCACCATAATGACACTGGATGGATAGCTATCGATGTGAAGAAGCTATTTATGAATTATTGTGTTTACACGAAACAGACAGTAGCCACATAATTTTTATGCCGTATCACGGCAACGTACCATGCCAATTTCGATACAAAGTATACTTTGCAATGTTGGTGAAATAGGCTATAGAACTAACAAATGCATATATTTGATGATTAAAAGTATGCAGAATTATTATACTGAATTTATTACATTATGCAGTATAATAAATTTATCCTAAAATAATTTCTCCCTAGGTTGGTGCTAGGATTTTGAAATTGGAAGCCAAAATGAATAAATAATGCGCAAAAAAGACACACAAGATTATTTTACTTTTCTCCAATATTTCTAAACACATAGTACTTTTTTCTGAAACTGTTAGCAGTAGCCAAAATGTGCATTTCTCAAATATTAGTATTTTAGTAGCCGAATGGCTACTGTAGATACCAGGAGCGCCAACCTAGCATTGCATTACATTACATTACATAAATGTCATGATAGACAGAGCTCCAGTTAAGGTGCGTAATTTGGAGGTAAATTTCTTATTTCTCCATCAACAAGAGTTGTCTGTTGGCAGCCTTCACTCAAACTTGGCACAGTTGTATAAAAAACATGAATATTATATAACTTGACCTTGGGTTAAGGGGTGTGCGGTGGACCTTGACATTGAGGTCAGTGGTGAAAGGTGGGTCGTGGATTTGCTATAGCATGATATAGCATATTAAGATGAATGCATGTATGTTTGTTTGTTTGTTTATTGGTGTTTAACAGCCTATCAACAGCTAAGGTCATGTAAGGCCGGGCAAACGGGTTCGATCCCGTTTTAACCTGCTGCATTGGGGGGAAAATCCCCAAATCAGAATGGAATATTTACATCGTGAAAAAATATATTCAGCCCTGAGGTTAGAATAACCTGACCTGGTGGCAGGTCCATACCACACCAAAGTCACTTGGCCCCTTCCCCTAAATTAGGATTACGAATAATCATAATACTCACATAAGGGGTATAACTAGATTCAACTGTCACATACAAAATACCAAAGACGTATATGAGGGCCAAACCAGGTCTCCAGTCGGAAGTCCGGTAAGGATGAACCCTGATCGTTAAATTACCCATCACATTCTCCCACCTGCCACCCACTAAATGCATGTATGAAATATCAATGCGTTCCCTGAAAACAGAAGTAAAACAATATTTAACCCAACGTTAAGTTTATGAACGCACTAAGTTGGTGATTTTCTACAGCATGATAGCTATTCACATGAGGAATGCATGTATGAATGTGCTAAGTTTGTGACCTTGACCTTGGGGAACGGGTTGAGGGGGGGGGGGCTGGGTCATGGATTTGCTGTAGCACAATAGAGGATCATCAGATGAATGCATGTATGAAATATCAAGGCGTTCCTTGTAAAGAAACAGAAGTTATAAAAAGACATTTACGCCAACGTTAAGTTTATGATGTTGATCTTAGGGAAAGGGGTAGGTCATGGATTTATTGTAGCACAATTGAGGATCATCAGATGAATGCATGTATGAAATATCAAAGCGTCCCCGCGAAAGAAACAGAAGTTATCGTACACAACATTTACCCCAACGTAAAGTTTATGAACATGCTAAGTTTTTGACCTTGACCTTGGGGTAGTGGGTTGGGTAGTGGGTTGTGAATTTGCTACATCATGATAGAGGGTCATCGGAGGAATGCATGTATGAAATATAAAGGCGCTCCATCAAAGGAAACAGATGTTATCAGACATTTAGCACAAAGTTAAGTATATGAATGTGCTAAGTTTGTGACCTTGACCCTGGGGTAAGGGATGGGCGGTAGGTCATGGATTTGCTATAGCACGATAGAGTATCATCAGATGAATGCATGTATGAAATATCAAGGCATTCCATGAAAGGAAACAGATGTTATAAGACATTTACCCCAACGTTAAGTTTATGAATGTGCTATGTTTGTGACCGTGACTTAGGGGAAAGGGGTGGAGGTGGATCATGGATTTGCTATAGCACGATAGAGTATCATCAGATGAATGCATGTATGAAATATCAAGGCGTTCCCTGTAAAGAAACAGAAGTGATAAAAATACATATACTCCAACGTTCCGTTTATGAATGTGCTAAGTTTGTGACCGTGACCTAGGGGAAAGGGGTGGAGGTGGGTCATGGATTTGCTATAGCACGATAGAGTATCATCAGATGAATGCATGAATGAAATATGAAGGCGTTCCCTGTAAATAAACGGAAGTTACACAACATTTACCCCACTGTTAAGTTTATGAACATGCTAAGTTTGTGACCTTGACCTTGGGGTAAGGGATGGGTGCTGGGTCGTGGATTTGCTACAGCATGATAGAGGGTCATCTGATGAATGCATCTATGAAATATCAAGGCGTTCCATGAAAGGAAACAGATGTTATAAGACATTTACCCCCAACATTAAGTTTATTAATGTGCTAAGTTTGTGACCTTGACCTTGGGATAGGGGATGGGCGGTGGGTCATGGATTTGTTATAGCACGATAGAGTATCATCAGATGAATGCATGTATGAAATATCAAGGCGTTCCATGAAAGGAAACAGATGTTGTAAGACATTTACCCCAACGTTAAGTTTATGAATGTGCTAAGTTTGTGACCTTGACCTTGGGGTAAGGGTTGGGTGGTGGGTCATGGATTTGCTACAGCATGATAGAGGGTCATCTGAGGAATGCATGTATGAAACAACAAGGTGTTCCATGAAAGGAAACAGAAGTTATAAGACATTTACACAACGTTAAGTTTGTGGACGCCGACGTCGCCGGGGGTATGCCATAAGCTCTTGCTAAAAATGGCAAGTTGGGAGTGCTTTAGAATCGTCTCAATGAGACGATTCTAAAGGACTCCCAACTTGCCATTTTTGATGAAGAAATAACAAAATTTCACCCCAAGTTGGTCAAATTACGCACCTTAACTGGAGCTCTGGATAGAGTAGTATTTCCAAATTTGCGTACGAAGCGTACTTTTTTTACTTTCTACTTCATGGAGAGTGACCTAAGAATGTTGCTAATACACACTAGGTGAGTTTATGATAATATTTTTGTCTCCTATTGTGGAATTTTCTCTGAATAACAATATAGTGAAGTATGTATGTAAACACCCTGCAGATTATTGCTATATGCTGCAGGTTTCTCTGAATAACAATATAGTGAAGTATGTATGTAAACACCCTGCAGATTATTGCTATATGCTGCAGGTTTTTCTGAATAACAATATAGTGAAGTATGCATGTAAACGCCCTGCAGATTATTGCTATATGCTGCAGGTTTCTCTGAATAACAATATAGTGAAGTATGTATGTAAACGCCCTGCAGATTATTGCTATATGCTGCAGGTTTCTCTGAATAACAATATAGTGAAGTATGTATGTAAACGCCCTGCAGATTATTGCTATATGCTGCAGGTTTCTCTGAATAACAATATAGTGAAGTATGTATGTAAACGCCATGCAGATTATTGCTATATGCTGCAGGTTTCTCTGAATAACAATATAGTGAAGTATGTAGTAAACGCCCTGCAGATTATTGCTATATGCTGCAGGTTTCGTGTATGAAAATGGAAACGTTATTCCTCAAATTTGTACCGTTGACTGTGGTGTAGCGATATAGTGCAACCTATTACCTATAAGCGGAAAATGTTCAGCTAGAACAGCTCTGAATGGACAGAATCAGAGAAACGTACCACGCCAATTTCGGGGAAGTATTCATCCGTGTGTTCGCCCGTGAGGAGCCATTCCTCGCCGGCTAGTCGCGTCGTGCCATGGCGGTCCACCATTGTCTCCTGTGCCCGGAGTCGCAGACCCGTGTCTACCGTCAACGTGATTTTCTTTTCCACCTTCACAACCTGGGAAATCAGAAAGTTTGATTGGTCGAGGCTGAGCCGTGCTCAGTACCGGCCAATTAAACAGTCTGATTTTGAGCATATATTTTTTCACCAAGATATTTGTTTGCCTCATTTCGAGCACAATTCTTCGACAAGATATAATCTAATAAATAAACAGCCGTAGACGTGTGTCTATCGTTAACGTAATGTTCTTCTCAACCTTCACAACCTGCGAAATCAGGATGTTTGATTGGTCGAGGCTGTGCTGTGCTCAGTCTCGGCCAATCAAACTGCCTGATTTTGAGCACAATATTTTTTTCGCCAAGAGATTTGTAAATCTAATAAATAAACAGCCGTAGACTCGTGTCTACCGTCAACCTTCTCCACATTCACAACCTGGGAGATTATGTGGAGTTTGAGCAAACACAAAATCAGGAAGTTTGATCAGTCGAGGCTGAGCTGTACTGCACTTCAGCACAAATGTTAGATTATATGTTTAAATAACCATAGAATCATACATTGAAGCTGGTTTAGCTTACATTTTTTATCGTCAATTGTTTATTTTTATCGCCAATTGCGAAAGTGGCTTTTCCAAGTTTATACCCCGATAAATTCCACAAAAAGGCCATTCATTCCTATATTAATATTACCTCTTCGCAGACTCCGGGAATGTAAGCTCCAGGCTTCGTCACCATCCATTCTTCACCGGTCACTCGTTTTCTACAAGTACATATGACATGTATAACTATGGAATATAGTCGTCACAGGTAACTGACCGAGCATGGGTTAATGCCTGGACCAGTAGCCGATTTCATCAAAATTGCAAAGTATACTTATCTAGCTAAGTATACTTTGAGGGAGTAATCATTTATTTTTCCCAAAATGCATTATTTCATATAGAACTAACCACTGCATATATTTGATGATTAAAAGTATGCAGAATTATTATACTGAATTTATTACATCATCACAGCCAAAATGGCTGTGATAATGTAATAAATTCAGTATAATAAAAAGTAATAAATTTATCCTAAAATTTAAAATTTCTCAGTCAAAGTATACTTTGCTAGAAAAGTATACTTTGCAATGTTGGTGAAATAGGCTACTGAAAACAATTTATATAAAAAACATTCAGTATGTTTGACCATAGGCTGCGTGATAAAATATTTTCTTATTTTTCAGCAAGTACAGGTCATTCTCATTATCTCGAAGTCGAATGGACTGATGAAAATATATCGACATATCCGAACTTCGAGATAACAATTCGCCAAATTGATCGGAAAAAAAATCCGAACAAAATCACTACAGAAATGCCTCTTTACTTTATTTCCGGGTTTTCATAAATCGCGGCTTGAGTTTATTCTAAGCTGGTTTCGTAATTAACAGACAATTTACTTATTGCTACACCGTTTAATTCATTTTTCTGTTAAAAGAGATTTGATATCACATTAAGTCTAATTGATTAATTATGGTTTTAAGTGAACTGCTTGAACTGGTCATGCAACTTTAAACGCATTTTAGCGGCGGCGGTGTCTTTGATTTCTATAGACGTGTGCAAACTTACCAGAGATAATCGAGCTGATTCAGACTTGGCGGTGCCGGGCGCTTACTTTTTGCATCGACATATCAGAATACAAATGTGAAGGAAACATACTATCGGGACCCGATTTCCACTTCGACTAAACCGATATATCGACATATCCGATATCGAGTTATCACGAGTAAAATATATGATCTATATAGGGAATTCTGCCGGGACCTGGGACGTATATCGAGATAAGCAGGTATATCGAGATAAACGATATCGAGATAACGAGATTCAGCTGTAGTTTAGAGAAATCTAACAGTGAATTACACCACTCGTCAGCAGTAGTTTACACCACTCTCGTGCTTACCATATATGGAGACATGACGTCAGTAACATAGCAATGACGTGTTTCCTTCGACCAATCAGATTATGTGCTCGGACACACCCTCTGAATCTCGAGACAGTCGCTTTCACTACGGCCCACCTCCAGAAATTAATTTGCAAATATCTTTACCATATTTTACTCTCGATTCGCTCTGTTTTTATGAAGAATCATGTGCGAAATGTAAGAAAATATTTATTTATGCAGGTGAGCTGATTATGTTTAAATAATACCTTTGCCATTGGGTCCTACCGCTAAATAAACTTGGTTCGCTATGCTCACTCGTTTATTTAGCGTAAGGATGGAAATATATAGCCAGTTTTTCGGCCAACGGATCGGAGTGGGCAAGATTCCGGAATAAACAGGGTTCGGAATAGACAAATTACACTGTAAATATATATTCAGCCATGAAATTAGAATAACCTGACCTGGTGCCAGGTCCATACCACACCAAAGTCACTTGGCCCTTCCTATAAAAGTAATAGGTTTAGGAATAATCATATTACTCATACAAGGGGCACAACCAGATTTAACCATCACATACAAGAATGCCAAAGACGTACCCGAGGACTAAACCAGGTCTAAATTACCCATCGCATGCTCCCACCTGCCACCCACCCACATATAATACACCTACTTGTCAAACTTGTCCTTGAAAGCCTGCAGTGCACGCAGCCTCAGCGCGGTGCCCACCCCTATAACCACCGGCTCCACCTGACTCACTATTTCCTGAAACAAGTGATTCATTGAAATTGAGATCATGCAATTACACGTGTAATACACAACCGCCTGCATTAAATATGCCCAGATGTCAACATTTCTGAAAATCTATTGGCACTCTCAACTCGCAGTCAAGCAGTTTGATTGGCTGAGTCTGAGCTGTAGCACAGCTCAGGCTCAGCCTATCAAGCTGCTTGATTTCAAGTACATTGGTCAAGTATTTTTGAAATGAAAAGAAATAAATATATTTGCAAGATTAGCACAGGCGGTGGTGTACACATGTACAGGCGGTGGTGTACACATGTACAGGCGGTGGTGTACACATGTACAGGCGGTGGTGTACACATGTACAGGCGGTGGTGTACACATGTATGAGTGTCTCATCAACTAAGGTCAAGGTCACCAAGGTCAATGTCATAATGTGAGGAAGCTATTGATGAAGTTTGGTAATGATCGAAGTAATGTATCATGAGATATTCATCATTTGGACATAAAATTGTTTACTCAATGGCCAATATCACCCAAGTTCAAATTCACCCGAATGACACTAGGTGGATAGCCATCAACGGAAGCTATTGATGAAGTTTGGTAATGATCCAACTAACGGACCAGGGGCCCGTTTCACTAAACTTCTTACGACTAAAATGTTCGTAAGTTCAAATTTAAGATCGTCTGTAAATGTCAATTTATGGATTTACATTTATTGAGCATAGGCTGCATATGCAGCCTATTCTCAATAAATGTAAATCCAATAATTATTTACAAGAAAACATTGTTAATGTGAAATTTACAGACTATCATAATTTTGATCTTACTAACATTTTAGTCGTACGAAGTTTAGTGAAACGGGCCCCAGGAGATATTTAGCATTTGGACGTACAGTCTACATGCGTTACCTCAAACTATCTCGAGTCAAGCTACTAATAACTCAAATTTGTGGTCCCATGTACATGTTTTCCTATACTCAAATTTTCATTAACTCAAAAGTATTTTCTTCAGTCCCCTGGACTTCAAGTAAACGAGTGTAGGCTGTACGTCCAAAGTTATTAACATGAAGGTCAGGGTCACCGAGATGAATGGCCAAGGTCACACAAATGATGCTGGGATGGATAGCTATCTATCTATGTGAGACAAACATCTAAGGTATGCCATGTCGACTTACAATTTTGTATACTGTTGAAACTTGTTTACAAGCAATACAGAAACTATACACAGACATCTGGGGGCCGTTACACTAACCTTTGTACGACTAAAATGTTTGTAAGTTCAAAATTATGATAGTCTGTAAATTACAAATTAACACTGTTTTCTTGTGAACAATTATTGGATTTACATTTATTGAGCATAGCAGCCTATGATCAATAAATGTAAATCCATCAATTGGAATTTCCAGACGATCCTAAATTTGCACGAACATTTTAGGTGTATGACGTGAAACGGGTCCCAGTACATTAGGCGACGCCGATGCGAGTCTTGTAAGACATTTAGCACATTTAACCAACATTATTTGTGGCTGTGACTGGAGAGATGGGGCTTATGGGATTTATGACCAGTGTAGCTCCTGACCAAATTGCATACTCCTGTAGCAGTGCAGATCCGAATCTGCCTTAGAAACAAAATTACTACCCCGCTTCATACCTCTCGCGAAAACATATTGTGGCAAATTATTGTAGCTAGATCTGCCTGTGCATTCATACAGTCTCATCAGAATCATCACTGTTCTCCATTCCATCCACAGCAATGCTAGTAACTAAGACTTCAATGCATTGACAATATATAAAGCAATAGCAGCAAATGAAGGAATTTGCACTGGAAGTTTTCAGAATTTTGAAAACGGATGGACCGAATGTGCACTAAACCCACTTGTACAGGATAAATGTAGGTAACCCTTTCGACACTACATACCTCTATAGCGGCATTTGCAAACAGTGTAGATCCAGATGAGACGGCTCGTAACGAGCCGTCTCATCAGGATCTACACTTTTTACAAGTAATGTTCATATGTTTTTAGAGACAAACAAGAAAATGTGGCCTGTTGGCACACAAATGCCCCTGGTGGCAGATTGGAGAAACTGTGGCAAAGGTAATTAACCAAAAGTGCTAATTATTCATAAGCACAGTTGTAAGGTCAAATGGTGAATGTCACATCAAAGGCAGCATGTTTGTGTGACATTTATGCACAAGTATGATGTATTGAAGTATTAAAGTAATCCTGAAAGGGATATAGAAGATATGACAGAATTGAGAAATTCCAGCAAACTTCTTTATGTGTGAAAAGTTAAAAGTTGTGAAGGTCAAAAGGTCAAGGTCATATTACGGGCAACATGGATGTGTGGCATTTGTCCACAGGTTTGACGTATTGAAATATTAAAGTATTCCATCAAGACATATAGAAGTTATGACAGAATTAAGAAACTCTGGCGAACTTATTGATGTGTGAAAAAGTTCAAAGTTGTCAAGGTCAAAAGGTCAAGGTCATATAAAGGGCAGCATGGATGTGTCATTTGTCCACAAATCTGACTTTTTAAACTATGAAAGTAATCCTTCAAGGAATATAGAAGTTATGACAGAATTGAGAAACTCAGGCAAAATTAATGTGAAAAAGTTCCAAGGTTTGATGGTCAAACGGTCAAGGTCATATTAAGGGCAGCATGGATGTGCGGCATTTATACACAAGTATGCTGTGTTGAAATATTGAAGTAATCCTTCAAGGAATATAGAAGTTATGACATAATTGAGAAACTCCGGCGAACTTCGTAATGTGCCAGACACATAGACCCACATAGACGCGCCGTCTCATCAGGATCTGTACTTTTGGCATAAATGCGAATGTTGTCAGAAAAAGAAATGTATTAACCCTTTTAACACCACAGGCCTGTATAGTGGTAATGGCAAAAAAAGTGTAGATCCAGATGAGCCGGCTCGTGACGAGCCGTCTCATCAGGATCTACACTTTTTGCAAGAAATTTTCATATTTCTGAAAACAAAAACACCCCCTTTTCATAAATGGACTCGTCTGAAAATCATTTTGTAAATGTTGGATTGGTTGCAAAATTAACATATCAAAATCCATTTAAGTTATTTACGGGTGAAAGGGTTAAACTAAAACACTTACAGCACTCTCGGTAGGAAAGTACATGAACGGTCCCTCTAGCTGCCAAATGTCGCCCGCCTCTCTGTCCACTCCTGTATCATCGTGATGGTCCAAGACAGCGCGTAGTCGCAGTGCCGAGTTGGCGGCAATCACAGGCTGCGGTTTGATAGCGCCAGAGTAAGATGTCTGACCGTACGCATATTTATCTGCACCGATTAGAGTCTCTCCAGGGAATAGACAGAACGGCTCCTGAATAACAAATTGATGGGAAATATCAAATATTTAATCAACTGATTTATTGGGATTTTGCATCCATTCAACAGAAAGGTGAGTGGTCATATGTGGCAGTGACTTGGGGCTTATGGGTTTTGCGACCAGTGTACATCCAGTCTGATCAGGATATACACTGTTCGCCATTCCATCAATAAAACACTTGTAATGCTTCAAACAAGTAACATAGACCGTTGTCAGGCTATAGGAGAGTGCTATTTGAAGCTAGACTGGTCATAAATCCCACAAACCCCGTTTCTCCAGTCACAGTCACATCTGAGACATGCCATAGGCTTTTGTACCTAAGAACATGAAATTCATTTACAGAAATGGTGATATTTTCTGTTAATGACGTCGAAAGATGACGAAATTTCATCAACGTCATTTACGAAAAATATCATAAATTTTGTAAATATTGTTCATGAGATATCACACATGTTCTTAGGTGTGTTTCATATTGAGATCACCTGCATGGGGGAGTATTGTGCATTCAGCCAGAAATCACAATAAAAACGTTCAGCACTGAAAAACAGCATACTGATCTAATGCCAGGCACCCTGATAATCTGGGTCACTCGGACTGTGTGAACTCCAGTAATTTTCAGTGTTATCATGATTATGTTGTCAATCCTTAAGGATGGAGAGGATTTATATAAGCTTGCTTTCAATCCAATCCGATTTGTATAATTCTGTAAATATTTGCTACTAAACTCTCGAAAATGACATGGAAGTACCAGCTGGACTAGTCATACCGGACCCTGTCCTCAACAGATCACCGACTGATCCACCCAAATATCGTGAAATTGACCCATAAATTGGCCCATAAGGAAAGTCAAAATCAATGGATTACCAAATTCTCCTTGTTAAAATAAATGATATGAACAGTTTGTCCCCTTCCCCAAAATACATAAACCCGTAACTTAAAGCATAAGTAATATTTTCTTTTTGCATTTTTTTGCAAATATTTCGGGTTCGCCAAAATTTTCCAATGTCCCCAAGAAAAATAATCAGGGGGACATTATGTCTCCCGGAAAATGTTACCTCGGCCCAAAACTGATCATAGAGAATACAAAGCTACTGTCTGTTTCACGAAACTTGCCCAAATTTTACGGCCATATAAACAATGCAATAACAACACTTTTTTTTAAATTTTATCAAAATTTAAGAATATGCCTTCTTTTTATTTCGTGAAATTTGGTCAAATATTGATTTTATTACGAAAAATTGATGTCTATGGGAGAGTAAAAAACATATAATAATTTGGAAACTTACTCTGAAACCTGGCTAGATAGCTTGGAAATGATCTAACTAAGAAAAAAAAGAGTTAAATTTTGATAATAGGTCCACTATTTCTGAAATTAAAAAAATCCCCATGTTAAATCACAGAGTGAAGATGTCTATGGGGATTTAACATGGGGAAATTCTTTTCGTATAAAATCAATATTGGACCAAAACACAAAATAAATAAAGACTAATTCTTAAATTTTGAAAAGGTGAATTTTTTGTTATTGTTGAAAAAGTACTTACATTTAAATATTTTTTTTAGATTCAATGTGTTTAACAGCCAAATGTTTGTCGGCAGAAAATGTGGACTGCTATTTCAGCAAGATAACAATACTCTTCAAATGAACATGTGCACTTTCTGCCAAAATATTTATGTTAGCGTTAATAAAATTGTGGAATTTGTTACGATACGAGGCCATGTCTGACCAAGCCTTGCTATTCATATATAGTAATACCGAAGAAAGCCGAAACACACTGAATACCAACATCAATCAAAGTTTTGTAATGTCACAAAATGCTGCAATTGTATATATAGTACAATGTATACTACATCAGGGCTCCAGATAAGGAATTTGTAATTGAGTATTGTTACTCCATCATTTCTGAAGCAATTGGGTATTTCAATATTTTAATTGGGTAAAATAAAATCACACTACTGTTTACACATCAACAGACAGCAATTATTGAATGGTTTGCTTCGAAATGAAAACATGTCTTGGCATTTCATTAGAATTATCTCCTTGAAGACAATTCTAATGAAATACCAAGATGTGTTTTCATGGAAAATAAGAAAAAATATGCTATATTTGTGGTCTGTTTATTGTTTTCTGCAGCATGATAACGGTACCACAAATTTTTAATTGCTTTTTGATACGAGCTACTTCTGATTTCCATTTAATGGCTGTGATAATGTAATAAATTCAGTATAATAATTCTGCATACTTTTAATCATGAAATATATGCATTTGTTAGTTCTATATGAAATAATGCATTTCAGGAAAAATAAATGATTACTCCCTCAAAGTATACTTTGCTAGTAAAGTATACTTTGCAATGTTGATGAAATAGGCCCCTGGAGCTCTGCAATTTTAATTGGGTATTTAAGAAATACGCGGCTTATCTGGAGCTCTGCTACATGATAAACTGTAATGTACTTACAGAGTGAAATTTTATCGCATACTGCCCAAGTTTCAATTCACACGACTTTCTGTGAACATACTTTCTGAAATTAAAAGAATTGATGAAAAGTTCATGATACATGCATAAACAAAAAAATGTGGCCTGTCGGTGGAAGATTGAAGAAACTGTGGCAAAGTTAAAAATAAATTTTAATGTGAGAAAAAGTTAAAAGTTGTGAAGGTCAAAAGGTCATGGTCATATTAAGGACAGCATGGATGTGTGGTATTTGTGCACTAGAATGATGTATTGAAATATTACAGTAATCCTTCAAGGGATATAGAAAATATGACAGAATTGAGAAACTCTGGCGAACTTCTTAATGTGTGAAAAAGTTCCAAGTTGTGAAGGTCAAAAGTCAAGGACATATTAAGGACAGCATGGATGTGTGGTATTTGTGCACTAGAATGATGTATTGAAATATTATAGTAATCCTTCAAGGGATATAGAAAATATGACAGAATTGAGAAACTCCGGCGAACTTCTTAATGTGTGAAAAAGTTCCAAGTTGTGAAGGTCAAAAGTCAAGGACATATTAAGGGCAGCATGGATGTGTGGCATTGACATTTGTCCACAGGGATGCTGTGTTGAAATATTGAAGTAATCCTTCAAGGGATATTTTTTCACAAGTATGATGTATTGAAATAATGAGGTAATCTATCAAGGGATACAAGTTATGACAGAATAGCTGGCTAATTAATGTGTGCATGATTGCATATGATCGATACAGTGTCTAATTTACCGTATGCCAGACAGAGTAAGCCCTGACCAGACTGTCTATGCATGTGTGCTGATCTGGGACTACACTGTCCACAGCCGTAAGACCCCTTCAACACAACAGCCGTGAACCAACGCACATCATGCACCTTTATACTAATGACGTCATACCACTGCATGTGTACAGGGCGCATGGTTGATTGCCGACTACAAACGAAGGGACCAACTGATTGTCGCTATGTTTGTCATCTGCAATCTCCGAATTGGCCCAATATATTACATTCATGTATGTAGTAGATACAAATATTTCACGGAGCAGAAATGAACAGTATATAGAAATACTAAATGTATTATTGTACCCATAGTAATGCTTACATGTACACATAGCTCAAGTTAAGGTGCGTGATTTGATCAACTTTGGGGGGAATTTTGTTATTTCTTCACCAAAAATGGCAAATTGGGAGTGCTTTAGAATCGTCTCATTGTGACGATTCTAAAGAACTCTCAACTTGCCATTTTTGGTGAAGAACTAAGAAAAAGACGTCAAATATTTGGTCAAATTACGCATTTTAACTAGAACTCTGCATACACATGTTAATTAATATTTCCATCCACACAGACCATAAAACCAACATGTGCAAACACTGTAGACCCAGATGAGACAGCTCGCAGCGAACCGCCTCATGAGGATCTACAGTGTTTGTTGTCATTATTATTGGATTAATGTGATATGCCAATCGATAGTATAGTATAATCACACTTTCCAAAGTTTTTTTATTCAACAAATGTTCTGTGCTACTCGATTAATTCAATACGTGTAAGATAAACACAACTGATGCATCCATATAGGGCATGGCCTCATATGCAGGTTTCTCCTGCCCATTGGGACTTATCAATTTTATTTGCATTTTAGTATTACTTTAAGGCTTTATATCGTTGTTTTCCATCACTGTGTACTATCCGCTTATTTAACACTTTCCCTGTTTTGCGATATTTCGACTCATCCAAATCCAAAACATCTGAATAAAAGAATCAAATGCTGGGTCAAATGATGGTTAAATTATCTGATAGAGTAGAAAACATTGTGGGAAAAGGAGAAATTGCTTGTTACAAGCAATTTCACCTTTTCCCACAATGTTTTCAAAAGACATCTTCTGCAGAGGCGTGAAAAGTCGTCTCTATCAGGGAAAGGGTTAAAATGACACATATGAATGCCATTATTTGTAATACATGTCACCTGACTATTGTAGCAGACACCCTGTCACCATTTTGATTGCTTATGCCATGAACATCAATATGTACTCATATACCGCATGTTACGGTCTGAGGTTTGCAAAATAAAGATATGTTCTGTTCTTCTGTTTTGTGAAAAAGTTAAAAGTTGTGAAGGTCATATCAAGGGCAGCATGGATGTGTGGCATTTGTCCACAAGTATGCTGTGTTGAAATATTTAAGTAATCCTTTGAGGGATATAGAAGTTATGACAGAATTGAGAAACTCCGGCAAACTTCTTAATGTGTGAAAAAGTTCAAAGTTGTGAAGGTCAAAAGGTCAAGGTCATATTAAGGGCAGCATGGATGTGTGGTATTTGTCCACATGGATGCTGTGTTAAAAGATTGAAGTAATCCTTCAAGGGATATAGAAGTTATGACAGAAATGAGAAATTCTGGCAAACTTCTTAATGTGTGAAAAACAAACTTCTTAATGTGCCGGACACACGGGCGGATAGACACATGGACAACATGGACACACAGTGCAAACACTATATGCCTCCAGCTCTACCAAGACCAGGGGGGGGGGGGGGGGGGGGAGGTGGGGGCATAAAGATAACAAAATAATAAATCACCGTGGGTTGCAAAAAATTATGATGATGAGAATTCTAATTCCAATGGAATAAAAAGAATAGTTAAATACTACACTGTATACCAATATGGACTATTTAGCTGGTGTACAGTTAACCCTTACACCGCTATCTTAATTTTTTGTCGTCTGCTGTTTATTTTCTATTTTCCATTTTTATCGTCAAAAACATGCTTTGACAGCACTTTAGAATAATTTACAACATGCTTTGACAGCACTTCAGAATCATTTCCATTGGAAATGATTCTGAAGTGCTGTCAAAACATGTTTTTATTGAAAAATAAGGCAAGATATAAAAGCAACAGCAGACGACAATTGTTGTGTGTAGCGGTCGAAGGGTTAATATTGATATTTCACATCATATACACCAGTTAAATAGTCCATATTTGTTTTATTACATAACCAACATTATTCTAAATTGAGAATTATGACCTACATGTACATCAGCCAAGAACTGAAAACTGATCAATATGCTCTGGTATGGACCGTTTATTTTTTACGATTAAATAGCAAATGAGCCAATCAGCGAGCTTATATTTATAGGTTATATAATAATAGCCAATGAAGTTTATGCAACACAAGAAAATTGGTAAAACCCAGATGTTCCCCGATGCAAAAATAACTTTTAACCCTTACACCGCTGTCTTAATTTTTTGTCGTCTGCTGTTTATTTTCTATTTTCTATTTTTATCATTAAAAACATGCTTTAGAATATAGACTTCAGTCAAAAACTGAAAACTGCTCATTATGCTCTGGTATGGACCGGTTATTTTTTACGAAAATAGCAAATGAGCCAATCAGCGAGCTTATATTCATAGGTTACTAGTATATAATAATAGCCAATGAAGTCTATGCAAATCTAGAAAGTTGGTAAAACCCACAGATGCTCCCCGATGCAAACATAACCTTTAACATTGAGACAAGTGCAGTCAATCAGAAAAAGGTCAATAACTCTGAAACCGGTCATGTGACATATGTGGTTTAAGAACTGGAGATATCGTCAATATAAGCATGTTGCCAAAGTTTGGTGGAAATCGGACTTTTCGAGTTATCGCAGTCATATGGATAGTGTGGACGGTGAAAAGACAATACCGTATGTTAAAGGTACATGTCCACTCAGTAGGCACAAAATGTTCTTTATATCGGAGACATCAACTGAGACATTTTCTAGCAAAATAAACATACATTCACCATTACCCCATGTATTGATTGGCATAATTATACATTTTATATGAGATGTAAAATTTCCACACTGATATCAGGGGCGATAACCGTGTTTCCTTAAAATGTTAATGGACATTACTATTTATTCTCTGTATTTATTTTTTGATGTACAATGATCATACTTCATAATCTGTCTATAATATTATTTTTGAATGTGACACATTTAATTAGTATAAATAACTAAAAAATATCATGCCTCATTTGCATATGAAAATAGCCTGATACCACCGCGCGTCACTATCAGTAAAATAAATATTACTAAATGATTATATCTGTATAGTAAGCACTTGTAATTTTTAGAACTGGTGGAATAGTGACACAATTATATACTTATTTAATTCCTATAAAGAACAGTTTGTGCCTACTGAGTGGGCACCTACCTTTAACTATGTGCTCCTCCAGAAATTCTATGGGGAGCACAAAAATGTCAAAAATTGAGATGTATTAATTTAAAGTGTATCTTGTAAATGGTGTACAATCAGATAAGTTTTGTATCTAAAGAGTATTATACCTCAGACTTCAAATTCAATGCGACTTACTTTTACAAATGTATAATTGATTGTCTTCCTTGTATATATTATTAAATTGGGAACAAATGATAAACAATAAAACAAATGTAAAAATTCATACATCTGAGCTGCCAAAAGCAAAGTTTGCAGCTCAACTAAGTAAATTTTCAACTTTATTACAGTATTTTCACTGCTCAATTTGAAAATCAATGCATATCTTTACATTGCTTTGAGTATATTGTACTCCCTCTTTCGATAATCAATGAGTTTTCTGCTAAAATAAGTCGTAAAATACGCCAATACGCACCTTATCTGGAGCTCTGGGTTAAATGTGCCTCATATATGAACTCTTTGCATGTGAGCGGCGAAAATATCCGCCAAACGAATTAGGAGTATATGTTTTATTTCTCTCTGTAAATATGTCTTGAAATTTCATTAGAATTGTGTCCTCTGGACACAATTCTAATGAAATTCCAAGACATATTCCGGCATGACATTTATAAGGAGAACTAAAAGAAAATATAATGAATTGTCATCTGCAATTTTTGAACTATTTATAGCCCACAAATTTCCCAGCATGCAATGAGTTAAATTGAACTCAATGTAAAACAAGACCTAGCAATCATTCCTCTCCACTTCTTTTGTATAGGATATCAAATTTCAAGTTGCTATATAATTTCAAGTTGCTATATAATTTCAAGTATATAATTTCAAGTTGCTATATAATTTTATAATTTCAAGTTGCTATATAATTTCAAGTTACTTTAACTCTTTATACAGGTGAGAACGGAATTTTGAAAGGGAATTTTTCAGCTATTTTGGGAATTCCCAAAATAGCTGAAAAATTCCCTTCTAAAATGCGTTGGCTTTCTCCTTGAATACTTACGACATAGGATCCTTAACAATGCAGTAGTGGGCAGGTGGAATTACAATCATCGGCAGCGGGCCGGCAATCAATTGTTCGTTAGACTCCAGCACCACTGTCTGAGGACCTTTCTCCACCCGCGAAATGTTGGTATTCTGAAATAAAGACGTTTATAGCTCACCCTACTTTCTAAGCCAATCACTGGCCTACGGAGTCCCGCAGGGGACGTAGAATTATTTTTATTATTAATTCGTTCCCACGAAATAACAATTTGTTCCCTCAATTTAACAATTCGTTCCCACAAATTAATATATCATGGGAACGAAATGTTAATTTGAGGGAACAAATTGTTAAATTGAGGGAACGAATTGTCATTTCGTGGGAACGAATAAAAAATCCATGTCCGATGCGGGGCTCCGTACTGGGTCGAGCTCTACTTATTTCACATATTACCAGATTTAACCTCAATACGTTACATATTTATTAACCAGATTTAATGATTAACTGTTTGACAGCTAGGAAAAGGAAAATCAATACTCGGATGGGAGATACATGTACATGTACATACCAGTAGATGGGAGATACATGTACATGTACATACCAGTAGATGGGAGATACATGTACATGTACATACCGGTAGATGGGAGATACATGTACATGTACTACCCTGTAGATGGGAGAAGATACATGTACTACCGGTAGATGGGAGTATTCATGTACATGTACATACCAGTAGATGGGAGATACATGACATTGTACCATACCTGTAGATGGGATATACATGTAATGTACATACCGGTAGCTGGAGATACATGTAATGTTTTTTTTTTTTCTAATTTTTTTTTACATACCGTAGATGGGAGATACATGTACATGTACCATACCAGTAGTATGGGAGGATATGTACAGGTTCATACCAGTAGATGGGAGATACATGTACATGTCATACCGGTAGATAGATGGGAGATCATGTAATGTACATACCAGTAGATGGAGAGATACATTGTACATGTACATACCGGTAGATGGGAGGTTTACATGTACATGTACATACCGGTAGATGGGAGAGATACATGTACATGTACATACCGGTAGATGGGAGATTACATGTCAATGTACATACGGTAGATGGGGATACATGTAATTGTACATACCGGTAGATGGGGGAGATACATGTACATGTACATACCAGTAGATGGGAGATACTTGTACATGAACATAACGGTAGATGGGAGATACTGTACATGTACATACCCGTTGATGGAGATACATGTACTTGTAATTACGTAGATGGGAAGGATACATGTACTGTGTACATACCTGTAGATGTGGAGAACATGTACATGTACATACCGGTAGATGGGAGATACTTGTACTGTACATACAGTAGTATGGGAGATACATGTACCTGTACATACCAGTAGATGGGATGATTCATGTACATGTAAATACCGGTTGATGGGAGGATACAAGTACATGTACCATACCGGTAGATGGGCCGCTAAGATGAACATGTACATACCGGTAGATGGGAGATAAATGTACCTGTACTTACCGGTAGTTGGAGATACATGTACATGTACATACCGGTAGATGGGAGATTACATGTACATGTACATACCAGTAGATGGGATTGATACATGTAAAATGTTCCATTCCAGTTAGATGGGAGATACATGTACATGTACATACCAGTAGATGGGAGGATACTTGTTCATGTACATACCAGTAGAATGGGAGTAATGTACATGTACATACCGGTAGATGGGAGTTACATGTAATGTACATACCGGTAGATGGGAGATACATGTACATGTACATACCAGTAGATGGGAGATACATGTACATGTATTACCAGTAGAAGGAGAGATACATGTACATGTACATTTACCGGTAGATGGGGAGATACATGTACATGTTACATAACGGTAGCTGGGAGGGATACATGTACGGTACATACCAGTAGAGGGATGATACATGTACATGTACATACCGGTTAGATGGGAGATACATGTCCATGTATATACCGGTAGATGGGAGATACATGTACTGTACATACCAGTAGATGGGAGATAATGTACATGTACATACCAGTAGATGGGAGATACATGTCCAAGTACATCCAGTAGTGGGAGATACTATGTAGATGTACATACCTGTAGATGGGAGATACATGCTACGATGTACATACCAGTAGATGGGAGATACATGTACATGTACAATACAGTAGATGGGAGATACTTGTACATGTAATACCAGTAGATGGAGATACATGTAACATGTACATACCGTAGATGGGAGATACATGTCCATGTACATACCAGTAGATTGGGAGATCTTGTACATGTACATACCCAGTAGGATGGGAGATACATGTACATGTACATACCGGTAGATGGGAGATACATGTACATGTACATACCAGTAGATGGGAGATACAGTTACATGTACATACCAGTAGATGGGAGATACATGTACATGTAATCCGGTAGAAGGGAGATTAAATGTACAATGTACATACCAGTAGATGGGAGATACATGTACATGACATACCGGTAGATGGGAGAATGTACATGTCATACGGTAGATGGGAGATACATGTACAGGTAATCCAGTAGATGGGCGTTACCAATGTCATGTACATACCAGTAGATGGGAGGATACATTTGTACATGTACATACCGGTTAGATGGAGAGACATGTACAATGTACATACAGTCGCTGGGAGATACATGTACATGTAATTCCAGTAGATGGGAGATACATGTACATGTTACATACGGTATGGATGGGAGATCATGTACATGTACATACCAAGTAGATGGGAGATACATGTACATGTAATACCAGTAGATGGGGGAATAATTTACATGTACATACCAGTAGTGGGAGATACATGTACATGTACATACCAGTAGATGGAGATACATGTACATGTACATACCAGTAGATTGGGAGATACATGTACATACCGGTAGATGGGAGATACATGTTACATGTACATACCTGTTTTGATGGGAGATTACATGTACATTGTACATACCAGTAGATGGGAGATACATGTACATACCGGTAGATGGGAGGATATCATTGTTACATGTACATACCGGTAGATGGGAGATACATGTACTTGTTATATACCAGTAGATGGGAGTACATGTACATGTACATACCGGTAGATGGGAGATACATTTGGGGTATAACCATGTACATACGGTAGATGGGAGATAATGAACATGTACATACGGAGTAGATGGGAGATACATGTACATGTACATACCAGTAGTGGGAAGATACATGTACATGTTACATACCAGTAGATTGGGAGATACATGTACAAGTACATACAGTAGATGGGATACATGTACATGTACATTACCAGTAGCTGGGAAGATATGTACATGTACATACGGTAGATGGGAGATACATGTCATGTACTCTCCCAGTAGATGGGAGATACTGTACTTGTATACCAGTAGATGGGAGATACCATGTACATGTACATACCAGGGTAGATGGGGAAGTTACATGTACATGTACCATACCAGGTAGATGGGTGGGATACATGTACATGTTACCCATTTACCGGTTTTTTAGAATGGGTGATAAGTTGTCAATGTTACCATACGGTAGGATGGGAGATACATTTTTGTACAATGTAAACATACCAGGTAGATGGAGGGATACAATGTACATGTACATTACCAGTAGATGGGAGATTACATGTACATGTACCATACCAGTAGATGGGAGATTACAGGTTCATGTACATACCAGTCGATGGGAGATAATGTAATGTACTTAACAGTAGATGGGTGTACTTGTACAATGTACATACCAGTTGAGGGGAGATACATGTACATGTACAATACAAGTAGATGGGGGGAGATACATGTACATGTACATTACTAAGTAGATGGAGGGTACAATGTACTTTACTACCAGTAGATGGGAGATACATTGTACATGTACCATACCTGGTAGATGGGAGGATAACATGTACATGTACATACCAAGTTAGATGGGAGATTACATTGTACATGTACATACCGGTAGATGGGAGCATACATTTGTTTACAAATGTACATATCCAGTAGATGGGAGTTACATGTACTTGTACATAACGGTAGATGGGAGGACATACAGGTACATGTACATACCGGTAGATGGGAGATACATGTACATGTAACATTTACAGTAGATGGGAGATACATGTATGTACATACAGTAAGAAGGGAGAATACATGTACTATGTACATACCAGTAGATTGGGAGATTACAATGGTAACATGTACATACCAGGTAGATGGGGAGATCATGTACATTGTACATACGGTTAGATGGGAGGTTACATGTACCATGGTACATACGGTTGATGGGAGGGGATACATGTACATGTACATACCAGTAGATGGGCAGATACATGTTACATGTACATACCAGTAGATGGGAGATCATGGGTACATGTTACATACCAAGTAGATGGGAGTATACAAGTACAATGTTACATAACCAGTAGATGGGAGATACATGTACATGTACAACCAGTAGATGAGAGATACATGTAATCCAGTAGGAATGGGAGATAATGGTATCTATGTATTACAGTAGAATGGGAGATACATTGACATGGTACATACCAGGTAGTTGGGAGATTTACAAATGTACATTGTAATACAGGTTGATGGGAGATAACATGGTACACTGTACATTACGGTCTAGATGGAGATACATGTACTTGTACATTACCGTAGATGGAGGATTCATGGGCTACTGTACATACAGTAGTGGGAGTACATGGTACATGTACATACCGGTAGATGGGAGATACATGTACATGTAACATTCCATTAGGATGGGAGATACATGGGTACAATGTACATACCAGTAGATGAGAGATACATGTAACATACCAGGTAGATGGGAGATACATGTACATGTACCAATACCAGTAGATGGGTGATACATGTACATGTACATACCAGTAGAGGGAGGGATACATGGTACATTGTACATACCATTAGATGGGAGATACATGGTACTGTACTTCCAGTAGTATGGGAGTAATGTACATGTACATTACCAGTGATGGGAGATACATGTACATGTAATACCAGTAGATGATGGGGAAGGATACATGTACATGTACATACCAGTCGGATTGGAGATACCATGTAATGTACATACCAGTTAGGAATGGGCGATACATGTACATGTACATACCAGTAGATGGGGGGATACCATGTACATGTACATACCAGGGTAGATTGGGAGAAACATGTACATGTACATACCAGTAGATGGGAGCAACATGTACATTGTACATACAGTTAGATGGGGAGATACATGTACAATGTACATACCGGTAGATGGTTGAGAATTACAATGTACAATGTACATCCGGTAGATGGGAGGATACATGTACATGGTACATACAGGGTAGGGATGGGAGGCTAATGTACATGTACATACCAGGTAGATGGGAGGGATACATGTACATGTACATTACCGGTAGAAGGGAGATCTATGTAATTGTACATACCAGGTAGATGGAGAAGGGATAACTGTACATGTACGAACCGGTAGATTTTGGGAGATTACTGTTTTTTTTTTTTTTTTTTTTTTTTTTTTTTTTTTTTTTTTTTTTTTTTACATTGTTACATAACCGGTAGATGGGAGTTCCATGTACATGTACATACCAGTAGGTGATGGGATATAACATGTACATGTACATACCAAGTAGATGGAGGGATACTGTAACATGTACATACAGTAGATGGGAAAGATACATGTACCATGTCCATACCGTCGATGGGAGATACATGTACATGTTACATACCAGTAGTAGGGTGGGAGATACATGTACATGTACATACCGGTAGATGGGAGATACTTGTACATGTACATACCGGTTAGATGGGGAGATACATGTACATTGTACATACCAGTAGATGGGAGATACATGTAACATGTACATACCGAGTAGATGGGATATACATGTACATGTACATACCAGTAGATGGGAGATACATGACTACCAGTGATGGGACATACAGTAACATACCGGAGATGGGAGATACATGTACATGTACATACCAGTAGATGGGAGATCATGTACATGTACATACAGTACATGGGAGATACATAGTACATGTACATACCAGTAGATGGGAGATACATGTACATGTACATACCAGTAGATGGGAGATACAGATGTACATGTACATACCGGTAGATGGGAGATACATGTACATGTACATACCGTAGATGGGAGATACATGTACATGTTACATACCGGTAGATGGGAGATACATGTACATGTACATACCGTAGATGGGAGATACATGTACATGTACATACCGGTAGATGGGAGACATGTACATGTACATACCAGTAGATGGGAGATACATGTACATGTACATACCAGTATGGGAGACATTTCATGTACATACCGTAGATGATACATGTACAGTACACCGTAGATGGGAGATACATGTACATTACATACCAGTAGATGGGAGATACATGTACATGTACATACCAGGTAGTGGGAGTACATGTACATGTACATACCGGTAGATGGGAGATACATGGAGTACTACCAGTGATGGGAGTACATGTACATACCAGTAGATGGGAGATACATGTACATGTACATACCAGTAGATGGGAGATACATGTACATGATACCATGGGCAGTAGAGTATGAGGGAGATACATGTACATGTTACATAACCAGTAGATGGAGATACATGTACATGTACATTACCGGTAGAATGGGAGATACATGACATGTACATACCGGTGATGGGAGATACATGTACATGTACATACCGGTAGATGAGATACAGTACATACATACCGGTAGATGGGAGAGATTATGTACAATGTAACATACCGGTAGATGGGAGATACATGTACATGTACATACCGTAGATGGGATACAGTACATGTACACCAGTATGGGAGACATGTACATGTACATACCAGTAGAATGGGAGGGCTACATGTACATACCGGTAGATGATACATGTACATACCAGTAGATGGGAGATACATGTACATGTACATACCAGTAGATGGGAGATACATGTACATGTACATACCGGTAGATGGGAGATACATGTACATGTACATACCAGTAGATGGGAGATACATGACATACACCGTAGTGGGAGATACCATGTACCATGTAGATACAGTACATGACATACCTAGATGAGACATACATGTACGATGTACATACGGTATGGGAGATACATGTACATACCAGTAGATGGGAGATACATGTACATGTACATACCAGTAGATGGGAGATACATGTACATACCAGTAGATGGGAGATACATGTACATGTACATACCAGTAGATGGGAGATACATGTACATGTACATACCAGTAGATGGGAGATACATGTACATGTACATACCACATGAGATGGGAGATACATGTACATGTACATACCAGTAGATGGGAGATACATGTACATGTACATACCAGGTAGATGGGAGATACATGTACATACCAGTAGATGGGAGATACATGTACATGTACATACCAGTAGATGGGAGATACATGTACATACCAGTATGGGACCATACAGTAGATGACAATACATAGATGGGGTACATGTACATACCAGTAGATGGAGATACATGTACATGTACATACCAGTAGATGGGAGATACATGTACATACATAGGTACATACGGTAGATGGGAGATACATGTACATGTACATACCAGTAGATGGGAGATACATGTACATGTACATACCGGTAGATGGGAGATACATGTACATGTACATACCAGTAGATGGGAGATACATGTACATGTACATACCGGTAGATGGGAGATACATGTACATGTACATACCAGTAGATGGGAGTACATGTACATACATACCGTAGATGGGGAGTACATGTACATGTACATACCGTAGATGGAGATACATGTACATGTACATACCGGTAGATGGGAGATACATGTACATGTACATACCAGTAGATGGGAGATACATGTACATGTATACGGTAGATGGGAGATACAGTCATACATACCAGTGAAATGGGAGATACATGTACATGTACATACCAGTAGATGGGAGATACATGTACATGTACATACCGGTAGATGGGAGATACTGTACATGTACATACCAGATGGGAGATACATGATGTACACCTACATGGGAGATACATACAGTACATACCAGTAGATGGGAGATGATGTTACATGTGGGGACATGTACATACCAGTAGATGGGAGATACATGTACATACATACCTAGGGAGGGAGATACATGTACTACATACCGTAGATGGGAGATACATGTACTGTACATACCAGTAGATGGGAGATACATGTACATGTACATACCGGTAGATGGGAGATACATGTACATGTACATACCGGTAGATGGGAGATACATGTACATGTACATACCAGTAGATTGAGATACATGTACATGTACATACCAGTATGGGAGATACATGTACATGTACATACCAGTAGATGGGAGACAGTACATGTACATAAAGATACTGTACATACATACCGGTAGATGGGAGATACATGTACATGTACATACCAGTAGATGGGAGATACATGTACATGTACATACCAGTAGATGGGAGATACATGTACATGTACATACCAGTAGATGGGAGATACATGTACATGTACATACCAGTAGATGGGAGATACATGTACATGTACCATGTGATCAATACATGTCACCAGTAGATGGGAGATACATGTACATGTACATACCAGTAGATGGGAGATACATGTACATGTACATACCGGTAGATGATACATGTACATACATACCAGTATGGGAGAATACATGTACATGTACATACCGGTAGTGGGAGATACATACATGTACATACCAGTAGATGGGAGATACATGTACATGTACATACCGTAGATGGGAGAGTATCACCGTAATGAACATGTACATACCATACCAGTATGGGAGATACATGTACATGTACATACCGGTAGATGGGAGATACATGTACATGTACATACCAGTAGATGGGAGATACATGTACATGTACATACCAGTAGATGGGAGATACATGTACATGTACATACCAGTAGATGGGAGATACATGTACATGTACATACCGGTAGATGGGAGATACATGTACATGTACATACCGGTAGATGGGAGATACATGTACATGTACATACCGGTAGATGGGAGATACATGTACATGTACATACCGGTAGATGGGAGATACATGTACATGTACATACCAGTAGATGGGATAGATACATGTACTACTATGTACATACATGTCTACCCGGTGATGGGAGATACATGTACATGTACATACCAGTAGATGGGAGATACATGTACATGTACATACCAGTAGATGGGAGATACATGTACATACCAGTAGATGGGAGATACATGTACATACCGGTAGATGGGAGATACATGTACATGTACATACCGGTAGATGGGAGATACATGTACATGTACATACCAGTAGATGGGAGATACATGTACATGTACATACCGGTAGATGGGAGATACATGTACATGTACATACCAGATGGGAGATACATACATGTACATACCGGTAATGGGAGATACATGTCATGTACATACCAGTAGATGGGAGATACATGTACATGTACATACCAGTAGATGGGAGTACATTGTACATGTACATACCGTAGATGGGAGATACATGTACATGTACATACGGTAGGATGGGAGATACATGTACATGTACATACCATGGGTATGATGGAGATACATGTACATGTACAAAATACCGGTAGATGGGAGATACATGTACATGTACATACCAGTAGATGGGATACATGTACATGTACATACCAGTAGATGGGAGATACATGTACATGTACATACCAGTAGATGGGAGATACATGTACATGTACATACCAGTAGATGGGAGATACATGTACATGTACATACCGGTAGATGGGAGATACATGTACATGTACATACCGGTAGATGGGAGATACATGTACATGTACATACCGGTAGATGGGAGATACATGTACATGTACATACCGGTAGATGGGAGATACATGTACATGTACATACCAGTAGATGGGAGATACATGTACATGTACATACAGTAGATGGGAGATACATGTACATGTACATACCAGTAGATGGGAGATACAATGTACATGTACTACCAGTAGATGGGAGATACATGTACATGTACAATACCGGGTAGATGGGAGATACATGTACATGTACATACCGGTAGATGGGAGATACATGTACATGTACATACCGGTAGATGGGAGATACATGTACATGTACATACCATACCAGTAGATGGGAGATACATGTACATGTACATACCAGTAGATGGGAGATACATGTACATGTACATACCAGTAGATGGGAGATACATGTACATGTACATACCAGTAGATGGGAGATACATGTACATACCAGTAGATGGGAGATACATGTACATGTACATACCGGTAGATGGGAGATACATGTACATGTACATACCGGTAGATGGGAGATACATGTACATGTACATACCGGTAGATGGGAGATACATGTACATGTACATACCAGTAGATGGGAGATACATGTACATGTACATACCAGTAGATGGGAGATACATGTACATGTACATACCGGTAGATGGGAGATACATGTACATGTACATACCGGTAGATGGGAGATACATGTACATGTACATACCAGTAGATGGGAGATACATGTACATGTACATACCAGTAGATGGGAGATACATGTACATGTACATACCGGTAGATGGGAGATACATGTACATGTACATACCGGTAGATGGGAGATACATAGTACAGGTTGGCGAAACTATAAATGGGTTATTATTCACATATTGGACTTTTAAGGAAGTAAATGCAACGGTCACTACGTTTAGCGGCTTGGACTAAGTGCAATTTCATGCAGGAGTCAGGTTTCAAAATTTACTAACTTTTGTTTCTATTTTCTTTATTTGTCAATGAAAGTATACAAGGGGTCAAGGGCGGATTCAGGGGGCGGGGCGGACCCGGCGTGCGTCCCCACTAAAATTCGCCGAGCAAAGATTTTTTACAAGTTACAAGGCACGTTTCTACGTTTGCGTTGTGAATTTATTGTTTATTGGTTTGTTTTTTGTTCCAAAATGCGCCAGAACGCATGAAATGCGATGTAGATTTCAAATTTTTTTCGGGGGGGGGGGGGGGGGGGGGGGTTTTCGGGGGGGGGGGGGGGGGGGGAGGGGGGGGGGGTGGGGGGGGGGGGGGGGGGGGGGGGGGGGGGGTGGGGGGGGAAAAGGAATGCCCCCGTACCCCCCTACCGCGTTCGATAATATAGTCAAGTATTGCAAAATAGTTACGCTCACCCCTAACCCGAAATCCTGGATCCTGGAGATGTTGTCACAACATATAGTTTTGGTGAAAAATAATTATGTTTTTTTCCATGAGAAATAGTGTGTATCTGCATCATGAAATGGATTAAACTACAACTACCTTGAAAAATATCATTATATACCAGGCCCGTACGCAGGAATTAAGCCGGCTCATCTGGATCTACACTTTTTGCCAATACCACTAAACAGGCCTGTGGTACCGGTATTGAACGGGTTAAGGGGGGTGCGTACGCACCCGTCGCACCCCCTCTGCGTACGGGCCTGAGTACATGTACCATTTGCTTGAACAAAAACGAGTCTGGAATATAACAACAATGCCGCCAACGCCATGTATCCCATCTCTGTGGTGGCTGGATCATAAACATGCACATTCAATTTTAAGCCAATCGCTCATACAGTAAAGAAGTTATAGGAGAATGGAGTAACGTGCACACATCTATATAACTGAATGTGACATTTCAGAGTTATTTGACCTTAAGCTCGGAGGGAGCATCGGTGGAGCAGGAGAATGACAATATGAATGATGAGAAATATGCACATGAAGTTTCAAGCAATCACTCGTACACTAAAGAAGTTGCAGGAGAATTGTGAAACTTGCACGCATCTACTGAATGTGAAATTTCAAAGTTATTTGACCTTAGGAACATGGGGAGCATGGGCCTGGCAGGGAAAATGAACATATGAATGATGAGAAACATGCATATGTGAACTTTCAAGCCAATCGCTCATACAGTAAAGAAGTTATAGTGGAATGTAAATTTATTTGACCCTGACCTTGGGGGCGGGGGGGGGGGGGAGGCATGGGTGGGGCGGGGAATAAACATATGAATGATGATAAACATGCATGTGATGTTCCAAGCCAATTGCTCATAAAGAAGTTAATAATGGAATGAAGAAACGCAGACACAACTACGGAATGTGTTTATTTTTTTTGTTTATTTGTTAGGGTTTAACGGCCTATCAACAGCTAAGGTCATTTAAGGCCGGGTCAATGGGTTTAGTACTAAATCCCATATATTACCTGTACAAGTACGGAATGTGAAATTTGAAAGTTATTCGACCTTGACTTTGGGAATGTGGGGAGCATGGCTGGGGTGGACAATGAAAATAGGAATGATGAGAAACATGTACATGAAGTTTCAAGTCAAGAACTTGTACACTAAAGAAGTTATAGTGGAATGGAGAAACGTGCGCGCATCTACTGCATGTTAAGTTATTTGACCTTGGGGGCGGGGTAGCATGGGTGGGGAATCAAAATATGAATGATGAGAAACATGTGCATGAAGTTAAAAGCCAATCGCCAAAAGTAAAGATGTTATATGGGAATGGAGAAGCGTGCACACATCTACAGAATATGAAAGTTATTTGACCTTGACCTTTGGCATGGGAGAGCATGACTGGGTGGGGAATGAATATATGGATGATAATAAACATCTAAATGAAGTTTGAAGCCAATAGTTCATGCACTAAATGAGTTATAGGAGAATGGGGAAACATGAACACATCTACTGAATGTGAAAATCTACTGAATATGAAATTTAAAAGCAATTTGACCTTGACCTTGGGCATGCGAGAGCATGGGTGAGGTAGGAAAATAAAATATGGATGGTAATAAACATGTACATGAAGTTTGAAGCCAATCGGTCATACACTAAAGAAGTTATAGCAGAATGGAAAATGTGACGGACAGATGGATTTTGCATCCCTATATATCCCATTTTCGCAATGGGATAAAAATGTGGTAATTAATGGGCAGGTGGAATCACAATCATCGGCAGCGGGCCGGCAATTGTTTGTAAGACTCCACTGGATATCACTGGTATCCTGAAATGTGGCTCGCACTCACGAGTGAAATGTGGCTTATGTCATTTGTGACCAGTAGAGCTTCAGATAAGATTTGTATCTAAAGAGTATTATACAACCAGATTTTAAATTAAATGTGTTCATTACTATTACAAATGTATTATTGATTCCTTCCTTATTAAGTAGGGAACAAATTAAAAAATAAATAAAACAAATGTAACACATTCACGTATTTGAGCAGCAAAAAGCAAACACTGATTGATTTTTGCAGCTGAACTAAGTAAATTTCAACTTTATTACAGTATTTTCACTACTCAATTTGAAAATTGATGCACATTTTCACATTGCTGCGAGTATTTTGTACTCCTACTTTTCATAATCAATACATATTCTGCTAAAATAATTGCGTAAAATACGCCAATAGACACCTTATCTGGAGTTCTGGACCAGTACAGCTTCTGATCAAATAGCAGTCCTGTAGCGTCATTATGATCTATATTGCTTGTTAGAAGCACAACAGGTTTTTCAGTGATGGAATACACGCCCATGCTGCCCTTAATTTGACCTTTTAACCTGACCACCTTTGAACCTTTTCACACATTAAAAAGTTTGCTGGAGTTTCTCAATTCTGTCATAACTTCTATATCCCTCGATGCATTACTTTAATATTTCAATACATCATACTTGTGGACAAATGCCACACATCTATGATGCCCTTAATATGAAAATGACCTTTTGACCAAGGTCATATTAATGGCAGCGCGAAATAAAAAAAAAGATATTCTGCAAATTTATACTTGTGACTGTGGCACAGCAATCGATATAGTGCAACCTATTGTCTATAATGCAAGGTTGTATGGGATAGCAAACAGTGTAGGCCCTGATTAGTTTGCGTGCAAGCACTCGCTGATCTGGAGCTACACTGGTAGCAATTCATAGCCATTTAATATATTGTGTAGAACATTCTCAGACAAATACTTAAACTCATTTTCTTAAATACTAATAAATATTTCGTAATTGTGAACTATGGTTACGTGACCCATCATGATAATGGAGAATGAGTTTTCTTACTACGACCGCTAATCCCATTATCATTATGTCGACGGTCGCAGTAAGGACACCCACTATAGATTAATGATAGCCCATCGTAGTTATGATCTGTAAATTCACTGATACAGAGTGGCCTGCGGTTCTCTTACCAGGCGAATTGCAATTCCTGGAGCGCAGGATTGCAATTCGCGTTCCCATTAATTGCAATTGGACCGCAATCGGACTGCAATCATGTGACTGCGGTCCAAAGAGTTGGTTGCGGAATTGCAATACTTATAGCGCAGTCAGCGCTGCGCTCCGCTTTTAATTGCAATTTACGCTCCTTTTTGTCTGTAAACTGCGAAAGAATGACCGCTTTACGCTGCGCTCTGCGGTAAAACCAGCGGAACGCTCTGCTTAACCAATGCGGCAATAAAATCGAAATAGTTGACAAACGTATCCGTGTTCCAATCCAAAATTTTATCCCATCTTAATCTAAATTCAAAGTGACTAGAAAGTCAGCGGTATTTGTGATCTGTTGTTTTGGTGCACAAATATAAATCGGCGGGTTATTGCGAGACAAACAGTGAAACATTGACCTTGACAATTTCTTGGACAAAACAAAATGTCGTCACTCACTCACTGCCGTTCCGAATATCAAGAACAAATTAATAGACACCACCATGCTGACAATATATTTATTTTCATATAAAAGCAAATGATAATGTGTGGTCTACGGTATAATATAGCAAAACAAAGTATCAATTTTGCGTTTTGTTTACGTTTTCGTCAGTATCAAATTACGTTTTCCTATTATGCTGACATTATTTCGACACGATCCTATAGTCGACTTGACAATTTCTGAGATCAACACAACTTTTCATAATGTCTTTCAATTTCAAGCTGCAAGGAGACTGTGAATTGAATATTAACCATAATAACATGGTGAACATATTGATAATAATTTTAAAAGAAAAGCATATTTTAATTTTCGAAACCTGATCATAAAAAAAATATAAAAAATTTATTTTGGAATTAGATTTATATTACTGCAAACGTTCTGTTCTGGCTGTTGATTTCTATTGGCCTGAATCAAATTTTGTGAGGATAATATTTATTCCGGTGATAGCCATTTCTTTAAAATAAAACGGTTTACTTGTGTCACAGAGTGAGAAAGATAAACAACGGCCCTGAATCGAACCAGGGACCTCATGTTTACCGTACCATGCCCATGGCTCTACCGAGCAAGCTAACAAGGCACAGATCATACACACTTCATCCCCATGGTCAGTTGCGTACTGTGACATTCTTCTCCGCCAAATTGAAATTCGTCCTCAAATTCTATGTTTAAATTTTGTCTCCGAATTCCATATGTTTGGGTACAATTTGGGAGTATTTATCAGTCGCGGTCCTTTGTTGGGAAACAGAATACTCAATTATCGTCCGTACCCAGAGTTCCGGTGCTCCATAGGTTTTTCCTGCAGAGTACCGGATCGGATCTCATTCGCGCTTTAGCTGTTAATTGTGACATATTTTTCTGTACTTATTACACAGAAATGAATAAGTATAATACTGACATTTCTTTCAATTGAAAAATACAGAAAATATGTCGCAATTAACAGTTGAAGTGCAAATCAGATGTGATTTGGTACTTTGCAGGGGAAACCTACGGAGAGCACCATTATAAACTCTCGGTACGGACGATGCGGGAGTATTCTGCAGAGTTACTTCCCGCAACTACGTTGGGCGCTAAATGTCACAGGGTGAGAAAGATGTGCACCAGCCCGGAATCGAACCGGGGTTCTCTGGTTTACCACACCATCGCTCTACCTACTGAGCAAACCGGGCACAAATACACACTTATTCACCATAGTGATCACTTCATTCAACCAAAAATTCACAAGCTAGAAGTTATGCCAAATTATTACAGTCAACGTCACAGATTATGCTCTTGGCGACATTAGCGGACACAAATTTGTCCATCAATTTGATCAAATAAACAATGGAATCTGACAAATAACACTACGACGGCGCATGGAAACATCATTATTCTGGTACTTGGAATCAAAATGGTGGATATTAAGATCAATATGTGAGGCGCTGACGGAACCTTTAACATTTTTTATCACGATAGCAGCTACAGGGATTGTTGGACACATTTATTTAGAGAAACAAGAGATTACAATGGATTGGATAATATACTAAGTGACATTTTGTTCTAACGTACACCAACATAGAGGATTAAATTTGCGACAATGTTGGATTCTGGATTTTGTGGACAGGTGACAGAAATCGAGCTGGATAAGAACCGACAGAACGTGATTCTGAATATGCGTGCTTGGTCTGTGGTTTTTCTTCCAGATCATGTCAGGCATGTTTTAATTTCACGTCATGTCAAAGCAGCACTATTGAATATAATGAATAACTTTAATATTCTACACCAGAATTAAAGTTCATTCATCGTCTGATGTGTAACTGATGAATTAAGGTAAGTTACTTGGTATAAAATGACAACTTTTGCCTCACCACGATAGTGGAGGGGGCATTTAGTGTTACCCTTGACCTAGTCCGTTCTTCCGTCCGTCACCAACCTAGTAACTCGAAAAACTTTTAAACCGTAATAGCTACATACCTGAAACTTGGTACATGTATGTTTGATTCGACCCCATGGTCATGGATTATCTCCCCCTTTTCAAGTTAGAATTTTCCAATTTTGTCTTGTAGCTCGTAAAACTTTTAAACCCTAATAGCTACACACCTGAAACTTGGTATGTCCTTATGATGAGTAGATTTGCAAAGTTTATTTTCATTCGAACCCCAAGTCATGGATTATCTCCCTCTCCCAATATTTTTTATGAAACTTAACACATGCATAGGTCTCACTGGACAGGGCGGAGCTAGCGTTAAAGGTACATGCCCACTCAGTAGGCACAAAATGTTCTTTATGTCAGAGACATCATCGGAGACATTTTCTGGCCAGATCATTTACCATTACCCACATATTGTTTGGCATTATTATACATTTTATATCAGAAGAAAATTTCCACATTGATATCAGGGACGATAACCGTGTTTCCTTAAAATGTTAACGGACCATTACTATTAATCTCGTGTTAATTTGATTTTTTGATGTGCAATGATCATACTTTATAATCTGTCAATTTTTTTTTCAGTTGATGCATTTAATTTAATAGTATAAACTAATTATAAAATATCATGCCCCATTTGCACATGAAAATACCGATACCACCGCGCGTCACTATCAGTAAAATAAATATTACCAAATGATTATATCTGTATAGTGGGCACTCGTAATTGTTTATAACTAGTGGAATATGACAATTATACACTTATTTAATTCCATAAAGAGCATTTTAGCCTACTGAGTGGGCTTGCACCTTTAAAAAGGGGTTGGACAATTGTTGTCGCGACCGCCTGCGGACAGTGCGATATAGTCTGCACATTGACGTCCATCTGTATTTTTTTGGCCAAGCCTGCTTGCGGAAAGCGAGACTTAGTGATCACAATGACGTCCGTGCGTCAGTCCGTCCGAAATCGGTGTATGTTTTTAAATACCATATCCTAAGTCACATTGACTTGAACATCAAATGCTTATTAGTCATCATCCATATATTCATTCTGTGTCCCACTCATGCGGCCCCTGTGCCCCAAGGTCAAATGACTTTGAAATTTTTGTTAAAGTTTTTGCATACCTTATATCTCCACAACACTTACCCAGATTTGCTTCAAACTTCAGATTCTTTATTATCATCAATATTTTCATATTATAGCCCACGCATGCGACCCACATGCCCAAGATCAAGGTCAAATGACTTTCAAATTTGCGTTAAAGCTTTTACATACGTTAATTCAAACTTCAAATAAATATACTCCGACACCATCAAATGCCTCGGCGGTCTCAACATGCGGGCCATGGCCATCTGGTTTTTATTTACCGTAGGTTAAAGTTTTTAAGAACATTATATCTCAGAAACAGCTTCACCAATTCACTCGAAGCTTCACATGTGTGTTTATCATCATCCATATTTTCATTCTATGCTCAACCCCTGCAACCCCTGTGCCCAACATCAAGGTCAAATTACTTCGAAAATTTACCTCAAAGTTTTTGACATGCCTGCATGTGGACAGTGCGATATAGTTGTCACGATCGCCTACATACGTACGTACATCCATATGTACGTCACTTCGTGCGTCCGGTTAAAGTTTTTTGATTTAAGGTTAAAGTTTTTAAAGGTACATGCCCACTCAGTAGGCACAAACTGTTCTTTATAGCAATTAAATAAGTGTATAATTGTGTCACTATTCCACCAGTTCTAAAAATTATGTGTGCCCGCTATCCATATATAATCATTTAGTAATATTTATTTTACTGATAATGACTAGCAGTGGTATGAAGCTATTTTCATATTCAAATGAGGCATGATATTTTTATGCCACCAGGTTTCGAAGAAACGGGTGGCATATAGTGTTTGGACCGTCCTTCCGTCCGTCCGTCCGTCACACTTTTCGGTTAACCACTTTGTCACAGTTTCTCAAATATGCTGCAGGTGGCATCCGCGTTCGACAGACGCATTTCTTGTTTTTAATAATTTATGCTAATTAAAGGTACATACCCACTCAGTAGGCACAAGAATTAAAGTTATGTGTATTCTCAGTTATTTGTAGGAATTAAATAAGTGTATAATTTTGTCACTATTCCACCAGTTCTAAACATGCCCGTTATATGGATATAATCATTTAGTAATGTTTATTTCACTGATAGTGACACGCGGTGATATCAGGCTATTTTCATAGGCAAATGGGGCATGATATTTTTTAATTACTTATACTAATTAAATGTGTTTCCCTGAAAAAATAATGTTTTCGACAGATTATAAAGTATGATCATTGCACATCAAAAATAAATAGTATAATGTCTTGGTAACATTTTAAGGAAACACAGTTATCGCCCCTGATAGCAGTGTGGAAATTTCCGTCTGATATAAAATGTATAAAAATGCCAATAAATATGTGTATTAATGGTGAATTAATGTTTATTTTGCCCGAAAATGTCTCAGATGATGTCTCTGATATAAAGAACATTTTGTGTAAACATTTTGTGCCTACTGAGTGGGCATGTACCTTTAAGAACACTATATCTCTGAAACCGCTTCACAAATTCACTCGAAACTTCACATACAGTGTATTTGTCACCCACATTTTCATTATTATTTATATGTGCCCAATGTCACGGTCAAATTACTTTGAAATTTCCCTTAAAGTTTTTGTTGGGCCCGCTTGCAGACAGTGCGATATAGTTGGCACATTGGTGTGCATTCAGGATAAAGTTTTTGGTTAAAGTGTTTTTCTAGTTAAAGTTTTTGGGTATACTATCAAAGCCTCGGCGGGTGCGGCACGTTTTTACGTCGACGGGCTAAAGCTTTGTTTCAATAAACAAAATTGTTTGTACTATCAAATGCCTCGGCGGGCACGACATGCAGGCCATGGCCATCTAGTTATTATGGCATGCGATTTGATCAGTCGGCCATCGCACCATGACTAGTTTAGCACTTGATCAGTCGGCCATCACACCAGGACTAGTTTAGCACTTGATCAGTAGGCCATCGCACCAGGACTAGTTTAGAACTTGATCAGTCGGCCATCACACCAGGACTAGTTTAGCACTTGATCAGTCGGTCATCGCTCCAGGACTAGTTTAGAACTTGATCAGTCGGCCATCGCACCAGGACTAGTATAGCACTTGATCAGTAGGCCATCGCACCAGGACTAGTTTAAAACTTGATCAGTTTACCATCGCACCAGGACTAGTTATAGCACTTGATCAGTCGGCCATCGCACCAGGACTAGTTTAGCACTTGATCAGTAGGCCATCGCACCAGGACTAGTTTAAAACTTGATCAGTTTACCATCGCACCAGGACTAGTATAGCACTTGATCAGTCGGCCATCGCACCAGGACTAGTTTAGAACTTGTTCAGTCGGCCATCGCACCAGGACTAGTATAGCACTTGATCAGTCGGCCATCGCACCGGGACTAGTTTAGCCCTTGATCAGTCGGCCATCGCACCAGGACAAGTATAGCACTCGATCAGTCGGCCATCGCACCAGGACTAGTTTAGAACTTGATCAGTCGGCCATCGCTCCAGGACTAGTTTAGAACTTGATCAGTCGGCCATCGCTCCAGGACTAGTTTAGAACTTGATCAGTCGGCCACCACACCAGCCACCAGGACTAGTTTAGAACTTGATCAGTCGGCCATCGCTCCAGGACTAGTTTAGAACTTGATCAGTCGGCCATTGCTCCAGGACTAGTTTAGAACTTGATCAGTCGGCCACCACACCAGCCACCAGGACTAGTTTAGCACTTGATCTCACCATGACTAGTATAGAACTAAATCAGTCGGCCATCGCTCCAGGACTAGTTTAGCCCTTGGTCAGTCGGCCATCACCCAGGATAGTTTGCCATTGATCAGTCGGCCATCGCACCAGGACTATAGATCCCATGATCATGTCCCGTCTTCGGCACACCAGGACTAGTAGAGCACATGATCAGTCTACCATCGCACCATAAGTAGTATAGCGCTTGATTAGTCGCCCATTGCATCATGCCCAGTATAGCACTTGATCAGTTTGGCCATCTCACCTTGCCCGTATAGCACCCACGTGATCAGCGGCCAGCAACGCCGAAGTTTAAGCACGTGATCAGTCGGCCAGCCACCGAGTATAGCACTTGATCAGTCGGTCATCGCACCAGGACTAGTAGAGCACTTGATCAGTCTACCATCGCACCATAACTAGTATAGCGCTTGATCAGTCGCCCATTGCACCATGCCCAGCATAGCACTTGATCAATTGGCCATCTCACTATGCCCAGTATAGCACGTGATCAGTCGGCCATGCCGAGTATAGCACTTGATCAGTCGGCCATCACACCAGGACTAGTTTAGAACTTGATCAGTCGGCCATCGCACCACGACTAGTTTAGAACTTGATCAGTCGGCCATCGCACCAAGACTAGTTTAGAACTTTATCAGTCGGCCATCGCACCAAGACTAGTATAGCACTTGATCAGTCGGCCATCGCACCCAGGACTAGTTTAGCACTTGATTAGTCGGCCACGTCATCCTGCGTTACAGACAGAAGTGGTGTAGTGTAGTCATAGACAAAAAACTGGTGGTGGTGGTGATACACATTGTTCCCACTGTGGGATATAGATCGCAACTTTTAGGACGCCAAATGTAGATGGCTGGTGTGCGTGGGGGATCATTGTTTTGTGTCCCCGGCGGTGGTGCGGAGTACAGTGATGAATTACTGATGAATTACTGTATATTGAACACACATGTATATGTACTGTGATACAGTACTTCACAATCCTCAGTTCTAAATATTGTTTCTGTATCGTAAAACTGAAAATGTATTCATTTTGAAAACATTTTGTTTACATTCGAAATGAACCGGTGCATCGGTATATTTTAACCACACGATGACCCACTTTATATTCATACCATATCCGTACGGATATATCGTATATACGAACGGATATCGGTATGTTTGTATAATATTCGTATAGTACGTTTGTATAATCACTGATAATGTAAACAAACTGTACTATACGATGATACGGTAAGTTTTTACCGCAAATAGCGAAAGAATGACCGCACAAACGGTATCACGAAAGAATGACCGCACAAACTGGACCGCGAAAGAATGACCGCACAAACGGTATCGCGAAAGAATGACCGCAAAAACGGGACCGCGTTTGGACCGCAATTTGACTGCAATTCCAGAGGGGAAGAATTGCAATTCAAGGACCGCTGGATTGCAATTCTTGGTAAGCGAATCGCAGGCGGGAGTGTATCACGACCAGTGTGGCGCCTGACCAGACTGCATGGATGCATGTAGGCTGATCTGGCGCTTCACTGGCTGTATATGTTACTATACACTACTTCCACCATGCGTCTGATAGCAGCAAAATACCAACTACTTGTATGTATTAATGTATGTATTTCTCTTGCTTTATATGTGATATGTCAGTGCATCATAAGTAGTGGGGACGAAAATTGAGAGTTCGTTACCATGCTTGTGAAAGTTACTTTTCCAACAGTTTCTTATAGGTTTTTACCTCAGGAACGAGAATCCGAAGGTGCCCTAAAAATCTGACCTCGTTAAAGGTCATTTTTCGTGACCTTGAAAGGTCATTAGAGGTCAAACAGGGAAAAAAATGCTAACTTTCTAGTGGAATGTCATAGAAAGCTGAGCGTGGTAGCAAATGAAAGCATTGGACAATCCAAGCAACTTTTATTCTTTGGTCAATTTCATATGTTCGATAGTTTGACCTCTAGAGGTCAATATAGGTCAATATATAGGCTAAAAATAGACAAATATGGGTGAAAATGAAATTTCTTAACGGAAGGTCATAGGAAGTTAATATTGGTGTCAAATGAAAGAATTTGATAATCCAAGCAACTTCTATTCTTCGGCCAATTTGATATGTTTTATATGTTGACCTCTAGAGGTCAATAGAGGTCAATATATAGGCAATAAAGGGACAAATAGGGGTAACAAATAATTTCTCAACGGAAAATCTTTGAAAGCTAATATAAGTGTCAAATGAAAGCACTTGATGATAATCCAAGCAACTTTATTCCTTGCCCAATTTGATATGTTCAATATTTTAACCTCTAGAGGTCAATAGAGGTCAATATATATGTTGAAAATGGTGAAATAGGGGTAAAATCCAATTTATAAATGGAGTGTCATAGCAAGCTAATATTGTTGTCAAATGAAAACGCTGAAGCAATCAAGCTTTTATACTGCGAGTACAATGAAAAATGTGACAGTGTGACCTATTGGGGGGGGGGGGGGGGTGGATACAGTCAAAATGTCGGTCTCGACGGTAAAATCAGATCAGATCAGATGTTATACTTTCTACACATTGCTGACAGTCAACCCATACCCATGCTAACACTAGAAGCCATGCTTCTCTACTGTCATGTGCATCACCCTAAACATGGATATTTGCACAGTGGTGTACATACAAGGTTCTTTTTTCGGCAAGAGCAGGTCCCAGTGCATTTCTTGCGACAGCCACATTTGACAGTCAGTTTGAATGCTTGTGTGGCTGTACTGCCTAACGTGCACTGCCCAACCTTTTCGACCCATCCGCTGTCGTGCAGAAGGTCTCCAAGTGTATGCCACAGTGCCATTTCAATATGTAGACCTCCCATGAGAACAACAAATTTCTCTTCACCAAGTTCGTCTGGATATGTCCACTGAAGCTTTTTGGCAATAGCATAAAGAGGTTGGTCAACAGCCATAACGGGAATCTGGCCAGGATTCAAGAACTGGACTACTTGACTGACAATCTCCATGCCATGTTTCACCATACCAGGATTTGAGGACGACTCGTAAAACAAAGGCAACATACATGTAGCAGCTGGTAGTGGCAAAGGTGTATTCAGTGTTCGAGACGCGTGGTAAGATGACTACATAGCTTTCATTTGAGGCTCAGCATCAGTGTCATCTCGCAGTTACTGCAATACGTGGTTCTTCCACTCTGTTTCCACCAGCACCTCTCTGTGTATAACTTCGAGAGACTCACCCTTTTCACACGCAGGAGGTGGAACATCCGTTACCAGCGACCGTGTCAATGGTGGAACTACAGTGTAACTGTCGGGCAGTTGCTGTGACGTGCTCTCGCACACGTCGTTGTAGGCGAGTGTATCTCGTGGTATCCCGCGGGTATTCACTGTCCGTTGTTGGAACACATAGATACCGGTTCATGAAACGACGTTTTGGCAGTGCGCGACGTCGGGTTGTGATCGAGGTTGTCCAGTGCACCTACAGTAAACAGCTGCTACTGCACGTTTTGTGGGCATACAACGCCATCTATTCGAGCCTGATTGGCCACTATCTCTGCCAATCGTTTCTCTATTGCGAGAACTCTGTCGAATGAGACAGATATCCCCATCTCACTAATGCATTTGATAAGCTTCTTACTACGGGTCTGACTGTGTAACCAGATGCCAACGTATAAAGGAAATGGGGTTTCCCGCATTCCATGGCTTGTCAAATTATCCATGTTATAGACAATACGTTCGGAAATAGATTTCTCTGGGTTTGAAATGGGATTATCAGCATTTGTTTGGTATCCATAGAGGAGGAGGCGCACCAGCTGTGCCATTTGTGGGGGAACTATCTCATGACTTGGATGTAAGCTCCCATTAAATTTATAAGGTCTTGTTGAAGATACTGCCCGTCTACAAATCATTGCAGCCTTCACAAGTATTGAGACTTGGCGATCAGTGCCAGTAATATTATCGGATACAATTTTACGCATTTCTTTGGAGGCTATCAAATAAATGCAACGTCGAGACCCTAACTGCTCTTGGAAATGTGGAAAACGTATGAGAATGTCATGTTTCAGGCGTGTGTGGTTGACAGTAGTTACAGTATCGCCGAGCAGAGTCTGGTAATCATTTATTAAATCACGCATCGAGAAAACAGTGATCCCACTCGCTATGTCATCCTCTATTTTACTCAAGATTTCCTCCTTTGTTAAATCAGTTGTTGAAAACTCAACTTGTGCAGGCGATATATTCCTAGTATATGCCCGTTCGTATGCAGTTAAGCAGTCACAATGGTACTGTATATTCAAGGCAACGACGTCACCTTGCTCAAACAGCCCGATCAGACGATCATCTTCCAGCTTGTGTGCCATTCGTTTCATCTTATCATCGAGTTTTGCGCACTTATGTAGATATTTTGTTAGATCTTCTTGACAAAATACACATTTTGTTTTCTCAAAAACAGATGTTGTACTGCGCGTTGATTTACGTTTCCTATTCTTTTTGCTTGAGGTCACAACACGCTGAAGCCTATATTCGGAAAACAATTTTGTGCATGAATGATGCCATGATGCACTGTTTTCCTCACATACCACATGATTTGCATTTTCGACATCGAATTCAATCGGCATCAAACTTAACTCTTTGAACCTGCGAGCCCTATCCAAAAATTCTGAGTACCCCGCTTTATGCCCTGAATGTTTACTCGACAGTGGAAAATTCAGTTTCTCTTCGGTTGCTTTTTGAAAAATGGCACAGAGAGTCCAGTCCATAATCGTGACGGAAAGCGGAGCAAGTATTAAGGTCAAATTAACAACCTGTCGGTTAAACACAATACATGTATATTATGGATCTTAATATTGAAAAGTCAAAACATTGATAGAACTGACGATAGTCAATAGATAGACGCAGACTGTTGCTGAAAGCGCAGTCTCAGACTGTTGCTGAAAGCGCAGTCTGCTAAATGCCTAATGTAAACTTGTATATTTCATTTGACTGAATCTCATTAACAACGCTATCGTTATTTTCGCCAAAATAACAGTAGATGCTGCTTTAACTGCAAATAATAAACGCAGCTACATGTAGTCTCACTTTCTAATGCGATACAGAACTTGGATTCTATGGTTCTAGGATGTCAGCCATGTAGACCTATATCAGATATAACGACATTAATGTAATTATATAATTATGTTTTACTAAATGACGAGAAGTGTAGGCCCTGATCAGACTGCGCGGATGCGCATTTAAGCCAGTGATTTAAACAGTGCTGATTCTGCGCATTCATGGTATTTGTCGTTTATTTTTCCATCACACAACGCTGCATACTTATATTGTATAAAAGAAAACTTTAATACGGATTTTCGGACTACGCATTTTGTATCAGTGCTGTATGTGTTTTTCGAAACTTCTAGTTGTACCTTTATTGACCTCCAGATGTCACACTATCGAGTCTATTAATTGTATTGCAAATAAAAGTTGCTTGGCATGTTCCGTGCCTTCATTTGACACTAATATCAGCTGCCTATGACACTCCGCTGCGTTAATAAGTCAGTTTTTGACCCGATTTCATCCTTTATAGCGTATATTTGACCTCTATTGACCTCTAGAGGTAAAACTATTGACCATATACAATTGGTCAAATAATAAACAAGAGGGCCATGATGGCCCTAATTCGCTCACCTGACTCCATGAACACCAGAGGAGAATGTGACATTGAGTCCATGTGTTTTAAAAAAATTGTGCTATTTTTAGATGGCGGTCATCTGGGATTAAGCGATGACTCATTTTACCAAATCTGAAAATGCTTCACCCAAGGATTTTAACTTACTATAAAGTTTGGCCAGCATCGGCCATGTGGTTCCTGAGAAAAAGACGTTCAAAATCTTGAATAAATTGACCTTTTGGAGGCCATTATGGATGACATAATCATCCGATTCCGACAAATATTGCACCAGAGCAATCGATACCTTCAATTTGATATATGACATGAGCATATTTGGTCAAAAATAAAATTTGACCCCATGGGCCACACCCATTTTTGACCCCGGGGTCACCATTTTAACACCTTGAAAGAGCATTCTACGTCGATCATTCCTACCAAGTTTCGTCGAAATCCGGCTGGCAGTTCATGAGAAGATTTTTTAAGAATTTGTGCTATTTTTAGATGGTGGCCATCTTGGATTAGCGACGACCTCCGTTTTAACAAATCTGAAAAGGTTTCACCCATGGAACATAACTGTGAAGTTTGTGAAGTGTGTAGAAGAATTTTGAAATCTCTAATATTTAAAGAACGACCTTTTGACCTTTCGGCGGCATTCTTGGATGACATGACCATCCAATTTCGATAAAATAATGTACCAGAGCGATCGCCTCTTTGATACCTTCGATTTGATATAGACATGACCATGTTCGGTCAAAAATAAAATTTGACACCAATTTGACGACACGGGCCACGCCCATTTTGGACACTGGGGTCACCATTTTAACAACTTTGAAAGAGCATTGTACATCGATCATTCCTACCAAGTTTCGTCGAAATCCGGCTGGCGGTTCATGAGAAGAAGATTTTTTAAGAATTTGTGCTATTTTTAGACGGCGGCCATCTTGGATTAGCGACGACCTCCGTTTTAACAAATCTGAAAAGGCTTCACCCATGGACCATAACTGTGAAGTTTGGCCACCATGGGCCAAGCGGTTTGTGTGAAGAAGAATTTGAAATCTCTAATAAAAGAACAACCTTTTGACCTTTCGGCGGCCATTTTGGATGACATGACCATCCAATTTCGACAAAAAATTCACCAGAGCGATCGCCTCTTTCATACCTTCGATTTTAAATAGGCATGACCATATTCGGGCAAAAATAAAATTTGACCCAATTTGACCCCACGGGCCACGCCCATTTTTGACCCCGGGGTCACCATTTTAACAATTTTGAAAGAGCATTGAACATCGATCATTCCTACCAAGTTTCGTCGAAATCCGGCTGGCGGTTCATGAGAAGAAGATTTTTTAAGAATTTATGCTATTTTTAGACGGCGGCCATCTTGGATTAGCGATGACCTCCATTTTAACAAATCTGAAAAGGCTTCACCCATGGACCATAACTGTGAAGTTTGGCCACCATGGGCCAAGCGATTTGTGTGAAGAAGAATTTTGAAATCTCTAATAAAAGAACGACCTAGTTTCGTCGAAATCCGGCTGGCGGTTCATGAGAAGAAGTTTTTTAAGAATTTATGCTATTTTTAGACGGCGGCCATCTTGGATTACGTGATGACGTCATTTTAACAATTTTGTAATCCCGCTACCATGACCATGAAGTTTGGTGACTATAGGCCCAATGGTTACCGAGGAGAAGATGTTTGAAAGTGTTCACGGACGACGACGGACAAATTGCGGTAACATTAGCTCACATGAGCTTTGCTCAGGTGAGCTAAAAATACTTGGCATGTCTAGTACTTTCATTTCACACCAACATTAGCTTTCTACAACATTCCGTTAAAAAGTTAGTATTTTGCCAAAATTTGACCTCTCATGACCTTTCAAAGTCACGAAAAATGACCTTTAACGATTCTTATTCCTGAGTTCAAAACCTATAGGAAACTGTTGAAAAAGTAACTTTCACAAGCATGGTAACGAACTCTCATTTTTATATAGTAGCTCCTCTCTACTAAAGCCTCTTTAGGCTGGATGTTCAGTAATCAAACATGTATTGTTGCTATATTATGTAACAGGTTGCACTTTAAAAATAAATTATCTATCTATCTTATATATAAAGAGGAAAATGTGCAGCGAGTATTTTATTTCTTGTCTCGGTTGATGCGTGTTGTTGTCGATTTACGGATGTTTCGGTAAATGACGAGTTCGGTAAATTGATATATTATAGCGAATGGTTTGGATGTTTCGGTAAAAATGGTTTTTGTAGTAGAATTGGTCATTATCGAAGGCCAAACAATAGGCTAACATGACAAAGTGTGAACAAACAGTATAAGTATGGAAAATTGACATATTGGCCTATTGTTAGGGTATTGCTATATTGACTTTGTATATCATTGTGTATTTTATAAGTTTGATAAAATATGTTTTCTTACCTTTTCAGCTTTTCAAGCTTCAAAATTCCTACGTGTTTCCTAGCCTTGACGTCACAGATTCATAATGTCTTTATTTATCTTGGTAAATTGAGACTTTTGAACAATTCTATCCAGTACTTAGCGAATGATATGCCATTTAATGCCACTCATTTTATCATAAATCATTTTATGGAGGTAGACACGCAGCTATATAATGACATAAATATCCGGGGTTTGTATTGAATTTAAAATAAATGATTCAACATATTAATTGGAAATGTGATGGTCATAAACTTGCTTTTGTAGTCGAAAGTGCTTGTGTAGTATCAAATCATAAGTTTATCACTTGACTGTATAATAATGTATATCAGGCGATGGTAATGCGATCCTCAAGAAAGACACACGGCGACAATTATAAGGTATCACGCTACCAAATCTGCTCGGTATCGTGTTTTGTCACAAAGTTAATGTTATAAGCGGCCTACTGCCTACTTTAAAATATGTCGTCGCATACGAAATGTTAAATGATGTCACTATTATTTCCCAAAATTATTTCAGACAGCAGCAAACAACAGGGAAACGCCTCACTCTGCCTTATTTCAAAATTATTCATACGAAATTACGTTACTTGGGCCGCAATCCAAAACATGATGTTCCATTAGCAACTGCAACACGAGACATAAACATTATTTTCATACTTTGTCTTGGCCTAATGGGAGACACTTGGCCAGGCTACGAGATATCCAAATTTGGTTGACATGCGATAAAAGATGACAAATCTATAGGACTTGTCCGGATCAACACCCTTTGTATACGCCGTTGATAAAAACGTCGTAATTTCGACGTCATTGATCTAAAACGTCATATAAGTTTTTACCACGCGTCATAAAACTACTTCTAAAATGAAACATAATTGGGATACATTGATAATTTTGGCGGCATATGGCTTTTAAAAGATGTACAATTCAGAATACGCGAAAAATTAAAAACTGAAAATGTCGTCATTACGCCCGGTTTTCGCACGGCGCGGCTCATATAACACAGAATGATTTGAACACTAGATGGGCATCTAATTATATCAAATGGTTATCAAACTTTATATAAATATATGCCCTTAAATTTTAAGGAATTGGTCGAGGGTTCCCGAGTGGTTTGACAGGTGGCCGCCATTGAACTATACGAGGGAATTCTTGATTCATGATGTCTGGGTAATGAATGATAGAATTCGGCAGTGTTATATACATTTGCAACACATGGCACCAATCACTGGCAGAATATATTATTCACTCACAAGCCGAGTCATACCACCAATTCATTAGTGTCACCAATTAATTAATGTTCACTTAATATCTTTAATTGCAGAACACTTGTTCATCTTTATTTACCTAATTCGCTTCGTCGGTAAATGACGAGTTCAGTTAATGACCATCAATTATCTTATCTTGCATGGCACGTGCCGCTAAATTGTTTATTTACCATTAACTGTTATATGCGCTAATAATTACTATATTATATCAATTTACCGAAACATCCAAACCATTCCCTCTATATTATCAATTTACCGAACTCGTCATTTACCGAAACATCCAGTATCATTGTTGTCCAGGTTAGAGATTGACACTTCCTCAGAATTACATACAGTGTATGAAAAATCACCATCCGGAATTAGGGCGTACACGAAATTAGGTGTAGAAAATTGCGAAATCGGCTGTTGGGAGATGATGTTCAACTTTGAAGGTTATGTTAGCTTTAACATGACATGAGTTTAAATGCAATATAAAGATACACACCAGATCTAACACATGTACATATTGCAGCGGTGATATGCCAATTATTCGGCTCATTTCGGCAAGTTTTATTTCCCTGGTTTCTGTTTTGTTTACACAGAATTCTTCCTGATCCGGGTACTTAGAGGCCCACTGACGTAATGGACCAGTACGGTGGCATAGAGGTGACATTTGCAACATTTATTTTATCTCGTTTTCAATTGATGTATTTACATTTATTGAGCATAGGCTGCATGCAGCCTATGCTCAATACGGGTTAGGGTCAAAACGTACCCGAGTCAAAACGTACCCAAAACAAAAAGGTCAAAACGTACCCATGGTCGGGTCAAAACGTACCCAAAGTCGGGTCAAAACGTACCCATGGTCGGGTCAAAACGTACCCAAATCGGGTCAAAACGTACCCATGGTCGTCAAAACGTACCCATGTTCAAGTCAAAATCGACTATGAAAAAGTGATATCATATTAATTCATATATTTTGCATTGTGGGTTGTTTAGACTACTTGAATGTGTAGTTTGAAGTAAAAAAAATTGCAAAGTTTTATACTTTTATGTCAGAATATTGAGATGTTTTGAGCGAACTCGGATACGTTTTGCTAAATATAATATACAGAAAACAACTTGAAATTTCCCACAAGATTATTGTGCATACTTGATATTTTTCATGATATTAATGTTTATACTAAAGAACCGTTGTTAAATCGTGGTTAAATGTAGCATTTCGATAACGAAATTGTGACAATGAATGCATGTATAGAATGTGGGATTAACCAAGTGTCTCAGGATGTGGTCCCCCGGATACGGTCAAACAAACAAACAAGCTGTTGGTGTTAATTGTGGCACGCTCCAGCCCACGGACTATCTGTATACATGGAATATGATAAACAATAACGCATTTTATTAAAAGGAAAGGAAACAATGTTTTATAGACTCTTATAAAGACATCAAACAACAATTTTTAATGCAGAAAATATACATCACAAACAATGTAGTTATACACGGAAAACATAAATCACCAACAATGAAACCAACGTTACAATGTCGGCACAACAATGTAGACACGAATAAAACATACAATTCAGCTCAAACAATGTAGACCCTAATCAGACAATGCATAAGGAAACGATACAATTCAGCTCAAACAATGTAGACCCTAATCAGACAATGCATAAGGAAACGATACAATTCAGCTCAAACAATGTAGACCCTAACCAGACATGGCATGAAGGAAACGATACAATTCAGCTTAAACAATGTAGACCC